>CM024756.1:103636075-103737193 GCA_014218235.1 Colocasia esculenta
AATGACCAGCCGTGAGTTCCAATCCCCCAAGAAAGGTTGCCTATATGTGCAAGTGTGTAGTGATGTATGTATCTCATCCACATTCCATCATTTTCAAACTTGCGGAAGCAATTAACATGGTGACATGAATTGACACCTGCACTTACCTTGACATGAGTTGCAATGTTTTAGATAACAATTATTCACTTTAAACAAGCTGGAATAGCAAGATGATCAATCATGAGTTTGCAAGAATAGATCATATCATTTAAGAACAATGGAATAACATTCATGTTGTTATGAGCTTTTTTCATGATTACAAGTTTTAAGTCACTGATCAAACTATATGCACTTAACGGAACTCTGACATGCTAACTTGTGAACTTTAAACCATGCAAAATGGTCCGGGATAGGCCTTGAAATCCACGACAGACTAGTCGCCACAATTAATAAGACAGTGTGCAGTTGAAACACGATTAACCTGTAAAAAATCAATCACGATGGACTACAAATGCGACGGTTCTGTCTGTCACGTTTGTAACGTGACATGCAGCATGTCTTGATCAACCTTGAGCCATGACGCTTCGATACGTCACATTCAGGTGATGTTTCAAAATTGCAATATAAAAATGGCGAAATTACATGTGTGGGAAAATGGATTGAATCGCGACCTAGTACTACGTCGCATTCATGCATGGCACAGAAAACGACAAGGCACACAGTCGGAGGTGTCAGGATTGTCAAGTTAGTGGTCTAGATTGCGACAGGACACTCTTTCGCCTTTTCATAAACGTGACGATCTGGTACGTCAAGTTAATTCCATGCAGAATGCGACGTCTGGACTGGTCGCGCTTTAGGGTTCGGCCTGAAAACGCAGAAAATTACACAACGAAGTATGCAATGCTTATATCTCCTGCTCTAGGGCTTTTGGAACAAAAGTGTAAACATGAAACTTGTTGGGAACAGGGAGTGGGAGAGAACCATGGCTTTGGTTGCATGAGATTTGGCCTCGAGGTGGTGAGAAATCGACATGAATGTAAAAAGCCCTGAATATGCATGACTTTGGCGAAACACTTAAAAATCGATGTATGCT
Organism: Colocasia esculenta; assembly: GCA_014218235.1. NCBI lineage: Eukaryota > Viridiplantae > Streptophyta > Magnoliopsida > Alismatales > Araceae > Colocasia > Colocasia esculenta. Next base: position 103,637,148 of record CM024756.1, read on the forward strand.
CATCAAAAATTGGGGAAAACGCATGCACAGTAAAGTATACTTGATGTACTACACATTGGTATAAGTTTTGCTTAGGTTCGGCCCGAGATCACCTACCTTTGGGTCGCTTCCTAACAGATTCTTCTGCAGATCGATGCGAACGCACGTGGGAAGAGAGCTTCAGTTGAGGGCATTTCTTCCTCCACTGGTGCTCAAGCTCTGCTACCCACGACCCCAAAAAGATGCTAACCGACCCCAAGGGTTTCTTGACGAGTTTATATGCATCTAGGGTTTTTTAGGAGTCCCATAATGTATATGAAAGAGGGGTTGCGGTTTTGGTTACCACCTTCCTATTTTGATGATTTCTCACCCCATAAGCATGTTAGAGGTTTTAGGTAACATCATACCATGGCTAGGCACGAAATTGGGTTACTAAGTGTTGGTAATTGCCTCAAGTTCTACCCTAATTGCGTCTTTCTAATTTCAGCTCATTAGGGTTACGAATTTCCATGTATTTCTTGCTTCATTTTATTCTTGGGGCCACAAGTTGTCCATTGGCCCAATTCTATTAATGGGTCATCAACACATGTTTGTTTTAAGTCTCTCCATCTTCTTTATTTAATTGCCTCTTTCTAATTTCAGCTCAATTAGGGTTACGAATTTCCATGTATTTTCTTGCTTCATTTTATTCTTGGGGCCAAAAGTTGTCCATTGGCCCAATTCTATTAATGGGTCATCAACACATGCTGTTTTAAGTCTTGCCATCTTCTTTAGTTTAATTCATGATCATGTTATACACCTATGATAACGGTTTTTTCCGATTCATTCCCTAACTAGGATGATTAGTCACAATGTGTTGTAAACTTGGCCAATCGGATTTTCTGTTGTATGAATTTCTTCGTGTATCATTTAGGAATATTGTTTAGGGTTGAACTATTATTTTTACGGAATTTTTTGATGTGTTCTTGCACATACAATATGGTACGTATGTTCCATTATTTTGATATTATAAAAATTATTTATTTCTATTTATTTTAATTTTTTTTAATTACTGAATTTTCCAGAGTGCTACACCCTCCCCCACTTAAGAGAATTTGTTAGATAAGATTTATAATGCAAGTGAGGTGTACTTACTTGTGAACAACTCCGATATCTTTTGCGCATTGCTTCTTCGGTTCCCACGTATCGTCTTCTTCCATGCATTGATTCCATCTAACCCTTACCAGTGGGATGACCTTGTTCCTTAGTTGGCGCAGTTCCCGTTCCACGATCTCTATTGGCCTCTTTTGATATGATTCGTCTTTGTTGAACTCCAGAAGTTCATAATCTATGACATGATAAGGATCCCGTACATACTTTTTCAGCATGGTATGTGTGGAACACATTGTGTACTCCATCAAGTTGTGGTGGTAATGCCAGACGGTATGCAACTTCGCCGATTCTTTTGAGGATTTCGAAGGGCCCGACGAATCTTGGTGACAACTTGCCTTTAATGCCAAACCGCCTAATCCCACGGCCTGGAGACACTTTTAAGAATACATGATCCCAACCTGAAACTCTAGGTCTCTCCTTCTATTGTCTGCATATGCATTTTATCTTTGTTGTGCTACTGCCATTCTTTTCTTTTGATAATCTTTACCTTCTCTGTAGTTTCCCTTATCATCTCTGGTCCTAGCATTTTTTTTTTTTCACCAATTTCATACCAGCAGATTCGAGATTGGCAACTCCTTCCATACAGTGTTTCAAAGGGTGCCATTTGAATGCTGGCCTGATAACTATTGTTGTAGGCGAACTCCACAAGAGGTAAGTGTTCATGCCAACTACCTCCAAAATCTAGGACACAGGCTCTAAGCATATCTTCAATCACCTGATACGTTCTCTTTGTCTGACCATCAGTTTGCAGATGGAAAGCCGTGCTAAAGTTCAGTTTAGATCCTAAGGAATAGTGTAGTCCTTTCCAAAAGTATGATGTAAACCTAGGGTCTCTATCAGACACGATAGACACCGGTACTCCATGTAGTCTGACTATTTCCTTCACATATAATGCAGCTAGAACATCAACTGTCCATTTGTTCTTTACTGGCAAAAAGTGAGCGGACTTAGTTAAGCGGTCGACGATCACCCATATGCCGTCGAATCCACCTCTACATTTAGGCAGTCCGAAAATGAAGTCCATCCCTGTACCTTCCCATTTCCATGCTGGGATTTCTAGGGGTTTAAGTTTACCTGTCGCAAGTACTCTGCTTTAATCTTTTGACATGTTAGGCATCTGGCGACATATTCCTGCCACCTCCCTCTTCATATTTGGCCACCAAAAACTCCTTTTCAAATCCTGATACTTTTAGAAGTTCCAGGATGAATTGTATACTTGGTCTTATGAGCTTCATCCTAATCATCTTCTTTGTCTCTATATGGTCTGGTACACAGACTCAATCCTGGAACAACAATCTTCCATATTCAGTTAAAGAGAAGTTAGGCCTCTAGTCCGATTAGCCTTAATCTCTACGAGCACAGGGTCATTATCTTGAAGTGCAATAATATCCTCCAATAGTGTAGGTTGGGCTTTAATACTAGCAATAAGACATCCCTTCTTCTTGGTGTCAGCATCAATATCTAACTTGGCAAAGTCTTCTAGCATCTCCATTTACCCACCATGAGACTTGACAGGTAGCCATTGCTTCTTGCTAAGAGCATCTGCCATGGCATTTGCTTTTCCTGGATGATATTGAATAGTAATGTCGAAGTCTTTAAGATACTCCAACCACCTCCACTGTCTCATATTCAATTCCTGCTGAGAAAACAAGTACTTCAAGCTTTTATGGTCAGAAAATACAACAACTTCCCACCATACAGATAGTGACGCCATATCTTCAAGGCGAAGACTACAGTAACTAGCTCCAGATCATGCACAAGATAGTTGTCTTCATGCTTCTTTAATTGTCTGGAGGCGTAGCATATCACCTTCCCATTTTGCATTAACACACAACCTAGGCCGATCCCAGATGCATCTGTATATACTTCAAAACTTCTGCTCATTACTAGTAATGTCAGTACAGGTGCTGAAGTGAGGTGCTCCTTCAATGCCCTGAAACTCTCTTCACATTCGGTAGTCTATGTAAATGGATTCTCCTTCCTAGTAAGTATGGTCATGGTACAACTATCTTTTAAAAATCTTTAATGACACGACGATAATAACCAGCTAAAACCAGAAAGCTTCTAATCTTCGACATCGTTGTCAGCCTTGCCTAGTTCTTCACAGCTTCCACCTTAGATGGATCTACAGAGATTCCCTCCTTGGATATGATGTGGCCAAGGAATAACTCTTCCTTCATCCAGAATTCACACTTACTAAGTTTTGCATAGAGTTGATTATCTCTAAGCACTTGCAGAGCAACCTTCAAGTGTTCTTCATTCTCTTCTTTAGACTTGGAGTAAATGAGGATGTCATCAATGAACACCATTATGAATTGGTCTAAGTATGGCCTATAAATATGTGTTCATAAGTTGCATGAAAGTCACTGGAGCATTTGTTAAGCCAAACGGCATGACCACAAATTCATAGTGACCATATCTACTCCGAAAGTAGACTTGTAATATCTTCTTCTTTAATTTCAGCTGATGGTAGCCAGATGTTAGGTCTATCTTGGAGAAGTATGTGCACCGAAGATCTGGTCAAACAGCTCATCGATGCGAGGCAGTGGATACTTGTTCTTTATTGTCAACTAATTTAACTGACGGTAATCAATGCAAAGCCTCATTGATCCATCCTTCTTCCTGACAAACAGTACAGGTGATCCCCACGGGGATGTGCTAGGTCTGATAAAACCTTGATCTAGTAATTCTTGGATCTGCCTTTTTAACTCCTACAATTCCACAGGGGACATGCGATATGGAGCTTTGGAAACAAGGGCTGCCCTAGGGAGTAACTCGATGGTGAAGTTTACCACCCGCTCAGGTGGTATACTAAGTATTCCTCTGGGAATACGTCATGATAGTCTCTGGCTATAGGAATGTCTTCTAGTGTTGGTTTTCTTCTTCAGTCGCCATGATCGAAACTAGAAAGCATCACACCCTGGTTGATCAGCTTAGAAGCCTTAGAGAGGATATCAAGACAGGGTGTTTATGGTAGCGGGTGCCAAGTAGTGATAGAGTTGGAAGGTTTGGTCTTTTAAGGTGACCCTTCTATGGCGACAATTTACATCGGCATCATTTCGATTAGCCAATCGACACCCAATATGGCATCATAGCCCTTCATATCTAAACAGATGAGATTGACAGGGAGATTGTGTCCTCCAATTATGGTTTCACATTTGGGTAAGTAGTGTGTAAGCTTTGACTCAGAGCCATGTGGAGAAGCTACAGTGATCTTGGACTTCATGAGGACAGGTTTAACAGGTAGAGTTGCAGCAAATGTGGTGGAAATAAATGAATATGCAGCTCCAGTATCAATAAGTACAAAAGCAGGTTGAGAGTGTATAAGAATGGTACCTTCCACCATACCCCCTTCTTCGGGTAGGTCAGCTTCTACAATAGCATTAAGGTGTCCCTGACGCCATGGTATATTCTGAGCTTTGCCTGGCTGGTCCTTCAGCATGGGATAGTCAGGAATACGTTGGTCTCTACCACCACACCTCAGACACACTCCGAGCTTCTTCCAGCATTCTTCTGCTCGGTGTCCAGACTTATCATAGAATTTACAGTTCTCAGCTAACTGCCTTCCTTCCACTTTAACTTTCTTGTCTATAGCATAATCTCTTTCCGCATTCGGCCTCTTGTTGTTGTTGTTAAAGGTGTTGTTGTTGTGATTGTTGTTATTGTTGTTGCGGAAAGTTGGTGTAGTGTTAGCCGCTCCTTTCTTGACGAAGACTGGCTTTGAGACGTCCTTCCCTCTCATGCCTTCTACTTTGGCCATGTATCTTCCACCAGTTGAACTCTTTGGACCATCTCAGTGTAAGTTTGTATGTCATGAGGTCCGAGCTTTTCAATGAACATGGGCCTAAGCCCATCCAGGAATCTATTGGCCTTTAATCTTTCCGTGCCCACCAGATGTCGGGCATACACTGCTAGACGAGCAAACTGAGCTTCATACTCAGCCACATACATGCTCTTTTTTCAGTGCGGCAAACTCTGGCCGCCCTCTCTGTAACGACCCTCCTTATACTGGTACGATTATACCAATCCCGTCGGTATAATGAACGACGTCACAGTGAGACATTGACCCAACACTAAACAGTAGATTGAGATATACATGAATATAAGAGAACAATGGAAATAAAGTGTTAATCTTATTCCATCATCCACATTCTATCCACAGTCCATATAGTACAAAAGAAAAGCTAAAGTCCACAATTATCATTCCGAAATGAATTACGTTGTTCAAATGAGTTACAAATGTTTATTCATTACATACTATGAAAAGGAAAATACAATGAAGAGATCTCCACACTAAATGCTACTCCTCTCGCTTAGAGTCGCTCCTAACATCTCCTCGGAAGAAGTGGAGACACATGCACCTGTACGCCGAAGCAAGAATGAGTCTAAATAGACCCAGCAAGCAATTCATATACATCATCCTTACACACACCATATGCACATGCTAACATTAAGTGGAAGTAACTAACACATGTGGTAGGGTTCATACAATTTAAATTACTAAGCATGGAACTTATAGCATTAGAGACACATGATACATGCTTTATCTTACTTACAACAATTACGAATAAAACATATAACATGCTTTCTACACTTTTTATTAACATGCTTAAACAACTCAAATCTCTTCAATCATTTTATAATGTACACAATTTAGGCATGGAACTACACATAAAGTAAGCATCACACCTAGCATGGATTCTATTTGAATTCTCATGAATTTAACACAATTATACTCACATTTTAATTGCTGTTTTAACATAAATTAAATATTCCCAATGGTTTACACTTGTTCACATGTTAACACATTCACTTTACACTTTTGCATGCTCATTTACACATTGCACATTTCACAATTCACTTACACATATTCACATTTTTACACTTAGTTGTCGTGACACATAGTCCAAACCACCACTAGAAGACACACATATACACATACACATATCCATCACCTAGGCACACAGTGATAGACCTTGGTTAACTGCGCAGAACTGGGAGAAGCACTCTCCACCTTAACTAGTGGTACTTGTCCACCTCCAGGATTTCATCCTAACTGCCCATAGGATTTCGCACACATTGAACCTTTCCGTAGGGACTTTACTATGGTACAGTTCCACAGCCCTCTATGGTAGCAGTGTCACACACGGCACAATTTATACACTTTTCACATTATCACGTTGTCATAGTATTTACATGTAGTTGGATTCACACGCATTCACATTTAACACATATACATGGATCAGTTTTCAGATCATATCATTACTGTTCAAAATGAAAATTTACTCTTAACACAGACCTAAGCATGCTGCTAGCAATTGAATTACATGTAACTAACAAGGCATGTTTAATACAGTCATTTCTCTCTTTAAATCCATAACATTGCTTACTGTTCTCCCAACGACATGAAAGTTTTATAACAGGATCCAAACAGTAAATACATCTCATACTTAATTTCTCATATTTTCGGATCAGTAAACTAATTTCAGTAATTGAAACAACATTTCAGGCATTTTATCACTAATTTTACTTCAACAGATTTCACAATAACACAGTTATATCTAGCATTGTTAACACCTAAACACAGTCATCATATAGTCACAATAAAATTTTGAAACCCTAATTTAACATGGATCTAATTAAAGAAGAGTTAACAAGGCTAAATCATGCTTAATACTTGTTATAGAAATTCTAATAAATATGATAATCTATGAAAATTCAACCTAACCACATGGCATGTTCTACTAGACATACTTGATCATACACAAATTTTACAACATGCACTCATGTCCAGAAATCTGGAAATTATGACACAAGGATCAAAACATGCATTCTGTCAAACCTGTTGAACTTGGCGGCACAGATGCTGCCGCGAATATTGGTTAACGACACAGGATCATGCCGCCAACTAGGGATCTTAACGGCACTAGATGTTGCCGTTAAGTTCATGTCTGCAAAACACAGACTGAACGCCACAAAACAAAGGTGAATGGGGGTTCTAGGACACGAGGAAATCTGTAAAATTCCTAGGACCTACTTGACATGGGCAAGGATGATACACAAGTTACTTGCCTTCATAAAAATCAATAGATGGAATTATTTTCCAGAGAAACTCTCCTCGGCCAAGCCAAGAAGCTCCTCAAATCCTTCCCCGATCAGGTTCTATGATGAAGCTAGTTGTACACCGTCATCGGGGAAGCCTTCCTCTATGCTTAGAGTTCCTTCCAGTCATGGTAGATCACCGAAAGATGCACCCAATCTCCAGATCCAGATCTCCAAGTTCAGGTTTCGCACAAAAAGCTAGGGTTTTGACCAAAGAGCCAAAAGACCTATTCTTACCGCAAGAGGTGATTTTATAAGCTAGGGCAGTCGGGTACGCATTTAGGTAGGGGATCCTACCGTTCGGCGGAGGTTTCCTAAACAGGGGCTGAAGAAATCGCGAGTGTTTCCGGATTTGAAACCGCAACAAATCAGGGCGATAGACGTCCACATACCTGACCCGCCTACCAAAAGTTAACATCCATCGATCTGGACGCTGACATCCCCATGCACGTCCATGCATGTTGACGCCAACTGGTCTTTCGGCCAGAACACAGAAATGCAGAACACCAAGCTTACACTATGTACATACATACTATAATGTACAATGTCTTACATAAACACCATATGTATGATGACTTAACTTTCTCCATATAAAATAATTCATTTATTTATATATTAATTTTGATGATTAACAAACATTACTAATGAATTACTTGAGTCTTGAGGACAGGAAATAAAAGCAAAAGAAAGTTCAAGACAATCAGGTAAGACTCTCAATTTATAAGTATTATGATCGATTTCCTTTTCTGACCAAATTGCAACAATCGATACCATAACGATTTCTTAGACTTCATAACGATTTGTTTTCATAACGATTTCCCTAGTGATTTCATAACAATTCCTTTAGGAACTTCACATCGATTTGCACATCGATTTCCTAATTGATTCATAAGGATTTGTCATTGATTTTCTTTATAAAATCATAACGATTTGCTAGCCGTAATGATTTCTTTAGTTCTCGTAACGATTTCTTTGAAACTCATAATGACTTACTAGCCGTAACGATTTCTTTAGTTCTCATAACGATTTCTTTGAAACTCGTAACGACTTACTAGCCGTAACGATTTCTTTAGTTCTCGTAACGATTTCTTTGAAACTCGTAACGACTTACTAGCCGTAACGATTTCTTTAGTTCTCGCAACGATTTCTTTAGAACTCATAACGACTTGCTAGCCGTAACGATTTCTTTAGTTCTCGTAACGATTTCTTTGAAACTCGTAACGACTTACTAGCCGTAACGATTTCTTTAGTTCTCATAACGATTTCTTTAGAACTCATAACGACTTGCTAGCCGTAACGATTTCTTTAGTTCTCGTAACGATTTCTTTGAAACTCGTAACGACTTACTAGCCGTAACAATTTCTTTAGTTCTCGTAACGATTTCTTTAGAACTCATAACGACTTGCTAGCCGTAACGATTTCTTTAGTTCTCGTAACGATTTCTTTGAAACTCGTAACGACTTGGTAGCCGTAACGATTTCTTTAGTTCTCGTAACGATTTCTTTGAAACTCGTAGCGACTTGGTAGCCGTAACGATTTCTTTAGTTCTCGTAACGACTTCATAAGTTATCAGAACAATTTCATTAACTCGCAACAACTTGCTTGTTGTAACGATTTACTCTCTATAACGACTTGTTGCGCTCATAACGATTTGCTATGACTCATAATGATTTCATAAATCATACAGTCACCGTTTTCATATATTGATATCTTATTCATCTTAAAGCATTGACCAGTCAAAGTCCACATAGACATCTCTCTAACGCTTTTGCATTTATGAGATCTGAACATATCTCTGCATGCATGCAGACCATATCATCCAGTATCGTGCCTACTCTGATAACGTCTTTTAGACTTAAGTCTTTTGGCATTACTATTTTTATGACTATTGCTACTGACGTTGACTGACATCAGAGACAGCTTATCTGTCTGCTATTTAAGATTGACATCTGTGCAGACCTCTGAACTAGCTTCATGGTACAACGTTAAACAAATAGAAGCCATCAGATATCTTTGAAGATCTCATCTCTTTGCGTGCTAAGTAATCAAAAGACCATTGACAAGAAGCTCCAAGACTCTAGTGCATTCAGTCTAACGACTACTCAAAAGAGAGACAAGGACTCTTTATCGTCTAAATTTCAATTGAAGATATATATATAAAGTCAGAAGAACAGAAGAAAGAGAACGTTCAAGAAAAACATTCAAATTCTTCTGAAGAAAGTTTAGAGCAGAAAACTTAATTCCTCTTAGCTTTTGCTCTTTTGCTCTCTACTAGCTAGTGAAAGATCATTTGAAGAGAGATTGTGTAGTTCTGAGAGTGAGCCTGATTTAGATTCTTTGCTCTCAGTGCTAGGTCCTTCAGATCATTGCTTGTTGCAGTTTGATCTAGGGGCTTGTCTTACAAACCTCTCTTTGTGGTGTTCCTTCGGGTGTGAAGGAAGACCTGGTGGTATCCAGGGTGTTGTTCCCTTCTGGTGTGAAGGAAGACCTGGTGGTATCCAGGGTGTTGTTCCCTTCGGGTGTGAAGGAAGACCAGCTGAGCTGGGTGTTGTTGTGTCCTTAAGGGGGACTGTACCCTTGTTTAGTGAAATCCTGAGGTATTGCTCAGGGACTGGACGTAGGTCTCCTGTGGAAAGGAGTTCCGAACCAGGATAAAAATCCCACTGTCTTGTGGTTGTATTTTGTGTGATTGCTATCTCATTTCCTCTAACTCTAACCTTCATTTAAGTTGTTGTGTAATTTTTAGTAAACAGGTATCAAAGATCAGTTTCTTTAATAACCCATTCACCCCCCCCCTCTGGGCTAGCTAGCTGGGCAACAAGTGGTATCAGAGCGAGTCTCTTCGTCAAAGAAGAAGATCCAACGATCTGAAGAGCAAAGATCAATGGCAGCCCAAGGCAACTTCGAAGGTCAGTCAGTCAACAGACCCCCTTTGTTCGATGGTGAAGATTATCCGTATTGGAAGACCAGAATGGAATATTTTCTACAAGGCCACGACTATCAAATCTGGTCGATAGTAGAAGAAGGTGACCTGGTTGTCACAAATGAGAAAGCACAATGGACAGATGAAGACAGAAAGAAAATCTCCTTGAACTGTAAAGACAAGAGCATTTTATGTTGTGCTCTAAGCAAGAAGGAGTTTAACAGAGTCTCAGCCTGCAAATCCTCCATGGAAATGTGGGAAAAGCTAAGGATTACATACGAAGGTATATATAAAGTAAAGGAGACAAGAATTGACATTCTTGTCACTCAGTATGAGAGATTTCAAATGCAGTCAGGTGAGTCAATCACCCAGATGTTCAGTCGATTCACTGACATCACCAATGGCTTAGCCAGTCTAGGAAAGTCCTATGAGATTGCAGATATGGTAAGAAAGATTCTCAGATCCTTGCCATCTTCATGGACACCAAAGGTCACAGCTATCGAAGAAGCTAATGACCTTAAGAGAATGTCAGTAGAAAAGCTCATCGGGTCCCTCATGGCCCATGAGATCAACATGGAAAGGCTAGGAGAATCATCTATCAGAAAGAAGCACTCCAATGCTTTGAAAGCAGAAGAAGAGTCATCAGAAGCAAGCTCTAGCGGGAGTGAGGTAGACAGCGAAAATGAAGAAGCAATGCTCTCTAAGAGATTGCAGCGCATCTTGGCCAAGAAGAAAAAATTTCAATCCGGCAGAAGATACTTTAAGAAAAATAAAGACTTCAAAAGATCAGATGGCAAAGAAATGAAGAAAGGAGAGACCATCTGTTATGAATGCAAGAAGCCTGGACATATCAAGGCAGATTGTCCAATGCTAAAGAAAAATGATCACAAGAAGAAGGATAGCTCCAAGAAGTTCAGAAGATACAAGAAAAAGGCAATGGCAGCTGCTTGGGAGAACAGCAGTGACTCAGACAGTGAGTCAAGCTCAAGCAGTGATGAAGAAGAAGCCAACCTGGCTCTCATGGCCAACATCGAAGAAAAGGTAACCTCTGACTCTTCTTTCGATTCTTGTAATAATTCTGATTCAGATTCTGACAATTTGGAAAGTGCTTTAATGAACTTTACGACAAATATAAAGAGGTGTCTAAATTACTTAAGATTAGTAAGAAGAATAATACATGCTTAGAAAACACTAACTCAGACTTAAAAACAGAAATGAAGAACTAGAAAAGCAATTAATCGAACTAAAAGAAGAAATGAATTGTTGTGTGAAGACTCAAAAGTTAAGAATAAACAAATAAAAAAATTAGAAAAACAAGAATGTGTAGATAAATTAAGAAAAGAGATTAAAAATCTAAATGAAGAGAATGAGAATTAGCAAGCACATTAGAAAAATTTACAAATGGTAAGAATCCCTTAATATTAAAAGGAGCTAGATGCTCAGGTAAGAGAAAAGATGGTGTAGGCTACACACCACCTGAAAATGCAGAAACTATAATTCCACCTAAGGTGTATCCAACTCCAAAATTTGTTCATGAGGAAAATACAACCTATAAAGCTAATTTTAAGTATATTGAAAGAGTAACAAAACATCATGTTGTAGTCACTGTAATAAGGTAGGTCATTTAAAATCCACCTGTCCAACAAGACATAAGAAGTGGATAATGAAAGTAAAAAATAATGATACTAGACCCATCAGGACCCAAAAGAACTTGGGTACCTAAAGCTTGATGTCTTAATTTCAGGTTAATCCTCGAGCATCCAAATGGTATTTGGATAGTGGGTGTTCAAGGCACATGACAGGAAACCTGAAGCTGTTTTCCCATCTCCAAGCTGAAGAAGGAACAGTCACTTATGGAGATAATGGGAAAGGAACTGTAGTAGGCAGTGGATCAGTAAATAGCAAAGGAAAAATAGTCATAGAAGATGTGCTATTAGTCAAAGGATTAAAGCACAACCTCATCAGTATAAGTCAGCTGTGTGATAGAGGTCATCAAATCAAGTTTCAAGAATCAAAGTGCAGCATACTAAGGATGGAGCAGTCATCTTTGAAGCAAATAGAGAGAAGAATCTGTACGTGCTCTACCTTGAAGAACTCAGAGAGCAAAATGTGTGTCTGGCAGCCAGCAAAGACAAATCAACTGAGCTGTGGCACAGAAGACTAGGCCACTGCAGCTTGGACGGATTGAACAAGCTCAGAAAGAGGAATCTTGTGGAAGGTCTACCAAAAGTCAATGGAAAATGGAAAGTGTTTGTAGACCCTATGCTAAGGGAAAGCACACAAAGAGTTCCTTCAAGTCAAAGACAGTGGTGACTACCTCAAAACCCTTAGAGCTCCTACATATGGATCTATTTGGACCAATGAGGACTACCAGTCTGGAGGAAAGAATTTTGGATTTGTCATAGTAGATGACTACTCAAGATTCACATGGGTATCATTCTTAGAGCATAAAGATGATAGTTTTGATAATTTTGTAAGTTTCAGTAAGAAGGTCCAGAAAGATCAGAAGTTCAGTATTGTGTCCATTCGATCAGACCATGGTGGTGAGTTCCAAAATGAAAGGTTTGCTAGATTCTATGATGATCAAGGAATTCAGCACAATTTCTCAGCACCAAGGACACACAGCAAAATGGTATAGCTGAGAGGAAGAACAGAACTCTCTTAGATATGGCAAGAACCATGCTCTCTGAATATGAGCTACCAAGATTTTTGGGCTGAAGCAGTCAACACAGCCAGTTACATTATCAACCGAGTAATGATTAGGCCAATACTGAAGAAGACTGCATATGAGTCGTTCAAAGGAAAGAAGCCAGAGATAAGTCATTTCAGAATCTTTGGATGTCCTTGCTTATTCACAACAACCATGTTTCTATGAAATGACCAGAGCAGAGCGCCACCATCTTGACATTGCCAGCCCAGTGGAGATTTCGATTGGATTGAGTTAACAAGAGTGGCCGAGTCAGAAAAAATGGTGGAAATCCGGAAGCCAAATTCTTCAGCCAACAGGAGGCCATCATGTAGAGCTCGGACCTCAGCCTGAAGACTAGTGCCATGACCATAGTTGAAGGCAAAGGCCTTATCAAGACTTGGCAAAACGCTAAAACTCGATGTATGCCATCAAAAACTGGGGAAAATGCATGCACATGAAAGTATATGATGTACTACATATTGGTATAGGTTTTGCTTAGGTTCGGCCTGGGATACCTACCTTTGGGTTGCTTCCTAACAGATTCTTCTACAGATCGGTGCAGAAGTGCGTGGGGAGAAGAGCTCCGGTGGAAGGCGATTTCCCCTCCACTGGTGCTCAAGCTCTGCCACCACGACCCAACAAATGCAACCAACCCCAAGGGTGTTTGTAACGTCGCGCGTGCTTTTCGGATCCATGCGGATCTTGTGTGTTGTGGTTGTGATGGCCGTTGTGAGGCCAGTGTGAGTTGGTTGTGTGGAATGTGTGTTTGGATGTGTGGTTTGTTCAGGTGAGTGCAGGTTGGTCCTGAAATGAAATAGGACCTGCTGCAGTTGAGTTGGAGTTGGCGGCCAGGTGTGGTCGTTGACTTGTTGGCGTCCAGGTAAGGTGCCGTTGACTGCATGAACTTGGCGGCATAAGATGTGGACGTTTATGGTGGCGGTTGCCCTAGGCGGCAGAGGGGTTGACGCCAACCTGTGAATTCTGCAGGTTATAGGGTCACCCGAGGGTAGGTTTTCCACCTGGTTCTCTCTTCCCCTTGCCCCAGCTTCACGCCCCCGTGTCCCTAAAGCTTCCAACAGGTACAGGAGAGTGGTTGGAGGATCGTGGGACGTGTGGCGTTGCCGAATCGGACGAGGAAACGCCGTGGCGTGGTGCAATTTCCGTGGGAGCTCGCGGAGGGTTCGGTGTGAACCGGGAGATTTCGGGAGGTTTAAGCGTGTTCTGAGGTAGGGAATGACCCTTGTAATCCTATAGGTCATGATAATGTAATAGAAAACATGAATCTGCATGAAAATGGTTTCGGGTCATGGTATCCATGCGGGGTACAAGGGTGGTTTGAGTAATTTAGCAATGAAACATGTGTTTTGGTTGTTGGGATTCATGCATGTCAGAGGAAGTGTTTCCTGTATTTCTCGTCGGTTTTGGGATCAGAATGCCTGTAGGATCGGTTTAGGGTTTCTGCAGGAATAGAGGCTGAAGATCTTGGCGTCAACATCGTTTGTCGCCAGGTTCATCAGCTGGGATACAGACGGCCATATCCCTTGCCGTCTACTTCCTGTAAGCGGCAGTCGATGTGGCCGCTAACTTGTGTATAAGCAGAAATGACTATTTATGGTATTTATCGATAATGAATGGTGCGTTGGCACCTGAGGTGCACTGAGTGCACATGTTCTCTGTGTTTAGCATACGGGGTATGCAGTTAGTTACTCACCTTCGAGGCTGCGTGTTGTTTACGCGAGTACAGTTGGTTCACGTGTAGTGGACCGTTGTTACTTGAGGTTTACGTGAGGTTTCACGTGGTTTGTGTGTGACGTGCACGTGGTTTTGTGTACGTGGCGAGTAGTACGACGCCTACCGTGGTTACCTCTCCAGTTGGGTGCCCAGGTTCTTTGTGAGCCAGGCTGTTAGCTCGGGGCTTTGTCCGGTACTTGTGTTGTACCGTCGAGGTCTGTGTCGTCTGACCTGGACACCCTCACTCCTGTGTTTGAGTTGTAGGTCCGGCTGAGGGAAAGACGACAATGGGACAGTGACACTTGTGTTTGTCTTTTGTCACTTGTAGCGAGCTCGTAGTTGGGGGTACGGACACCAGTAGACGTACTGGACCCCAGCTAGTCCTTTTCCAGTGCCTCACTCTAGAGAGTTCCGGGCCAGGATCTCTAGAGGTGTCAGGCATGGGCCTGTGACCGTGTGGTCCGCAGGTGGTGGTGTTTGTTGGTCTCCACAGTTGCTTGACCTTTTCACGTGGAGCGGCAGCTGGACCTTTCGTCGTGGCTGCGAGACTGAGAGGTAGACCTGTGTTAGCTTGTCCGAGTCAGTTTCTGGTGTCGCGAACCAGTTCACGTGGCTCGTGTTTGGCTGTCTCTACTTTAGCTTGTACACCTGTACTGGTTTGCCGTTTAATTATTACAGTTGTTTTTCGTAGTCGGCAGACGGTGAGTACTTTTACAGCTTTCATATCCTGCTTAGCTGTTCTATAAATTGTTGGTACTGTTTATTGCTTTGTACCTGTGGTTTTGGTTTGCTCGGTTTTGGGGGAGTTCCCTACTGAGCCAGTGACTAGCGAGGCTCACCCCTACCCCCACAGGTGAGAGCGAGGAGGACGTTTCACGACCGTCGTCCAGTTCAGAGCCGCGCCGTAGCGGTGCAGGGTCGGTACCTCCAGCTGTGTAGTAGCAGCTCCAGCAGTGTAGTGTAGTTAGTTGTTTATTTTCTTCAGTTGTACCTCGGGTATGCCCCAGGCTCTGTACTTCTTTTCAGTTTTGTGGAAATATGGCTATGTAACTTGTGAATATATATATAAAATGTGGTGTGTTCCTTTGTGTTTACACGGACTGTGGTTTGGTATCCCTTGCGAGGCTTCGGCCCGTTCGCGGGAGGCGGACTCGGATCAAGTACGTTATCGGTTTAACGGGCTTGCCGAGGCGTTCCGCCACAGTTGGTATCAGAGCAAGGTCCGTGTTAATATAAAGAACTAGAAAGATACATAGCCTTATTTCGGTCTTTGTACACTGCTGGTAGGGACCCTGGTTTCTGATAATTTGTTGTTTTGATTTTTGCTTGGTGTTTTGTTTATGTAGAAATTTCTGGAATGGCTGATAGAAGAGATTGGGGTGGTGGAGGAGATGATCCAGAGGAAAGTACTCAGCGTATGATAGAAAGGATCTGGGAAAGCCTCACGGATATTCGGGCGAGGATGGATCAGCAGGCGCCGGTACCACCGGTTGCAGTGCCACCTGGGGATGGAGAGACTGTACCTGTTGCTCCAGTCCGCCAAGAGTAGAGGTGCCTTTTGCAGCACCTGTGCCACCCACCACCAGTGTTATTAGCAGAGGAACCAGTGATGCAGGTTGAAAAGTTTCTGAGATTGCAGCCACCTACTTATTCAGGAGGGCCGAATCCAGATACAGCGGAGCACTGGGTTCATGAGATCGAAAGAGTTTTTGCAACTATGAGGTGTCCGGCAGCAGATAAAGTTGTGTTAGCTGCTTATCAGTTGAGAGGTTTTGCATTGGAATGGTGGCGACTGAAGATGCAGACCACCTTTGCAGGCAGGACAGAAGAGGCTATTACTTGGTCGGAATTTCTTGATGTATTTAACGATACATTCTTTCCGATTCAAGTGCAGCAAGTGAAAGAGAGTAGCGGACTCTCCAGCAAGGTAACTCTTCAGTTTTAGAGTACCAGATGAGGTTTATGGCACTTAGCCGTTATGCACCTTATGTAGTTTCAGATAATAATATGATGGTTGAGTATTTTATTAGAGGTTTGAGAGTGGAGTTGCAGGATGCAATAGTACCTCTCATGTGTAAGACAGTGGAAGAAGCAGCCCAGCGAGCAGCTACATTGGAGAGGTCTATTCGGACTCGTCAGGTGGGCGAGTCAGGCTCAGGTAGTTTTCGGCTACCGCAGCAGTCAGTGGTGCAAGTAAGGGTAAAGCACCAGCAGGACCTTCTTCATCAGGCTTTGGTAAATGGGGTCAGAAATTAAAGCAAGCATTAAAGGCAAAGGAAGAGGATGGGAGGTCGTCAGCAGTTTCAGCAGGCCGAGGTAGGCCTGAGGTGGAGGAGTCGCAGCAGAGTACTGCCAGGCAGCCGTTACTCCACCAGGATATAGATGCTATAATTGTAATCAGCCGGGACATTTGATCCGCAATTGTCCCTATCCAAGAGAGTATGGGTATGGAAGAGGTGTGCAGTAGCAGCAGCAGCCTCAGCAGTTTCAGCAGCCACAGTCAGGTCGTGGCAGAGGAGCACCGCAGCAGCGGGGAAGAGGCCGGGTTATGGCTATCACCCGAGCCCAGGCGGAGGCATCGAATATGATAGAAGGTACTTTACCTCTTTATGAATATTCAGCAAGAGTTTTTATTTGATTCGGGTGCCTCTCATTCTTTCATTTTCGAAGAATTTGGATTGTATAGCTCATCCTTTAGAGGAAAGTCTTGTGAGTTAGTAGTGGAGGTTCCTTCGGGTGAGTTTCTGCTCACTTCGAGCTATGTAGATGAAGCTCCTGTTATGATTGAAGGGAACCAGATGCCGGGTCGTTGTATGCCCTGCAGTTGTCAGATTATGATATTATTTTGGGTATGGATTGGCTTGAGATGTATGGAGCAATGTTAGATTGCAGAAAGAAAAGGATCAGGTTTGTCATCCTAATGGTGCAGTATTTGAATATCAAGGTATGCCTTTTTATACCTCTAAGTTTCTAATTTCTGCAATTAAAGCTAGAAAGTTGATAAATGCTGGATGTGTGGCTTATTTAGCCTCGGTAAGTCTGGTAGAAGCTAGTCAGCCAGTGGAAGCAGTTCCCGTGGTTAGGGAATTTGCTGATGTTTTTCCTGAGGATTTGCCTGGTTAGCTCCACATAGAGAGGTGGACTTTACCATTGAGTTGCTGCCAGGTACCATGCCGATTTCTAAAGCTCCATATCGGATGGCACCAGCAGAACTTAAAGAATTGAAAAAGCAGTTAGAAGAATTGTTGCAGAAAGGGTTTATTAGACCGAGTCATTCCCCGTGGGAGCGCCGGTTTTTTTGTGAAAAAGAAAGATGGAAGTTTTCGAATGTGTATTGATTATAGAAGTTGAATGATGTGACCATTAAGAATAAGTACCCGTTGCCGAGATAGATGATCTGTTTGATCAGTTGCAATCAGCAAAGGTATTTTCTAAAATTGATTTGAGGTCGGGTACCATCAGTTGAGAATTAAAGAGGAGGATATAGATAAGACAGCTTTTAGAACCAGATATGGTCACTTCGAGTTTGTGGTTATGCCATTTGGGTTGACTAATGCTCCTGCAGGTTTTATGGATCTGATGAATAGAATTTTTCATCCATATTTAGACCAATTCATTGTGGTCTTTATTGATGATATTCTGATTTATTCAGCATCTGAAGAGGAGCATGCAGCTCATTTGAGGTTTACCCTGCAGTTGTTAAGGGATAACCAGTTGTTTGCTAAATTCAATAAGTGTGAATTTTGGTTGAAAGAAATTCAGTTTCTGGGTCATGTTATCTCAGCTAAAGGAGTAGCAGTGGACCCAAGTAAAGTGGAAGCAGTGATGAGATGGGGAGTGCCTAAGACAATAACCGAGATTAGAAGTTTTCTGGGATTGGCAGGTTATTATAGGCGCTTTATTCAAGATTTTTCTAAGATTGCAGCACCTATGACTAAATTGACCAGAAAAGGTGTGCCTTTGTGTGGTCCGGTGAATGTCAGAAAAGTTTTATGGAATTGAAGAAGAGACTTACATCAGCACCTATATTGACATTACCGGCAGGGAGTGGTGGTTTTGTGTTGTATACTGATGCTTCAAGGAGAGGACTTGGCGCAGTGCTTATGCAGCATGGTAAAGTGATAGCTTATGCGTCCAGGCAATTGAAGCCGGCAGAAGAGAATTACCCCACTCATGATTTGGAATTGGCAGCAGTTGTGTTTGCTTGAAAATGTGGAGGCATTATCTGTATGGCGAGAGATTTGAGATCTTTACAGATCATAAAAGTTTGAAGTATATTTCTCGCAAAAGATTTGAACCTTCGCCAGCGCAGATGGATTGAATATTGAAAGATTATGATTTCAGTTTGGCTTACCATCCGGGTAAGGCCAATGTTGTAGCAGATGCCTTGAGCAGAAAGGCATATGTAAGTTTGATGATGATTAAAGAATGGAAGTTGTATGAAGAGGTAGTGGAGAACTCCTTATATGTGCCCAGTAGTCAGCGACGGGCAAGTACTAGCTGCTAGTGCTGTAGAGCCGTCTTTGTATTGGCAGATTATTGAGGCTCAGAGAGCAGATGTAAATTTAGCTGAAATGTGAAAATGGAAGGAGTTACCATTGATGATAATTGTGTGGTCAGGCTCAGAGGCAGGTTGTTTGTTCCAGCTGAAAGAGAGTAAAGCAGCGAGTGTTGGAAGAGGCTCATAAATCTAGGTACACTATCCATCCGGGTAGTACTAAAATGTACCATGATTTGAGAAAGCATTTTGGTGGCCTCATATGAAAAAGGAAATAGCAGAGTTTGTTGCAAGGTGTGCTATCTGTCAGCAGATTAAAGCAGAGCATCAGAAGCCTGGAGGTCTATTGCAACCGTTACCCATTCCACAGTGGAAGTGGGATGATATTGCTATGGACTTTGTGGCAGGTTTACCAAGATCGAGTTTCGGGCATAATGGAATATGGGTATTTGTTGACAGATTAACCAAGGTGTGCAGATTAGTGGCAGTAAGTATGTCTTGGACAGTGGACAGATTAGCAAATATTTATGTTGAGAAAGATTGTTCCACTGCATGGTATTCCGAAGACTATTGTGTCTGATAGAGATCCAAGATTTACTTCTGGTTTTTGGAGAAGCCTGCAAAGAGTAATTGGTACTGAGCTGAGATATAGCTCCGCTTATCATCCCCAGACAGATGGTCAGACAGAGAGGACTATCCAGACAATTGAAGATATGTTGCGAGCTTGTTGTTTAGTTTGGGGAGGTAGCTGGGAGCATCATTTGGGAATGGTTGAGTTTGCCTATAATAATAGTTATCATACCAGTCTTGGGATGGCACCGTATGAAGCTTTATATGGAAGGCCATGTAGAACCCCATTGAACTGGCATGAAGTGGGAGAAAGGCATTAGTGGGTCCTGAATTGATTCAGCAAACCACAGAAATAGTGAAGCTTATTAAAGAAAAATTGCAGGCAGCTCAAAGCAGCAAAAGAGTTATGCAGATATCCGGAGGAGACCACTTCAGTTTGAAGTGGGAGATTTTGTTTTCTTGAGAGTTTCCCCGAGTAAGGTATTATGAGGTTTGGTAAGACTGGAAAGTTGAGCCCAAGATATGTGGGACCCTTTCAAGTGTTAGAAAGGATTGGGGAAACAGCTTATAGGCTGGATTTGCCAGCAGATTTTGCAGATGTTCATGATATATTCATGTCTCTATGTTGAGAAAGTGCATTGAAGATCCAGCCCAATAATCAGATATCAAGGTGGTGACCTGAGGCCGGATATGACTATGCCAGAGTATCTGGTGCAGATCACTGATCGAAAGATAAAGAAGCTGAGAAATAAAGAAATTGAGCTAGTTAAAGTGAGATGGGAAAATAGGTGGGAGGTGAGGATACCTGGGAGTTAGCCGAGGAAATGGCTAAAGGGTATCCCTATATGTTTGAATAAGCTTTGTATTTCTTTTTAGATGATAGTGCTTGTAAAGGTGTATATGTTTAAGTTATTTGTGATTGAGTTGTGTTATGAATTTCGAGGTCGAATTTTCTTTTTAGATGATAGTAATGTAACGTCGCGTGCTTTTCGGATCCATGCATATCTTGTGTGTTGTGGTTGTGATGGCTGTTGTGAGGCCAGTGTGAGTTGGTTGTGTGGAATGTGTGGTCTGGATGTGTGGTTTGTTCAGGTGAGGTGCAGGTTTGGTCCTGAAATGAAATAGGACCTGCTGCAGTTGAGTTGGAGTTGGCGGCCAGGTGTGGTCGTTGACTTGTTGGCGTCCAGGTAAGGTGCCGTTGACTGCATAAACTTGGCGGCATAAGATGTGGACGTTTATGGTGGCGGTTGCCCTAGGCGGCAGAGGGGTTGACGCCAACCTGTGAATTCTGCAGGTTATAAGGTCACCCGAGGGCAGGTTTTCCACCTGGTTCTCTCTTCCCCTTACCCAGCTTCACGCCCCCGTGTCCCTAAAGCTTCCAACAGGTACAGGAGAGTGGTTGGAGGATCGTGGGATGTGTGGCGTTGCCGAATCGGACGAGGAAATTCCGTGGCGTGGTGCAATTGCCGTGGGAACTCGCGGAGGGTTCGGTGTGAATCGGGAGATTTTAGGAGGTTTAAGCGTGTGCTGAGGTAGGTAATGACCCTTGTAATTCCTATAAGTCGTGATAATGTAATTAGAAAACATGAATCTGCATGAAAATGGCGATTTCGGGTCATGGTATCCATGCGGGTTACAGGGGTGGTTTGAGTAATTTAGCAAATGAAACATGCTGTTTTGGGTTGTGTGGGATTCATGCATGTCAGAGGAAGTGTTTCCTCATATTTTCTCGTCGGTTTTGGGATCAGAATGACTGTAGATCGATTTAGGGTTTCTGCAGGATTAGAGGCTGAAGATCTTGGCGTCAACATCGATTGACGCCAGGTTCATTAGCTGGGATACAGACGGCCATATCCCTTGCCGTCTACTTCCTGTAAGCGGCAGTCGATGTGGCTGCTAACTTGTGTATAAGTAGAAATGACTATTTATGGTATTTATCGATAATGAATGGTGCGTTGGCACCTGAGGTGCACTGAGTGCACATGATTTCTTGTTTAGCATACGGGGTATGCAGTTAGTTACTCACCTTCGAGGCTGCGTGTAACGACCCAGAGCCCGCATTACCAGTAACAACCGGTAACCCGAATTCTGACCCGCTAACCCACGAGACAAGCTCGGAAGGGTAGGAATTTAGAGTCCGAGGAGAGTATATGTAAGAAGATACACACCATGGAAAGCAGTAAAATTTCCATATGAACATATCATGTACAACCTCAGAGTCTGAGACAAAGTACATGATATGTTCATATAGTGGAAAATTTACTGCTTTGCATGGTGTGTATCTTCTTACATATACTCTCCTCGGACTCTAAATTCCTACCCTTCCGAGCTTGTCTCGTGGGTTAGCGGGTCAGAATTCGGGTTACCGGTTGTTACTGGTAATGCGGGCTCTGGGTCGTTACAGTTTGGTATCAGAGCGTGGTCTGATGAGATATATATAAGAAAATGCCTACCATGTTAACTCAGAGTCTAAAGAGTACAGCTGCACTGTAGTTATGTATGTAGTCGGAGTTAGTTAGTGTATTTATGTGTGTATTTTTGTTCTGTGTATAGTTCTATGGCGCCTAGGCGACGTCCTAGAGAGGGAGTAGCTGAGCAGGCGACTCGTCCGGAGGTTGGAGATGCTCCGCCACCTCAGCAGACGCAGCCTTTGCCACAGGATGCGCATAGTGGTATTGTTCCGCCGCCGCCACCTCCACCCCAGGTAGCTCAGGGATTGGACATGACTCATTTTCTTGAGGGGATGGCTCAGTTTGTTGCTCAGCACCGTGACGCGCCGTACCCAGGGTGGTACTGGGAGGTGTGTTGAGGGAGTTCTTGCAGTTTCAGCCTCCTCAGTTTTTGGGCCAGCCTGATCCAGATGTAGCGCGAGCTTGGCTAGATGCAGTGGAGCGGACTTTTCGTTCCATGGAGTGTGTTCCAGAGGAGCGAGTGCTGCTAGCCAGTTACCAGTTGCAGGCGCAGGCGTTGACTTGGTGGTCCGCTGAGTGGGAGACTACTTTTCAGTCTCGCCCACTTAGACAGATTCCGTGGCAGGAGTTTGTTGTTTCCTTGAGAGAGCCTTCTGTCCTACTTACGTCCGGACGGAGAGGTTGTACCAGTTTCTGGACTTGCTGCAGAGGGACTCTATGGTGCAGTACAGGGCCAGATTTGTGGAGTTAGGGCGTTATGCTCCGCAGATTATGGGAGATGAGGGTTTGAGGACTCAGCAGTTCGTGAGAGGCTTGAGGCCAGAGCTCAGGCAGGCGCTGATAGTTGCTCGTGTCACAGATTTGGATGCGGCCTATCAGACAGCGGCAGCGTTAGAGGCAGACACCTTGCGGACTCGTGCTCGGAGTGCAGAGGTTCAGACGCAGGTAGTTCCTTCCCAGCCTCGCCAGCAGCAGAATACTGTGCAGACGACCCCGAGGACTACGACTTCTTACGCGTCCATTCTTCTGGGACGTCGGCGAAGTCAAGATCTCGGAGGAAGTTTCGGCGTGATAGGAGGCAGGCAGAGCAGAGGCAGCAGTCGGTTGGGAGTGTGCAGCAGCCGACAGGTCAGCCTTCGCAGCAGGTACAGCGTACTTTTGTTGGGCAGTGTTACCGTGTGACCAGATGGGTCATATGGCACGAGATTGTCCTTTTCTACCTCGTGTACCGCAGCAGCAGACTCAGACTCAGCCCCGAGTGCAGCCGCAGCAGCAGCAGGCACCAGTGCAGCAGCGTCAGCAGACTGGAGGTTCTGGTGGGTCCAGAGGTAGAGGTCGTGTTACCCACTTGACTCGTGCAGACGCGGAGGCAGCTCACCTGGTGGAAGGTACTGTTTCAGTTTTTGGTTGTGCAGCTAGAGTTTTGTTTGATTCCGGTGCCTCTCACTCTTTTGTGTCTGAGGACTTTTTAGACTCCCTTGGAGAGTTGAGTTCGGGAGAGTCTGTTGAGTTGGCAGTAGAGTTGCCGACGGGGGACTTTGTCCTTACGTCCTACTGTCTCGAGGAGGTACCTGTGCAGTTGCACGATCAGTTGTTGTCAGCCCGTTTGTTTGCCTTGCAGTTGCATGACTATGATGTGATTTTGGGTATGGATTGGTTGGAGCGGTATGGTGCAGTGATGGATTGCCAGAAGAAGAGGGTGCACTTGCGGATACCTGGAGCAGCGGCGTTCTACTTCCAGGGTATCGTACCTCTTACTTCTCGCTTTTTAGTTTCTGCTTTGAGGGCAGGGAGGTTACTTGCTTCTGGTTGTCAGGGTTTCCTAGTTTCTGCAGTGACTCTTGACCAGATTGCCTCAGGAGTGGGAGACATTCCTGTAGTGTGTGAGTTTCCGGATGTCTTTCCGGAAGAGTTGCCTGGTCTTCCACCAAGAGAGAGATTGAGTTTACTGTAGAGTTGGTTCCTGGCACTTTACCTTTTGCGCAGGCACCGTACCGTATGGCACCAGCGGAGTTGAGGGAGTTGAAGAGGCAGCTTGAGGAGTTGTTGGAGAAGGGCTATATCCGTCCTAGCTTTTCTCCGGGGGTCTCCTGTGTTGTTTGTCCG
This sequence comes from Colocasia esculenta, assembly GCA_014218235.1. Classification (NCBI taxonomy): domain Eukaryota; kingdom Viridiplantae; phylum Streptophyta; class Magnoliopsida; order Alismatales; family Araceae; genus Colocasia; species Colocasia esculenta. The sequence continues at coordinate 103,661,309 of CM024756.1, forward strand.
GAAGAAGGATGGTAGCCTGAGGTTGTGTATCGATTATAGGAAGCTAAATCAAGTGACCATCAAGAATAGGTATCCTTTGCCTAGGATTGATGATCTCTTTGATCAGCTTCAGTCTGCTCGTGTCTTCTCGAAGATTGACTTGAGGTCGGGCTACTATCATTGCAGATTAGAGACTCGGACATGAGAAGACTGCTTTTCGGACCAGATATGGACACTTTGAGTTTTTGGTGATGCCGTTTGGGCTCACCAATGCTCCAGCAGCCTTCATGGATCTGATGCACCAGGTGTTCCACCAGTTCTTGGACCGGTTTGTCGTAGTGTTGTTGACGACATTCTGGTGTACTCCACTTCGGAGGAGGAGCACGCCGAGCACCTGAGGATCGTGTTGCAGACTTTACGAGAGCACCAGTTGTATGCCAAGCTTAGCAAGTGTGAGTTTTGGCTACAACAGGTTCACTTCTTGGGGCACGTGATCTCAGGTGAGGGAGTTTCAGTAGATCCAGCGAAGGTTGAGGCAGTTTTGCAGTGGGAGAGTCCCAGATCTGTGTCTGAGATTCGTAGCTTTCTGGGTTTGGCAGGTTACTACCGTAGATTTGTTCGAGACTTTTCTCAGGTAGCTGCACCCTTGACTCGGTTGACGAGAAAGGGAGTTCCGTTTGAGTGGTCGGATCAGTGTGAGCAGAGTTTCATAGAGTTGAAACGACTGCTTACGTCGGCGCCAGTTCTTGCCTTACCTACAGGTGAGGAGGGTTTTGAGGTTTGCACAGATGCTTCAGGTGTTGGTTTGGGTGCGGTTTGATGATGCAAAGGCCGAGTGGTGGCTTATGCGTCTCGTCAGCTTAAGCCCCACGAGGAGAGTTACCCGACCCACGACCTAGAGCTTGCAGCTGTGGTGTTTGCTTTGCGGATTTGGCGTCTTTACCTATACGGAGTGAGCTTTGTAGTCCGTACCGACCACCAGAGTTTGAGGTATGTGTTCTCTCAGAGGGATCTGAATATGAGGCAGCGTCGATGGATGGAATATCTGAAGGACTATGATTTCAGCATTGAGTATAAGCCTGGAAAGGCCAATGTAGTTGCAGATGCCTTGAGTAGGAAAGCACAGATGAGTCATCTGATGCTTAGAGAGTGGCAGTTGTGGCAGTCTGCAGCAGAGGGGTCTTTCAGTGTTTCGTCCAGTCGTTGTGTGTGATGGGCAGTTTGTTAGCAGCTCCCGCGGTTGTGAGACAGGTTGCTGAGGCTCAGCAGGCAGATCCCGAGTTGTGCAGTGTGTTGCTTCTCCCAGAGGTTGAGCTTTGTGAGGACGGGACTGTTAGGTTCCGAGGTAGACTCTATGTTCCTGTTGAGGAGTCTATCAGGAGAGTCGTGTTGCAGGAGGCACATGGTTCCAGGTACTCTATTCATCCAGGGGCGACCAAGATGTACCACAGGATGAGACATCAGTTTTGGTGGCCTGGAATGAAGAGAGACATAGCGGCTTTTGTTGCGAGGTGTTTGGTCTGTCAGCAGGTAAAGGCCGAACATCAGCGTCCGGGAGGACTTGTGCAGCCGTTAGAGATTCCGATGTGGAAGTGGGACCATGTTACGACTGACTTTGTTTGTGGTTTACCGAGGACAGCTGAGGTTTTGACAGCATTTGGGTTCTTGTGGACAGATTGACGAAGACTGCCAGATTCTTGCCTGTCAGGACTAGTTGGGGTGTGAGTAGGTTGGCTGCGTTGTACTAGAGCGGATTGTTCCTTTGCATGGAGTGCCGATCTCTATCGTGTCAGACAGGGATCCTCGCTTCACTTCTGGGTTCTGGCGCAGTTTCCAGAGAGCTTGGGGACAGAGTTGGCTTATAGTTCCGCCTACCACCCTCAGTCAGACGGTCAGTCAGAGCGGACTATCCAGACTTTGGAGGATATGCTTAGAGCTTGTTGCCTAGAGTGGCAGGGGTCGTGGACAGTTCACTTGCCGTTGGTCGAGAGTTTGCTATAATAATAGTTATCACTCCAGTATCGGTTTGTCACCATATGAGGCTTTGTACGGACGACCGTGTCGCACTCCTCTTGACTGGTTCGAGGTTGGCGAACGAGTTGTCACGGGGCCGGAGTTGGTTCAGCAGTCAGTTGAGGTAGTTCAGCTTGTGAGACAGAGGCTTCAGTCAGCTCAAAGTCGGCAGAAGAGTTATGCAGATCAGCGAGACGACCGCTCGAGTTTCAGGTAGGAGACCAGGTGTTTGTTCGTGTGTCTCCTATGAAGGGAGTGGTGAGGTTCGGTAAGCGTGGGAAGTTGAGTCCTCGCTTTATTGGGCCTTTTACCATTTCTGAGCGTGTCGGGAGTTTGGCGTACAGACTTGAGCTTCCGTCAGAGTTGGCAGCAGTGCACGACGTGTTTCACGTGTCGATGCTTCGGAAGTACCTATCTGACGAGTCTCACGTTCTGCAGAGTGCAGAGTGGTCTGAGGTGACTCCAGGTTGACTGTACCCGAGTTTCCGTTGCACATTGAGGATCGCCGAGTTCAGAGGTTGAGGAACAAGGCTATCCCTTTAGTTCGTGTTGCGTGGCAGCGACACTCCGGTGGTGAGTCGACATGGGAGCGGGAGGACGAAATGCGCGAGCATTTTCCGTACCTCTTTGGTGAGTTTTCTTTCCTTGTGTTGTTGAATTTTGAGGGCAAAATCCTTAAGGGGGGAGAGCTGTAAGGTCTCGGGTCTTTAGTGGATCCTTATTGGGTCTGTAGAGGTCCTGTGTAGTTGACGGCCAGGGCTTGCCGTTAAGTCTGAGTCAGCGTCCAGTGATGTGGACGTCTGAGATTGACTCAGCGACAAGCTATGTGGACGTTAATCTGTAGGCGGTTCAGTTGGCGGCCATGATGTTGACGTCGACTAACCAGTCCTGTTGAAATAGGGCAGCCCGAGAGCAGAGTTCCTTCTCCTTTTCTCTCCTTCCTTCCACCTTAGCCTTTCTTGATTTCTGTAGCTTCTGTTGAGTAATTTGAGCTCGTGGGAAGCCCCTGGATCGTGTGGCGTTGCTAGATCGGGCGGGAATCGCAAGGTTTTGGCGTGATTCGCGCGGAGTCTTCGGGGAGATCCGGCGCGATTGGTGGCTGTTTGGGGATTCTTAAGGCGTTCTGAGGTAGGGACTTAACTCCTATAACCTTCCCCAGCAAACCAGCATGTCCAATTAACTTAATTGATGTGCAAATCATGGTTTAGGGTTTGGGTTATATCGTGCCGGAATTAAGGGTGGATTGGATAATCTAGGTGTTAGATTGTCTAATTATGATTTTTGGTAGTATGGATTGGTGAGAGGAAGTGTTTCCCTCCATCAGTCAGAGTTTGGATTTGTGTTTCTGCCCATTGGGACTGATTCGGGTCAGTTCTGGGTATGGGGGACTGAAGATATCAACGTCCACATCTGTTGACGTTGAGATCTTCAGGGGTGAAGTAAACGACAAGGTCGATTGCCGTTTAGTTCCTGTTAACGACATGAGGGTTGCCGTTTACCTTATGTTGGCGGCAATCGATGTGGGTTTATATCCTGTCTCCCAGCAGACTTTAGCTGTGTGATTAGAGGCGATTGACATGTGATGTCCGCCCTAATAGCACATATGGGCCAGGCTTATTGTGTGACTCCGCCTGTGCATAGTAGTAGTGTTTGTGGCACGAGGTGTTTACTACTGTACGGGGTTTCAGACGTTGAGTGTGTTCCGTCTGTTGTACGCGCGTTGCGTTACCGTGTACCCGTTTCTGTTGTGTTACCTAGGCGTGGGTGCGACTCCGTCTAGACGACTAGCGTGTGGTTGTCCTCCGCTAGTGAGCCGGGACATAGAGTGCGACTCTGTCCTGTGCGTACTCCTTTTGGTGGTTTTGAGCCGGTCTCCGTGGAGCCCCTTCTCTACCGCTAGGGTCAAGCGTAGGGGAAAAACCGGTCGTGGACCAGACGCGAGAGAGAGCGTCTGTAGTGTGCACACGTGGCTGGGGTTGAGAGCCTCTGTGGTGACGGGACGCCGAGCCACAGACCCTAGCTGAGTCCTACTTGCTGTGTGTGTGAGTGTGTGTTACTGAGCGTGTGTGGTTTACAGTTTTGTGTGGTGCGACGTGTACTTACTTTCTGTTTTACTTTCCACACTTTAGACTGTACTGGTGGGGTTACTTTTCCCTACTGGGTCTCTTTTCTTGAGACTCACCCTTCCCTTTCAGGTGGGTCTCGTCGACTCCTGTTCCAGGCGAGTCTAGCCACTCCGGTGTTGGTGCTCCCTAGCTGCAGTGAGTAGTACCTTTTTGCTGTACTTCTGTACTCTGTACTTTGTCTACTCTGAGGTTGTATATGATATGTTCATATAGTGGAAATTTTACTGCTTTGCATGGTGTGTATCTTCTTACATATACTCTCCTCGGACTCTAAATTCCTACCCTTCCGAGCTTGTCTCGTGGGTTAGCGGGTCAGAATTCGGGTTACCGGTTGTTACTGGTAATGCGGGCTCTGGGTCGTTACACTGCGTGTTGTTTACGCGAGTACAGTTGAGTTCACGTGTAGTGGACCTTGTTACTTGAGGTTTACGTGAGGTTTCACGTGGTTTGTGTGTGATGTGCACGTGGTTTTGTGTACGTGGCGAGTAGTACGATGCCTACCGTGGTTACCTCTCCAGTGGGGTGCCCCAGGTTCTTTGTGAGCCAGGCTGTTAGCTCGGGGCTTTGTCTCGGTATTGTGTTGTACCGTCGAGGTCTGTGTCGTCTGACCTGGACACCCTCACTCCTGTGCTTGAGTTGTACGTCCGACTGAGGGAAAGACGACAGTGGGACAGTGACACTGTTTGTCTTTAGTCACTTGTAGCGCGCTCGTAGTTGGGGGTACGGACACCAGTAGACATACTGGACCCCAGCTAGTCCTTTTTCCAGTGCCTCACTCTAGAGAGTTCCGGGCCAGGATCTCTAGAGGTGTCAGGCATGGGCCTGTGACCGGTGTGGTCCGCAGGTGGTGGTGTTTAGTTGGTCTCCACAGTTGCTTGACCTTTTCACGTGGAGCGGCAGCTGGACCTTTTGTCCGTGGCTGCGAGACTGAGAGGTAGACCTGTGTTAGCTTGTCGAGTCAGTTTCTAGTGTCGCGAACCAGTTCACATGGGTCGTGTTTGGCTGTCTCTACTTTAGCTTGTACACCTGTACTGGTTTGCCATTTAATTATTACAGTTGTTTTTCGTAGTCGGCAGTCGGTGAGTACTTTTACAGCTTTCATATCCTGCTTAGCTGTTCTATAAATTGTTGGTATTACTTATTGCTTTTGTACCTGTGGTTTTGGTTTGCTCGGTTTTGGGGGAGTTCCCTACTGAGCCAGTGACTAGCGAGGCTCACTCCTACCCCCACAGGTGAGAGCGAGGAGGACGTTTCACGACCGTGTCCAGTTCATAGACGTGCCGTAGCGTGCAGGGTCGGTACCTCCAGCTGTGTAGTAGTAGCTCCAGCAGTGTAGTGTAGTTAGTTATTTATTTTCTTCAGTTGTACCTCGGGGTATTCCCCAGGCTCTTGTACTTCTTTTCAGTTTTGTGGAAATATGGCTATGTAACTTGTGAAATATATATAAAATGTGGTGTGCTCCTTTGTGTTTACACGGACTGTGATTTGGTATCCCTTGCGAGGCTTCGGCCCGTTCGCGGGAGGCAGACTCGGATCAAGTACGTTATCGGTTTAACGGGCTTGGCCGAGGCATTCCGCCACAGGTTTCTTGACGAGTTTATATGCATCTAGGGTTTCTAGGAGTCCCATAGTGTATAGGAAAGAGGGGTTGCGGTTTTGGGTTACCACCTTCCTATTTTTGATGATTTCTCACCCCATAAGAGTGTGAGAGGCTTTAGGTAACATCATACCATGGCTAGGCACGAAATTGGGTTACTAAGTGTGGTAATTGCCTCAAATTCTACCCTAATTGCCTCTTTCTAATTTCAGCTCAATTAGGGTTACGAATTTCCATGTATTTTCTTGCTTCATTTTATTCTTGGGGCCAAAAGTTGTCCATTGGCCCAATCTATAAATGGGTCATCAAACATGTTGTTTTAAGTTTCTCCATCTCTTTATTTAATTTATGATCGTTATACACCTATGATAATAGTTTTTTGATTCATTCCCTAACTAGGATAATTAGTCAAAAGTGTTGTAAACTTGGCCAATCGGATTTTTCGTTGCACGAATTTCTTCGTGGATATTTAGGAATATTGTTTAGGGTTGAACTATTACTTTTACAGAATTTTCCGTTGTGTTATTACACATACAATAATGGTACGTATGTTTCCATTATTTCGATATTATGGAAATTATTTATTTCTATTTATTTCAATTTTTTAATTACAATTAATGCATGAAGTCTGAGAAAACTTTAATTGAAAATTACAAGAATTTGTAAATCAAAATTTTAATTGAAAATGAAAAGAAAAAGATGAAGAATGGCATTGATGTTGTGCTAAACAAACATCAAATGTTAGAGAAACAAATTGTTGGATTAAAAATAGAAAAAATATCTTAACATGCTATGAACATAAAACTTTTTGAACTCAAAGAAAAATATGTTAAAATCAATGTTCAAAAAAATGTTCGAAAAGAATCATAAAAGAACATTGATCAGAAGAATAAGAGGTGCAGAAAAAATTCAATAAAATAAAATTATAAATAAATAGAAATAAATAATTTCTGTATTATCGAAAGGCTAGAACCTACGTACCACTATCGTACGTGAGATAACACATCGTAAAATTTTGTAAAAATTTAAATCAACCCCAAACATTATCCTTAATGTTCCACGAAGAAATTCGTGTAACAAAAAATCCGATTGGCAAGTGTACGTCACAATATGACTAATTATCTAAATTAGGAAACTAAGTCGAAAAACTGTTAACACGGAAATATAACATGATCATATTAAATAATCATGTTAGAAAGACTTCCAACATCATGCATTGATGACCCATTATCGGATTGGGTCAATGGATCACTTTTGGCCTAAGAATAAAATGGGGCAAGAAAAATACCCAGAAATTCGTAACCCTATTGAGCTAAAAATAGAAGGAGGTAATTAGGGCAAATCCCAAGGCAATTAGGTTTTCTTGGTAACCCAATTTCGTGGCTAACCAGGGTGGGATGTTTCCTAAAGCCTCACACACATTTTGGGTGAGAAATCATCAAATAAGGAAGCTAGAACGCCAAAATCGCACCCTTTCCTTCACACAATGGGACTTCTAAAACACCTAGATGTATATATACATGCCATGAACCCTAGGGGATGAATTACACATTTTGGGGTCATGGGAGGCTGTTCTTGATCACCCAAAGGAGGAGGAAATCACCCCAACTTGGAGCTTTCTTCCCTGCTACATTCTGCATCGACCTAGGGAGAGTGCTTCTTGGAGTCGACCTAAGGTAAGCCAAACCCTAACCAAACCATGCAAGACTTATACCCCTGGAAAGAGGGTCGAGTCTAGTTCCTAATCCACTAGTTTGCCTATTTTTATTCAGTAGATCGGGTGTAGTAAGCGTTCTCCTCCAAGTGGTCTGAAAGAGGGCTTTCTGGAAAAATGTGACTTCTTCAACTAAAAGGTAGGTGATCTTGGGCCAAATCTAAATAAATCTTATATCAATGTGTAGAGTATCGAGTCTACTTTCATGTCAAATGATTTCATCAATTTCATTGAGTACATCTTGTGTTATAAGCATTTTGCCAAAGTCGCGCTTGTTAACAGCTTTTCATGTTCATGTCAATTTCTTGCACATCCCGAGGTAAATTTTAAAGATTCCAAAACCATATTTCTCTTCTATTCCATGTTCCCAACAAGTTTCATGTTGACACTTTTGTCCCAAGATCCCTATATTAGAAGTTATAAGCATTGCATAGATCGAATGCCTGTTTTCTGTGTTTTCGGGCAAGAACCCCAAACGCGACGTGACCAGGCGTCGGGTTTGGCCTACATGAATGCGAAGCACTAGTACAATGTGTTCATGTGAATCACGACCGTGCCCTACATCACAATTTCGTGTGCCCCGTATGGTTCTGCCGCCTCAAACTGTGCACTGCATGGTTTCAGCGCCTACATGAAACGCGACGTGGACCCCGTCGCGATTCAGTCCGTTTTCCTACTCAAGGATTTCAAGCGATTTTTATATTGTTATTTTAAACGTGTTTCATGAATGCGACGGGGTAAACCGTCGTGATTCATGCATGAAGGCAACGACATAGGCCGTCGCGATTTGCATATTTACATGTTAATCTTGTTCCGACTGTACCAGTGATATAAATGCATCGACTGTGTCCGACGCAAATTTAAAGGGCTACCTGAGACCTATTTTACCATGTTTAATGTTAGTCTTGCATGATATATTCTTAAGATGCATTGTGTAGTCTGTCTAAGGACCTAAAAGCCAGCAACCATGATAAAGACATAACAATGTAAAGATTATTCTAATTGTTCATTATGCAATGATCTACGCTTGCAAACTATTGATTGAATCATCTATTGTTCTAGCTTGTTAAAGTGATTAATTACTGTCTTAAAATATTGCAAACCATATTTAGTTAATTGCATAGTTCCATCTCATGCTATCATGTTAATTATTTTCCTTAAGTTTGAAACCGATGGATTGTGGAATGAGATACGTACATCACTACACACTTACACATTTAGGAAGCCCTTTCTCGGGGGATTGGAAGATCTCTGTTGGTCATTCCGTACTGGCAGACTAGCGACCTTTTCGCTAAGACCTCCGTAATTCTCCGTACTCCATGGATTCCCTCATGGAGACCGAGTTGGTTGTACCATTGAAGTTCCCTGAAGATAGTGTGCACTTCCTCTCTCATCTTGTTTCGTGAGTGTGATTTATAATCTAGACTTAAGCCATTAATGTAAAAGAGTGAACTAAAGTATAAATTGTGCCGTTATGCTGCCAGAATTATCTCTTTACTATTGTTATCATGAAATCATGTTCACCATACTTGCTACTTGTTCTCATCATCATCATGAACATGACATTACACATACTTACACCTTGAAACTCTTATTGGCCATTAATGACTGTGGGTATCTACATTTAAAAATAGTGAGATGCTGATCGGGCACGGAGAGTGTCCAAGGGCTCCAGTCTAGCCCCAATGACATAGAGTCATAAATATACTGTTAACTATGGGATATAATGATTACTGGCGTTGCATCTGTGCTGGGAGTACTTGCATGTTGAATGCTAGATACAATAACCACATACATGTGTCCTAGTGTGCATTTCAAGGTGGATCTTTCCTTGGTGTACATTAGTATCTTCGTGCTTGATTAGTGTTACATGATCGTGCTCGTGCTTGTGCTTGCTTGCTTGCGTGATATGGCCATCCTACATTTATTGCAATTTAAAGTGATATCTTGCGTGCTTGTTACATGCCTCACTATTGATACCATCTTGCTCGTTATATCAATCTAGATCTTGCTCTATCATGATCACTATATCTAGCTTGTTCATGTATCATGTTTTAATGAGTTTTATTCATACATACGTATCAGGACAATCATGCTTACCTAGATCTAAATTGTTAATCACTTATATCATTACCCGCACATTGAGATATAAATCTACTGGGCTAGTTTGCTCATCCCTACTTTTAACCATTCTAGGTGATATGAAATACAAGAAGAGGAGCAAGTCGAGGATGGGAATTTGTCCGAGTGATGAGCGTCCCAGCACTTGTGTCTATCTTTAGTTAGTTTGCTTTGAGTGTTTGCTTCATGTAGTAGGAAGTGAGGAATAAATGTAATTTGCTTTTATTGAGTCTTAGTCCTATTATCCAATATTGGAAGAGTTGTAATAGTTTCCTAGATACAATGAGATGAGTTTTGAATATAATTTCCATTGAGTGCATTATTTGGGCCCTATTATGATGTTGCGTTGTTATACATTTAGTGCGTAATAGCTAGAGACTTATTTACCGACTGTTCACATCTCAGAATATCGACTCAAATTATCCAAATTAATATCCGCTATGTAATTCTCGGGCGTGACAGTTTAGTGGTATCAGAGCCTAGGAAAACCAAATAGGATATGTCTCAAGATTAATACATACCTATGGAACCTAGGTCATGGAAATTAAATATAGTACCTGGCGAAAGTGGGTAGGACTGGGATTATGTTAGAATGAACAAAACACCCCTACCCATTGACTCTCATTATGTATCTAGAGACATTAATTGGTTTCTATCCTTTTCTCAGGAACCTCATAACTCTCTCCCTCAACTGCAATGGCTCGCAACCAATGGCAAGCTATGCAAGAAACGGTGGCAGGATTCACACAGGCCCTGTAAAATGTAGTTCAGGCTGGAAACCAGGCTGCTACTGCTAAGAACAGAGCCGGTGATCTGCACCGTAACTTTAGGAGCTTGAACCCTCCTCGTTTCTCTAGATCCCCTGACCCAGACGAGGCAGAGAACTGGAAGGAAAAAATAGAAAGAATTTTCCAAGTTATGCAATGCACCAATAGAGAGAAGGTGGTACTGGCCACTTTCCAATTTACTAAGGATGCCCGAACATGGTGGAAGGCCACATCGGCCAGTCTGCCTAATGTAGCTGAACCATAGTGGGTGGATTCCTGGAGATATTCCGGGGAAAGTATTTTTGAGAGGGTTAAGGAAAAGAAGGCGACGGAGAGTTGCCGCATTGAAGCAAAAGAGCATGTCTGTGGCTGAGTATGAAGCTTAGTTTGCTCGTCTGGCAGGGTATCCCCACATCTGGTAGGACAGAAAGATTGAAGGCCAACAGGATGGGGTCAGGCCCATGTTTATCGAGAAGCTCGGACCCCACAATATTCAACATACACTGAGATGGTCCAAAGAGCCCAGCTGGTGGAAGACACCATGGAAAAAGTGGAAGGCATGAAGGGGAAAGGCATCTCAAAGCTGAACTTTATAAAAAGAGGAGCAGTCGATACAATTGGAACTTTCCCCAACAACAACAACAACAACAACAACAACAACAACAACAACAACAACAACAACAACAACAACAACAACAACAACAAACCACTGGGAAGGACTATGGCATGGAGAAAAGGATCAAAGTAGAAGAAACAACGACAGTGGAATATTGTAATTTTGCGACAAGCCAGGGCACCAAGCAGACAAGTGCTGGAAGAAGGCCGGGGCTTGCCTGCGATGTGGGAGTCAGGAACATGTATACCGAACTATCCCATACTAAGAGACCAAGTTGGAAGGAACCAAGGAGTGGTGAAGCGTCAAGGACGCGTTAATGCAATAACTTCAGTGGAGCTCCCAGAAGGAGGTATGATTGTTAAACCCCTAGATTGATCTTATGATGTTTCTTATTAGTATATCTAAGTGGGGGAGATCATTAATTAGAAATTGGAAATGAATAACTAGTAGTTATACCATAGTTCATCTGGTGGATAAGATAGAGTTATAAAACCATGGAAGAAAACAGGAGTGGAAGGAACCAATGAAAAGTACGTTTGTTGAGCAACTACCCCTAAGTCTTTAATAATAATTTTTCTATGACAAATCTTTAAATACATATTTTGCTTCTACCATGAAAAATCCCTAAATATGTATTTTCCATAATATAGATATATCACAAAAAATTTCTAGACAGATGCAATACCCAAAATCTTTCTAAGTCCACAACGTTACACTGTATTCGACTCATGACTTCGACTCATACAGTCGAATGTCTTTTATACTGTATTCAACTCATTCAGAAGTTCAGTCACAAGTCTTGAAAATCTTTCTAAGTCCACAATGTTACACTGTATTCGACTCATGACTTCGACTCATACAGTCGAATGTCTTTTACACTGTATTCGACTCATTCAGAAGTTCAATCACAAGTCTTGAAAATCTTTCTAAGTCCACAACGTTACACTGTATTCGACTCATGACTTCGACTCATACAGTCGAATGTCTTTTACACTGTATTCGACTCATGTCTACGATTCATTCTTTTAGACTGTATTCGATTCAAGACTACAACTCACAATTAAAGATCATTCGACTCACCACCTCGACTCATAGTCTTACACTTCATTCGACTACATGGTTGCTCTATTATAGTCGATTTACATAGTTCCCACTATAGTCAAATCATGCTTACTTCTTAAAACGAATTACCTATTCTACTGCATTCGACTACACTGTTAGTTGTGTACTTGTACTTGTTGGTAGTTCTACCTGTCAGGAAATATTTCTATTAGTTCTTTGTTGAAACTTAAACTCTTAAGTATAAATTAGTGACAAATTTCATGATCATTATTTTAATATATTTCTTCTGACGAAATTCAGTACATTCGAATTATGCAAAACATTCTTTGCATGTTATTTCTAGTCTTACATCTTAGTGTCCTTTGCCTCAATCTATATATCTTCTAAGAGACACAAAGCATTTATGTAAGTTTCAGACGCATGGCTTCTGACCATCTCACCTACCACTGACAGACCCATACTTTACCTTTCTGTCTGTCTGCTTTATTTTCTGAAATGACTAAGAATACTAGGTTCCATACTGTTTGTTGTACTCACTGACCCACCTACCACAAAGGTATGGAGATGCTTTTGTCTTTGTCTTGTCCTTTCTAAACAGGCATTTATTGGAGCACATGTTTGGCATGGGTTGCTCAGCTCAAGACTTTAAATAGCCTATCTTCTAGCTGTGGCAACTGCTCCTATTTCTGAAGACCTTGGGAAGAGACAATTTTCATGACCCTTCGGATAAAACTTCCAAGATCCAAAGGATCCCCAAGACTATCTCCAAACGGCTAAGAACACAACAGCCATCTTACTCCAACGGCTATCTTCTCCAAACGGCTAGTTTTTGAAGACTACAAAAAGATGAAGAAAGCTCTTGAAAGCATACACAGAACAAGACATAGTGTTCAAGACAATTCCTTGAAAGCTCATCTTGCGTTCTTCAAGCTCTCTCAAAGCCTTCCTGCTCAAGTTCTATTTGAGAGAATCTCTTCAGAAATTCCTGTTCTGAAGATCTGTCTTTCGGGTGGCATCTGTATTTGCTTTTACTTCAAAGTCCACCCAAGTAGCTTCAGCTAGGATTTAGATTAAACTCCTTATCTTTCAATCCTGCTAGAAAGTGTGTGTTCTGTGCTCATTCTTGAGGCAATCACACAAGAGTTTCTTCCTTCATTTCTGTTGTATTTTCTGTAGAAGTTTGATTCTGCATTGCCCCTCTTGTGAAGGGAAGGCCTTTGGTATAAGGCAGTCTTGTTACCCTGTTTTAGGGAAGACTTGCTTTGGAGCAAGTGGGTGTTGTAATTTCCTCTCAAGGGTGAGAGAAGGCCAAGTTGATTGGCAGTTTAGTGAAATCTCAAGTGGTTGGCTTGAGGACTGGATGTAGGACTTCCATGTGGGAAGGGCCGAACTAGGATAAATCTCTTGTGCAATTTATTGTGTGATTGTTTTCCGCCAAGTTCACACTTGAATCACACACACCACACCAAGTACTAACACATCTACTTAGTGTTGTGATTTTCAGAAGAATTTTGAAAAAGAGAAAGTCCTATTCACCCCCCCTCTAGGACTGTGAATCTGCCATTTCGATCCAACAAGTGGTATTAGAGCTGAGGTCTTCTCAAAAGAATCCCAAAAAGATTTGAGAAGAAATGGCATCTGAAGCTCACAACTATGAAGGCCAATCGGTTTCAAGGCCACCATTCTTTGATGGTGAAGATTATCAATATTGGAAGATGAGGATGGAATGCTTCATCAGAGGTACAGACTACGACCTTTGGCAGGTAATTGAACAAGGTGATTATGAAATAGTTGGAGCAACTTCCACCTCTGCTGGTTTATCTATTGCTGATAAGAGAAATATGTCCCTAAATTATAAAGTAAAAATTATCTTTTCTGTGCCTTATCTAAAAGAGAATTCAATAGACTTTCGACTTGTAGACAGCAAAAAAAATGTGGGACAAATTACAGGTAACCTATGAAGGAACTGATAGAGTAAAGCAAACTAGAATAGATATACTAGTATCTCAAATGAGCAATTCAAATGCTTCCAAGTGAAAATATAACACAATGTATAACAGATTCTCAAATATAATTGTAGGATTAAGTGCCTTAGGGAAACATCTAACCAATGAAGAAACAGTTAGAAAGATATAAGATCTCTAACAAATGTATGGACCCCTAAAGTCACTGCCATAGAGGAAGCCCATGATCTCACTGAATTGTCCATTGATAAATTAATAGGCTCTCTCATGGCACATGAAATAAATATGGAAAGATTTTCTAAAAGCTCTTCAAAGAAGAAAATTTCAAATGCTCTAAAGATTGCAGATTCTTCTTCATCTGAGGACTCCAAAGAAAAATCAGATGACAGTGATGATGAGGCTATGCTCTCAAGGAAATTACAAAGAATATTGGCTAAGAAAAAGAAGTTTGGCTCAAGAAAGTTCTTCAAGAAAGATAAAAAGAAAGAGCCAACCTGTTATGAGTGCAATCAGCCGGGACATTACAAATCTGAGTGTCCCAGACTCAAAAAGAAGGACCAAGCAGAAAAGTCAGAAAAAAGAAGAAGGGCAAAGAAAAGAGATTCAAAAAGTTCAAGAAGAAAGCTATGGCAGCAACATGGGATAATGAAGATGCTACCAGCTCAGACTCCTCCAGCTCAGAATCTGAAGAAGAAGAAAAGGCAAATCTAGCCCTCATGGCAGGACTAGAACAGGTAAATTCTGAAACATCTTTTACTTCCTGCTCAGAATCTGATTCAGATAGTCTAGAGGATGCCTCAATGAACTTTATGAAAAATATAAGTCTGTTGTAAAGCAAATAAAAATAATCAAGCTGAATTTGTTAAATCAAGAAAAGAGCAATACCTTTCTTAAAAATGAGGCTGAAAGGTTAAAGAAAAATTCAACTGAAACTAAAAGAGCTAATGAACTTTTATGTGAAGATTTGAAAAATAAGAATAAAAAATATTAGAATTAGAATCAAATCTAAGAGAACTAAGAATGAAGAGAAATTGCAAGAGGAAAATAGTTATCTAAAAGCCACTTTAGATAAAATAACTACTTGCAAAACTTCATTATTTGTAGATCTGAAAGGTGCCAGAAAAGGAAAAAGGAAATATGGAGTAGGATACACACCCCCACAAAATGAAGAACATATTATTCATCCTAAAGTATATCCAACTCCTAAGTTTGTAACAGAAGATGATATAAAAATACCAAAAGGTAAATCAACATGCTTATAAACAAAAACATAAAAACATAGAATAGAAATATACACAAGAAAAATCCTTTTGATTTATGCTGTACACATTGCAACAACTAGGTCACACAGTTAGCACGTGCACTACTAGAAACTTAAGATGGATTCCTAAAACTAACCATCAAGGACCCAAGAAAATTTGGGTACAAAAAGTTAAAACTTAGCTTTGTTTGCAGGGTCGGCTGAGGGCATTCAAATGGTATTTGGATAGTGGATGCTCAAGACATATGACAGGTGATAGGAAGCTATTTACAAGCTTTAGAGAAGAATCTGGTCAAGTTACTTATGGTGACAATGGAAAAGGAAAAGTGCTAGGGTGTGGAACTATTGGTACTAAAGAAAAGGACTAATTGAAGATGTCATGTATGTGTAGAAGGTCTCAAGCACAACCTGATCAGTATTAGTCAGTTATGTGATAAGGGTCATCTAATAAGTTTTAGAATGATAAGTGTGTAATTCTGAAGAACAACAAAAAGGTCTTTGAAGCACAAAGAATAAAGAATTTATACACATTGCAACTGGCAGAATTAAAAGAAGTAGTAACCTTTGCTTGGCAACTACCAAAAGTGAAGAATCTGATTTGTGGCACAGAAGACTGGTCATGCAAGCACTTCAGTGATCAAGAAATTATTAAAGCATGATTGGTTGAGGGTCTTCCAAGATGAAAATCAAAAAGTCTGAATTTGCTCAGCATGTGCAAAAGGAAAACAGACACAAAACCTCATTTCAGTCCAAGACAATTGTTACAACTTCCAAACCCCTGGAATTGATTCACATGGATTTATTTGGACCTATGAGGACAGTCAGTCTTGGAGGAAAGATCTATGGCTATGTATTAGTTGATGATTACTCAAGATATACTTGGGTGTCTTTTCTAGAAGCCAAATCTGAAGCTTTTCAAGCCTTTCTGAAATTCAGCAAAATTGTTCAAAAGAATCAAAAATTTCAGATTACCAGTATCAGGTCTGATCATGGAGGAGAATTCAAAAATGAAGAGTTTCTGGAATTTTGTGAAGAAAATGGAATTGAACACAATTTCTCAGCCCCCAGAACACCTCAACAAAATGGTGTAGCAGAAAGGAAGAACAGAACATTGCTAGATATGGCCAGAACTATGCTAAATGAGTATAATCTACCAAAGTACTTCTGGGCAGAAGCAGTAAATACAGCTTGCTACATTATCAACAGATGTATGATCAGACCCATCCTGAAGAAGACTCCTTATGAATTATACAAGGATAAGAAGCCCAACATCAGTCATCTTCGACCTTTTGGCTGTAAGTGTTTTATCTTAAATAATGGTAAAGACAACTTAGGAAAATTAGATGCTAAAAGTGATGAAGGTTTTCTGTTAGGGTATATCTCAAAACCTAGAGGATATAAAGTGTTTAATAGAAGAACACTAAATATAGAACAAACTGTACATGTTTTATTTGATGAAACTAACCCTTCTATCAAAAGGATAGAAGAAGAGGAAGATGTGTTGATGATCTTTGCAGGGATTTGAAAAGACTTCTCTTGAAGGAGAACAAAACAAAGATGAAGAATCAGAAGATCCCCCACTAGAAGATCTCCAACAACAAGAAGAAACACAAGAAGGACTACCTACAGAATTAAGGTACCACAGGAATCATCCTAGAGAAAATATCATAGGTAATCCTCAAGACAGGGTAAGAACAAGAGGTATAAATTCCAAGTGATTTCTCTGCATTAGTTTCACAGATTGAGCCTAAGACAATCAATGATGCACTGGGTGATGAATCTTGGATCCTTGCTATGCAAGAGGAACTTAATCAGTTCCAACGCAGTGAAGTTTGGACTCTTGTACCTAGACCTACTGACCATCCAGTTATTGGAACCAGATGGGTTTTCAGAAACAAAATGGATGAATCAGGGGTAATTATCAGGAACAAGGCTAGACTTGTTGCTCAAGGATACTCCCAAGAGGAAGGCATAGACTTTGATGAAGAAACCTGCTCCAGTTGCTAGATTAGAGGCAATCAGAATTTTATTAGCATATGCTTGCTCTCTTAATATTAACCTATTTCAGATGGATGTTAAAAGTGCTTTTCTGAATGGTTTTATAAAAGAAGAAGTGTATGTTGAGCAACCACCTGGATTTGAAGATACTAAAAATCCTAATCATGTTTTCCGTTAAAAAAAGCACTATATGGCTTGAAGCAAGCTCCAAGAGCTTGGTATGAAAGACTAAGTGCTTATCTTATATCACATGATTTTGCAAGAGGAAAAGTAGATAGTACTTTATTCATAAAGAAATTTTCAAATGGAATCCTGATTGTACAAATCTATGTTGATGATATTATCTTTGGCTCTACTAATGAATCACTCTGCAAATTCTTTGAAAATCTAATGCAAAGTGAATTTGAAATGAGCATGATGGGTGAACTGAATTACTTCCTTGGCTTGCAAATTAAGCAAACCAAAGAAGGAACTCACATCTGTCAAACAAATACATATCATTTGCTTATCAAATTTGGCTTTGACAAATGTAAGCCTTTAGGTACACCTATGAGCTCAGGCATTAAGCTAGATAGTGATCCTCTTGGTAAAAAGGTAGATCAAAAGATCTATAGAGGAATGATAGGATCACTGCTCTATCTTACTGCAAGTAGACCAGACATAATGTTCAGTGTTTGTTTATGTGCAAGATTCCAAGCTGATCCTAGAGAATCTCATGTTCATGCTGTTAAAAGATTTTTAGATATCTTATAATTCAAGTAATCTAGGTCTATGGTATCCCAGATGCTCAGAATTCAAGTTAATTGGATATAGTGATGCTGACTATGCTGGATGCAAATTAGATAGAAAAAGCACCAGTGGCACTTGTCAACTTCTTGCAGGATGTTTAATATCTTGGTCTTCTAGAAAACAAAATTCAGTAGCTTTATCCACTACAGAAGCTGAATACATTGCAGCTGGAAGTTGCTGTACTCAACTGTTATGGATCAAGCATCAATTGGAAGACTATGGTCATCAGCTTCAAGAAATCCCAATGCTTTGTGATAATACAAGTGCAATCAATTTGACCAAGAATCCAATCCAGCACTCAAGAACAAAGCACATTGAGGTTAGACATCACTTCATCAGGGACCATGTAAGTAATGGCAATATCTCTCTTGAATTTGTTTCCACAGAAAATCAATTAGCAGATATTTTTACTAAGCCCCTACCTGAAGATAAATTTACATCTATTAGAAGAGAAATAGGTATGTGCAATCCTGATTAAATTCGACTAAATCATCATGCCTGAAAAATGCTTGTGTGTATTGTCTGTGAAAAAGTATCCTGAAAAGTTTCTATGTCCCAGTCCTTCGACTTGTGCAGTCGACTCATGAAGAGTCAAGGCATTCGACTCATGTAAAGTTAAGGCAGTCGATTCACTTAAGTTTCCATGAAACGTCGCTTAATATTTAAATTCCGTAACTGACAACTAATTAAGGTGCGTCTCTTCATGACGTAACGTTCACATCCTTCCATCGCGTCCGTTCAGCCTGAGATGAAGGGACGGTTTTCCTCCAACTTTATATAAACAACTCTTTCACCCCTTTAGAAAGCACCCGTTTGAAATCTCTCTTCGACTCCTCTGTTCTCATCCGTTCTTCGCGCCTTCCTGCTCTCCGGCGAAGAACCTCCAGAAGCCCTCTGCAAAACCTCATCCTCTCGAGAAGAAGGTAGGTCCTTACATATTTCGAGTATATCTTCTCCTCCTTTGAAGGTTTTCTAAGTCTCCCTTTCGTCTATTGTCTAGATGGCATCTCCTAGGGCTCAAGTTTCCATCCAACTCACTTCTGACCAACTCCAGAGACTAGCCAAGATCCCCATATGTTCTGGGAAGTCCGTTGAGTTTCCCACCTGAGTGGAAACCTAGCTTGGGTAGAAGAGACCCTCACTGCAATGGGATGGACCAAGCTTTGTCAGATTTCTGAACCTTTTGTGGCCAGTGCAGTCAGGTCATTTTATGCTTCCCTGAAAGTTTCGACCGGTAACACTGTAGTGGGGTATGTTAAAGGAACCGAAATCACTATCTCTGAAGAATATCTAGTGGAGCTTTTGGATTGTCCCAACTCCGGCCACTGCCTTAGTGAGTTTATCCCCTTAGAGAAGCAAAAGTTGGGGATTATTGGGAGTCTGGGGACTTTATGCAAAAGAGGTTGCAAGTAAATGAACTATCAGCAGAAAAGAGGCTAATCCACTCCATCATCTCAAATATCATTACCCCTAGAGCAGGAACCCATTCCTCAATCACAGCTAGAGATGGGAACCTTCTCTTTTGGGCCATTCAAGGCATAGAGTCAACCTCCCAGCAGTTATCTGGAGAGAATGATAGCAATAAAAGACTTACAAGAATCTCTCCCTTATGGATCCTTGCTTACCATGATTTTTAAGAAGCTCTCTGTGGATCTGTCTGGAGATGTGCCTGTGAGCACCAAGGAGAAGATTGGGCTCATTACTCTCAGAAGGAGTCACTACTCCCTGGTTGGAAAGAAGCAGAACTTATGGTATAAGGACTCAGTCCCGGAGTGTGAGCATGAAGTTTATCCAGATGAGCCCCTAGTTCTTGCTCACCCAAGATATCCTGCTTCAAGTATTCAAATTAAAACCCCAGCAGTTCCAGCAATTCAGATGTTTTTGTTCAGCCTCCTGAACCCATTATAGAGCAAGTTGCCCAACCAGTTATCCCTCCTGAAGTACCATCTGCAGATGCTCAGCTTCCTGCCTCCTCCTCTCTTCCTGAGCAAGATGCTCCCTCTGAGACTGTACATGAAGTCTTAAGAGATCTCAGAGGTAAAGGGATTTTATCTGAAGATGTTCCTGTTTCCCAATGGAACATATCTTTGAAGAGAGAGAGCCCTCCTACTCCCCATCTCAGTTTGAGACCCGACCAAGGTCTCAGGGGGAGAGTAGCAATAGTCTTAGCACCATTCTAGAGCTTGTCAGAACCCAGCAAGAGAATCTTTCAGTCCTCCATATGCAAGTTGAAGTAATAGATGTCAAGTTTGGCAGTTTGGCTGATGAGGTGAAGCAGATTAAAGATCTTATGCTTCAGTTTGTGTGCCAGCAAAGCACTCCCAGGCCAGCAGGGCCAGCTCCCTCTCAGCAGCAAGAAGAAGTTCCTCTGCTCAAGAGCCGCAGCATCAAGACCAAACCCAAGAAAAATTTCCTGAAAATCAAGAGCTTGAGCAGAACAGTAGAAAAGGATCAAGAGATCCAGGCTGATCAGCAGCACCTATCTGATGAAATCCAGCAGCCCCTTCACAGCAACAGCAAGTCTCTGAGCCTCAGTTAGCAGTGGTGGTTTATCAACCCCCTGAAGAGCAGCAGCAGAGCAGCAGCAAGAGTCGTGGCTGATCAGCAGCCAGCAACAGCAGAGCAGAAGAAGGTGTCCCTAGGCAAGAGACCCCTTGAAGCCTCTCTTGAGGTCCACACCTTCAAGAGAAAAGTTAAGAGAAGGCTGATCAAGAATGGCAATCCTATCCGTCCTTCTCCATCTTCCAAGCCTAGCTCACCTGCCCCTCCAGAAATACTCCTGCAGCACCCTCATCCATGCTACCTCTGCCTCAGTTCCTGAGGTATCCTCTCCAGATATGCCTTCCCAAGCATCCCAGTAGATCCATCCTTTAAAGATATCCAATTCTCCATCTACCCCTTGCAATACCAACCCAAGCCACTCAAGGAGGTAGCAATAACCCTGTCCACCCAACCTCCACATTTTATTCATCTCTGCCAACTGTTCCCAAACCGGGTTCTCAGCAAACCCATTTGCAAATAATTGAAATGGTTCCAGCCTCCAACTACCAGCTTCCGTGGTCCCAAATTGGGAGACAAAGCAGCTTTACTCTTCTCCATTTTGGTATGCCTTTGTCTACCATTCTCCTCAGTTCATGGCTCTATTCAGAGAAACCTTCAAATTAGAGCCTTTCTTGAAATCCATAACATGCCAGGTTTCACTTTTGAACACTGGCTTCCAACCCTAATCAAAACTTCCAGGTTTCATCCTGAACTTCAATTGTTTCTCAGAAGAGTCACTGTCTGACTCCTCAAGAGTTTGTTGATCTCTACCCTGAGGAAGCCATGAGATTTCAGGAAGCCCAATCTCGGAACCACCACTTGAAAATCTATACACATATCTCCCTCCAGTTTCATGACCTCTTTGCCACTCTTCTTAGAGATTCTCAGGCCAAATATACTGCAATGAAAGCCTTCAATTTTGAAAGGTTCAACTTGGTCTGCATGATGTCTCAAGAGGCCAATATGATATGCTCATCAGAGGTCAAAGGCCAGTGGTTCTTCAATGACAGCAGCCTTGTTACCTGATCTCCATCCACCCTTGTAGGAGCTGTTCTCTATAGAGGCCCCTTTGCTGATACCCTCTACAACAGATTCCTTCGGATCTCTACAAGGTTCAAGATCAAGTACAAGTCCAAGCTCAGTTTTCAGAGGTTCATCCTTCTTCACATACCCAAATTTCAGAAGAACCTTCTTGATCTCCAATTAAGCTTTGCTGAGTCTGAACGGTTCACTCCTGATCAATGGGAGAAAGCTTATCCAGATCATCATGCTCAGTGCCAGAGAATGAAACTCACTCTCAATGAATATCACTCCAAGAGCCTCCTCGACCTGAGAAAGCACATAGGCCTCAAATGGGCACACAGATATTTGTACTACTATCAGGCCAAGGATGCAGCTCTCTCAATTGGTCTCCACTGGAACATCACTCTCCATGAGTTCCTCTCCCTGGCAGTTACTAAGAAGTTCACTCCACTTCAAATCAAATATGTCATGGATCCAGACAAGGCTAGCCTCAAGTGCGCTTTTTACAGAAGGCGCCACATCAAGTCTCTGAAGAAATTGCCTTTCACCAGTCCAACCTACAATGTGGACTCTTCAAAGTTTGACCACATCTTCCCCTCCAATGAGCTGAAGCTTTGGAACCTTATTGAGCCATTCCTGGCTAAGATTCCCCTGCTCTCTATCTCCCCAGCTCTACCAGAACTTAAAAACATTGTGTTGTTATCCTTTTTAAATTTGCTTCAATGTTTGCTTCAGATACTTATTTCTTTTTCTGAATGAATGAATTTACTGCTTGTCCTCTTCTCTGTTTGATTGCTATCCTTTATGTTAATGCCACAAAGGGGGAGAAAAGAAAAGTAGTAGCCACTCAAGTTTTCTCAAAATATACCAGAAATTTAATGATATATCAGGCTATCAGCTACCATTTAAAGATTTTTGTCATTAACAAAAAGGGGGAGAATTGTTGAGCAACTACCCCTAAGTCTTTAATAATAATTTTGCTATGACAAATCTTTAAATACATATTTTGCTTCTACCATGAAAAATCTAAATATGTATTTTCCAATATAGATATATCACAAAAAATTTCTAGACAGATGCAATACCCAAAATCTTTCTAAGTCCACAACGTTACACTGTATTCGACTCATGACTTCGACTCATACAGTCGATGTCTTTTACACTGTATTCGACTCATTCAGAAGTTCAGTCACAAGTCTGAAAATCTTTCTAAGTCCACAACGTTACACTGTATTCGACTCATGACTTTGACTCATACAGTCGAATGTCTTTTACACTATATTCGACTCATTCAGAAGTTCAGTCACAAGTCTTGAAAACTTTCTAAGTCCACAACGTTACACTGTATTCGACTCATGACTTCGACTCATACAGTCGAATGTCTTTTACACTGTATTCGACTCATGTCTACGATTCATTCTTTTAGACTGTATTCGATTCAAGACTAAACTCACAATTAAAGATCATCGACTCACCACCTCGACTCATAGTCTTACACTTCATTCGACTAATGGTTGCTCTATTATAGTCGATTTACATAGTTCCCACTATAGTTAAATCATGCTTACTTCTTAAAACGAATACCTATTCTACTGCATTCGACTACATTGTTAGTTGTGTACTTGTACTTGTTGGTAGTTCTACCATCAGGAAATATTTCTATTAGTTCTTTGTTGAAACTTAAACCTCTTAAGTATAAAATCAGTGACAAATTTCATGATCATTATTTAATATATTTCTTCTGACGAAATTCAGTACATTCAAATTATGCAAAACATTCTTTGCATGTTATTTCTAGTCTTACAATCTTAGTGTCCTTTGCCTCAGTCTATATATCTTCTAAGAGACACAAAGCATTTATGTAAGTTTCAGACGCATGGCTTCTGACCATCTCACCTACCACTAACAAACCCATACTTTACCTTTCTGTCTGTCTGCTTTATTTTCTGAAATGACTAAGAATACTAGGTTCCATACTGTTTGTTGTACCCACTGACCCACCTACCACAAAGGTATGGAGATGCTTTTGTCTTGTCTTGTCCTTTCTAAACAGGCATTTATTGGAGCACATGTTTGGCATGGGTTGCTCAGCTCAAGACTTTAAATAGCCTATCTTCTAGCTGTGGCAACTGCTCCTATTCTGAAGACCTTGGGAAGAGACAATTTTCATGACCCTTCGGATAAAACTTCCAAGATCCAAAGGATCCCCAAGACTATCTCCAAACGGCTAAGAACACAACAGCCATCTTACTCCAACGGCTATCTTCTCCAAACGGCTAGTTTTTGAAGACTATAAAAAGATGAAGAAAGCTCTTGAAGTATACACAGAACAAGGCATAGTGTTCAAGACAATTCTTGAAAGCTCATCTTGCGTTCTTCAAAGCTCTCTCAAAGCCTTCCTGCTCAAGTTCCTATTGAGAGAATCTCTTTAGAAATTCCTGTTCTGAAGATCTGTCTTTCGGGTGGCATCTGTATTTGCTTTTACTTCAAAGTCCACCCAAGTAGCTTCAGCTAGGATTTAGATTAGACTCCTTATCTTTCAATCCTGCTGGAAAGTGTGTGTCTGTGCTCATTCTTGAGGCAATCACACAAGAGTTTCTTCCTTCATTTCTGTTGTATTTTCTGCAGAAGTTTGATTCTGCATTGCCCCTCTTGTGAAGGGAAGGCCTTTGATATAAGGTAGTCTTGTTTACCCCTATTTAGGGAAGACTTGCTTTGGAGCAAGTGGGTGTTGTAATTTCCTCTCAAGGGTGAGAGAAGGCCAAGTTGATTGGCAGTTTAGTGAAATCTCAAGTGGTTGGCTTGAGGACTGGATGTAGGACTCCATGTGGGAAGGCCGAACCAGGATAAATCTCTTGTGCAATTTATTATGTGATTGTTTTCCGCCAAGTTCACACTTGAATCACACACACCACACCAAGTACTAACACATCTACTTAGTGTTGTGATTTTCAGAAGAATTTTGAAAAGTGAGAAAGTCCTATTCACCCCCCCACTAGGACTGTGAATCTGCCATTTCGATCCAACACGGGTGGCCATAGGGTAGATGATGAACTAGCATCCATGAGCTAGAATGTTGAAACAAGTTAGATGAATTAACCGAAACGACCTCAAGGACCACAATTATCAAGAGCCAATTAATGATCTATGAATTTGGGGACCAAATTCGCTTAAGTGGAGGAGGGTGTAGCACCCGAAAAAAAATTCAGTAAAATAAAATTTTAAATAAATGGAAATAAATAATTTTGTATTATTGAAAGGGTAGAAATTACGTACCACTATCGTACGTGAGAGAAGATATCGGAAAATTTCGTAAAAATTATAAAAAAACCCCAAACATTATCCTAAATGTTCCACGAAGAAATCGTGCAATGAAAAATCCAACTGGCCAAGTTTACGTCACAATGTGACTAATTATCTAAATAGGAAACAAAGTCGGAAAACCTTTAACACGGAAATATAACATGATCATAAATTAAATAATCATGTTGGAAAGACTTCCAACATCATGCATTGATGACCCATTATTGGAATTGGGCCAATGGATCACTTTTGGCCCAAGAATAAAATCAAGCAAGAAAAATACCCAAAAATTCGTAACGATATTTGAGCTGAAAATAGGAAGATGTAATTAGGGCAAATCCCAAGGCAATTAGGCTTCTTGGCAACCCAATTCATGGAAAACCAGGGTGGGAGGTTTCCTAAAGCCTCACACACACTTTTGGGGTGAGAAATCATCAAATTAAGGAAGGTGGAAGGTCAAAATCGCACCTTGCCTTTCCTTCACTCAATGGGACTTCTAAAACATCCTAGATGTATATATACATGCCATGAAACCCTAGGGGATAATTTACACATTGTGGGGGTCGTGGGAGGCTGTTCTTGAGCACCCAAAGGAGGAGGAAATCGCCCCAACTCGGAGCTTTCTTCCCTGCTGCGTTCTGCATCGACCTGGGCAGAGTGCTCTTCTTGGAGTTGACCTAAGGTAAGCCAAACCCTAACCAAACCGTGCAAGACTTATACCCCTAGAAAGAGGGTCGAGTCTAGTTCCTCATCCCACTAGTTTGTCTATTTTTCATTCAGTAGATCAGGTGTAGTAAGCGTTCTCCTCCAAGTGGTCTGAAAGAGGGCTTTTTGAAAAAAAGGTGACTTCTTCAACCCAAAAGGTAGGTGATCTTGGGCCAAATCTAAATACCTCTTATACCAATGTGTAGAGCATCAAGTTTACTTTCATGTCCAAGTGATTTCATCGATTTTCATCAAGTACATCTTGTGTTATAAGCGTTTTTCCAAAGTCGCGCGTGTTAACAGCTTTTCACGTTCATGTCAATTTATTGTGCATCCCGAGGCAAATTTTAATGATTCCAAAATCATAGTTCTCTTCTATTCCATGTTCCCAACAAGTTTCATGTTGACACTTTTGCCCAAGAGCCCTAGATTAGAAGTTATAAGCATTGCATGGATCGAATGCCTATTTTTTGCATTTTCGGGCAAGAACCAAAACGCGACGTGACCAGGCGTCGCGTTTTGGCCTGCATGAACGTGACGCACTAGTCCGACGTGTTCATGTGAATCGTGACCGTGCCTATGTCGCAATTTCGAGTGCACCCGTATTGCTCTGCCGCCTCAAACTTTGCGCCGTATGGTTTTCAGCACCTGCATGAAACGCGACGTGGACCCCCATCGCGATTCAGCCCGTTTTCCGCTCATGGATTTCAAGCGATTTTTATAATTTTATTTTAAACACGTTTCATGAACGCGGCGGGGGGTAAACCATCGCGATTCATGCATGAAAGCTGTAACGACCCTCTTTATACCGGTATGGTTATACCAACCCACATCGATATAGAAAGCGACACCACAGTGGGATATTTACCCAACACATTCAATAGGCTGAGACGTACACAAATATGACACATAATAGCGGAATAAAAGAACTGAATGTAAATTTATTATTCCATCATCCACATTTATCCACAGTCTATATAGTACAAGATAGAATTAAAGTTCCCATAATTGAAATTTAATTAAATACATTGTCCACAACTTAAATACACGTCGTCCTTTATTACATACTTATGAAAATAAACTACAATGCCGATATTTCCAAAAGATCTCCTACTCTCACTCCGAGTCACTCCTGACTGTCTCCTCGGAAGAAGTAGAGATACCTGCACCAGTACGCCAATGCAAGAGTGAGTCTAAAAGACTCAGCAAGAAAAACCATGCACATTGCATATACATACATCATAAGACATTTTACTTTTAAACAAAACCATCAATACATGTAACATGGTTTAAGCATTCTTTTTAAAAATTTAAACATGATATTCTACAATCTTATAGTACAGGGTACATGCGTTATGTTTCTTTTCATAATAAAATAAAACCTATCACATGCTTTCTATACATTCTTTAACATGCTAATTCAAATCACATTTTATTATATTTATTTTGTAATCCAATGGCATTTTAAGCATAAAATTACACATAATGAAAGAGATATTCCTAGCATGGATTCTATAGACATTCTCACATGCATAACACAATTTATACATAAATAGTTGCTGTTTTGACATGATTTTTACATATTCATATAATAATTAACAAATTCACATGCTCTCACATTACCTTACACATTCGCATAACTATTACACTTTACACAATTTCACATTTCACATATACATAATCACATTTTTTCTCATTTAAATGCCATGACACATAGTCCAAACCACCTCTAGAAGGACACACACTTATCTCATCACACACATATCCATCACCTAGGCAATATAGTGATAGATCATAGTTACTGCGTAGAACCGGAGAAGCACTCTCACCCCTAACCAGTGGGACTTGTCCACCTCCAGGATTTTTATCCCAATGCCCATGGGATCTCATACTCATATGAACCTTCCCGTAGGGACTTTACTACGGTACAGTCCTCAGCCCTCTAAGGTAGCAGTGTCACCCATGGCACATTTACACATTTTCCATTTTAAACACACACTATTTACACATCGTTTAACACATTAACTCCATATTCACATACATGTACATGGTTCAAGTTACCTAACATGGTACTACTATTGTACAGAGTTAAACAGTTACAATTCAATCATTAATCATACTGTAATATCTAATTTATCACTAAACATGTTTAACTAGCTAATTCAACATATAATGATCAAATCAGTACCTACTGTTGTCCAATTCACATGAAAATTTAACTACAAACGGTTTACAGGTTACTCATCATGCATACCAAATTTTATATTTTTCGGAGTCATACACAATTTATGATAATTAAAACATGCATTCTGCCTAATTTATGAAGTCATCAATTAAGCATGGTACACAGTGCCATATACATATTTATCGATTCTAAAATCTGTGTCAATAGTCATGATATTACATGCAATTTCTGAGAATTTATTTACATCATACAACTCATTAGAGATTTAAAACCACCAATGCATGCTCTCTGATTTTCAATTTAGAAAAATATAACTATTTACACAGATATCAGAAAATTTTCAAACTCTCATGGCATGAACTGATACTCATAAACATTGTACAGAAATTCTCTAACAACAAAATTCCACATGGATCACACAATCAGAACTTTCAAGGTTGGAAAACCTGTCTGACATATATTTCAAGAATTTTAATAAATAGAATATTCAACGAAAATTCACAAAATTTCACAACATCATCCACTCGAAGTATTACATAGCATATCAAATTTACAGTATATCCTCATGCGCAGAATCCAAACAATAAATATAAAGGGGCCAACAACACACTGTTCTTGCTTGAAGAACTCAACGGCAAGGGTGTGGCCGCTTACTGGTTGACGGCAACATGGGCGGCCGCTAACCTCGGATCTTAACAGCAGCAAAGGTTGCCGTTAAGTTCCTGTCTGTGCAAAACACAGACTAAACTCCAAACATTCGATAGAAAGGGGGTTCCAGGACACGAATAAATTCCGTAAAAATGCAGAGACCTACAAGACATATGTATGGACAATGGGTATGGGTTACTTGCCTTTGAAAAATTCTACAAACAAAGATTTGGTTCGAAGAAGCCCTCCTCGGGCCTGAGCCAAAGAGCCTTCAAAATCCTCCTCGATCCGGGTTCTGTGTCGATGCAGACTCCACCCGGTGTCGAAGAAGCCTTCCCCAATGCTTAGACTCCTCCAGTCGCAGAAGATTGCCGGAAGGAGTCACCAATCGTCAGATCCATGGGTTCAAAATTTAGGGTTCGCACAAGAGAACTAGGGTTTTGACAAAATAGTCAAAAAGACCTAACATCATCCTAATCCGAGTCTTTTATAAGGCTAAGGGCTTAGGGACGCGTTTAGAAGGGTTCCTGACCGTTGGTGTCGGTTACCAAAACAGAAGGTGAAATTTTCGGGGCGTTTCTGGATCTGAAACGCAGCAGATCTAGGGAAGTAAACATCAACCTTACTGGCCGCTGAATTGGGATTAGTGTCCACCTATATTGACGCCTACTGGACATTCGGCCAGAACTCAAAAACTATAGAAAATTACACTTACTCAATGCATGTACATATAATATACAATGTATACTTTAAAATAATACTATTTATACAATGTAAATAAATAATATGCACAACGAATATATATATATACATATATTTACAACAATACTCAATTAGTATATATATATATATATACATAGCTACACACACAAGTATTAATTTCTCACACAATCAAACACCTATATAAGAGGGCAAAATTCAAGGGCCTTACACTCTCTCCCCTTAAGAAACTTCGTCCTCGAAGTTAGACCGATACTGCTCAAAAACTGAGGATACTTCTTCTTCATTGCATCCTCAGCTCCCAGTAGCCTCCTCTTGCGAGAAGTTGCGCCAAACACCTTCACCGATGCAATGCTCTTGTTCCGGAGATGCTGAACCTTCCGATCAAGAATAGCTACCGTTGCTCCACATAGGATAGATCTGGCTGGATCCCACTGGCTCGTGACTAATAACATGAGATGGATCTCTGATATATCTCCTGAGCATAGATACGTGGAAAATAGGATGAATGCTAACTAATGCTGAGGGTAAAGCTAGCTCATATGCCACGTTGCCTAATCGTCTGAGATCTCATACGTGCCAATGAATCTAGGACTTAGCTTACCATGCCTGCCAAATCTAACTACACCACGTGTAACGTCGCGCGTTTTTTGGATCTTCGTGGATCCTCGGTTTAGCATATGGGGTGGTCACACCTTAACCAGTGCGACTTGTGTTGTGTGTTTCTTATTGGATCCTTACCGGAGTTGGTTATGGATCTGTGTTGGTGTTTAGTGCGCTGGACATCAACAGTGGGTTGGCATCCAGGTGTGTGACGTCTACTATGTGTTGGCGGCAATGGTGTTGCCGTTAACATGTTCTTGGCGTCCATCGATGTAGACGTCTACCGTTGAACTTGGCGGCAAGCGTTGTGGACGCCTAGTTGGGGCGGTTTGGTTAGCGGCGCAGAGGTTGACGTTAACCTGAGGTGCTTGTGTTTAGAGGCACCCGAGCCTTCTTCTTTCCCCACCTTCTCCCCTCCTTTTCCCCCACCTGTACCCTTGTGCTCTTCACTACTTCCGACGGTCGACGGGAGCACGTGGGAAGCCGTGATGCGCGCGCAGCGGCAGATCAGGCAGGGAATGAGGGATGGAGGGCGGTATTCACGGGAAGCTCCTGGGGGTTCGATGTAAATCGAGGTTCTATTGGGGTTATATGCATTTTGAGGTAGGGTGGAAACCCTTTAGCTTCTCTTGTGTATTATTCATGCCTGTTGCGTGTATTTGTGTGGAATCGTGATTTGGGGGAGGTTTTCCTTTCTGTCGGGTTTTAGGGTGGTTTGGCCGATCCATGCGTTGGATCGTGTTTTTCCGGCATTGCGGTGGTGTGTGGTGATGAGAGGAACTGTTCCCTCTTCATCACGTCGCAGTTTTGAGGGCTGGATTGCTCTCAGGGATGTGGTTTGTGGCTGGTTCAGCTACTGGGATGAAGAAGTCAACGTTAAGGTATGTTGACGTTGAGTTCTTCAGGGAAGAGATAAACGGCGTGATCGTTTGCCGTAAAACTCTTCAGGGAGATCTTGACGGCAAGGTTGGTTGCCATTAGGTTCTTCAGGTAAAATATTAATGGCAAATACATTGCCGCTGAGTTTAAGTAAACAGCAACAAGTGACCATCTACTTTGTTAGACGTCCATTATGTTGCCGTTGACCTATTAGACGACAATCGATGTTGCCGTTAGTCCCTCGTTAGCGGCAGTCGATGTTCCATCTATCCACTGGGAGTTCCCAGCAAGCTTGTTGTGTTTTTTTTCCGCAATTTATGGTGTTGGACATGTGGTGCACCTGGTTGGAGTATTATACACGTGGTGTTTACGAGGTTTGGGTGTTGTGCATGTGGTTTGTGTGTGCATGGCACATTGTACGTTATTGTGTTAATTGTATTCCAAAAATTGTGGTGAGTTTGTGGTGTTATGGTAGTGAGGTTCTTGTGTGAGCCTAGCTAAGAATTGGAAGTGTTTTTATGATTCGGATGACATGCATATGTAAGCATGACTAGAGGTCGATATTAGATTATTATAATGTGATTTATGTGGTTATATTGTAATGTTTGGGCAGTGAAGGTCCACACCGACCTAGCTCTGGTCTGTTGTTGTCCTTCGAAGAATATTATACTGATTTATGTGTTAAGTGTGTGTGTGCTGCCACGGAGGTCACGAGGTGGCCGATGTTAGGCTATAGTGTTATTATTATATGGTTCATATATGGTTTGTGTAGGCTAGCTTGTAGGTTACGAGTGACCAGGACAAGTTACTCCTCTCACGTGTATCGTGATTTGTAATAAATGTGCAAGTGTTGTGGTTTGTGTATGCCGAGTGTGGTGGTCGGTGCCTATTCCGGAATGCCTCTCTAGTCGGGTACCCCAGGTTCTTTGTGAGCTAGGACGTGTGTTTGTTGTGCTCGGGATTTGTCCCGGTACAAGTGGTACCGTCGAGGTCTGTGTCGTCTTCCTGGACACCCTCACTCCTGTGTTTGAGTGTACGTCCGGCTGAGGGAAAGGGCAGTAGGGCAGCGGCTTGTGTTTGTGGGTGTGCAGCCGCTTGTAGCGCGCTCGTAGTTGGGGGTACGGACACTAGTTGTAAGGTCTCGGGTCTTTGCGGATCCTTATTGGGTCTTTTAGAGGTTCTGTGTGGTCGACGACAAGACCATTGTCGTTGACTTGGGGTTGACGGCCATGGCTAGCCGTTGACTTGATGTCAGCGTCCAGCGATGTGGACGTTTGAGGTTGAACTCAACAGCAAGCGATGTGGACGTCAGATCTTTGGCGGTTCTAAAGGCGACCAGTGATGTTGACGTCAACTGGTCAGACCTGTTGAAATAGGGCAGCCCGAGAGCAGAACCCATTCTTCTCTTTCCCTCTCCTTTCCTCCACCTTAGCTTTTCTCCATTTCCTTAGCTTTTGTTGGTTGATCTGAGCTCGTGGGAGGCTCTGGATCGCGTGGCGGTGCTTGATCGAGTGAGAAACGCGTGTTTTGGTGCGATTCGCACGGAATCTTCAGGGGGTTCCGGCGCGATTAGTTGATGTTGGGGGTTTTGAAGCGTTCTGAGGTAGGGACTTAACTCCTACAACCCTCCTTAGCAATTCAGCATGCTAATCTGTGTGAATCATTGTGTGAATTGTGGTTTAGGGTTGGGTTGTATCATGCCGGAATTGAGGGTGATTTGGACAATCTAGGTGTGAGACTATCTAATTGATATTCTGGTAGTTTAGATTGATGAGAGGAAGTGTTTCCCTCCATCAGTCAGAATTCTGTTGGGTAATTCTGCCCAATTGGACTGATTCGGTTCAGTTATGGGTATAGGGGACTGAAGAGCTTAACGTCCACTATGTTGATGTTGAGATCTTCAGGGGTGATATTGACGACATGTCGATGGCCATTAAGTCAGGGTAAACGACATGATGAGTGCCATTTACTTCATATTGGCGGCAATCGATATGGCCGTTAATACCCTGTGTCCCAGCAGGCTTAAATGTTGTGTTTCAAGGCGATCGACATGTGATGTCCGCCCTGTTACATATGTGGCCAGGCTTAGAGTGTGACTCCGCCTGTGCATAGGAGTAGTTGATTGTGGCACGAGGTGTTTACTTACTATACGGGGTTTCAGATGTTGAGTGTGTTTCGTCTCAGCCTCGACAGCAGCAGGGTAGTGTGCAGACGACCCCGAGGACTGCGACTTCCTATGCGTCCACTTCTACTGGGACGACGGCAAAGTCAGGATCTCGGAGGAAGTTTCGGCGTGATAGGAGGCAGGCAGAGCAGAGGCAGCAGTCGGTTGGGAGTGTTCAGCAGCCGACAGGTCAGCCTTCGCAGCAGGTACAACGTACTTTTGCTGGTCAGTGTTATCGGTGTGACCAGATGGGTCACATGGCGCGAGATTGTCCTTTGCTACCTCGTGTGCCGCAGCAGCAGACCCAGTCACAGCCCCGAGTGCAGCAGCAGCAGCAGCAGCAGGCATCTGTGCAGCAGCATCAGCAGACCGCAGGTTCTGGTGGGTCGAGAGGTAGAGGTCGTGTTACTCACTTGACTCGTGCAGACGCGGAGGCAGCTCACCTAGTGGAAGGTACTGTTTCAGTTTTTGGTTGTACAGCTAGAGTTTGTTTGATTCCGGTGCCTCTCACTCTTTGTGTCTGAGGAGTTTTAGACTCCTTGGAGAGTTGAGTTCGGGAGAGTCTGTTGAGTTAGCAGTAGAGTTGCCGACAGGGGACTTTGTCCTTATGTCCTACTGTCTTGAGGAGGTACCCGTGCAGTTGCAGGATCAGTGGTTGTCGCTCGTCTGTTTGCTTTGCAGTTACATGACTATGATGTGATTTTGGGTATGGACTGGTTAGAGCAGTATGGTGCAGTGATGGATTGCCAGAAGAAGAGGGTGCACTTGCGGATACCTGGGGAAGCGGCGTTCTACTTCCAGGGTATCGTACTCTTACTTCTCGCTTTTAGTTTCTGCTTTGAGGGCAGGGAGGTTACTTGCTTCTGGTTGTCAGGGTTTCCTAGTTTCTGCAGTGACTCTTGACCAGATTGCCTCGGGAGTGGGAGACATTCCTGTAGTGTGTGAGTTTCCGGATGTTTTTCGGAAGAGTTGCCTGGTCTACCACCAGAGAGAGAGATTGAGTTTACTGTGGAGTTGGTTCCTGGCACTTTACCTTTTGCGCAGGCACCGTACCGTATGGCACCAGCAGAGTTGAGGGAGTTGAAGAGGCAGCTTGAGGAGTTGTTGGAGAAGGGCTATATTCGTCCTAGCTTTTCTCGTGGGGGTCACCTGTTTTGTTTGTCCGGAAGAAGGATGGTAGCCTGAGGTTGTGTATCGATTATAGGAAGCTAAATCAAGTGACCATCAAGAATAGGTATCCTTTGCCTAGGATTGATGATCTCTTTGATCAGCTTCAGTCTACTCGTGTCTTTTCGAAGATTGACTTGAGGTCGGGCTACTATCAGTTGCGGATTAGAGATTCTGACATTGAGAGGACTGCTTTTCGGACCAGATATGGACACTTTGAGTTTTTGGTGATGCCGTTTGGGCTCACCAATGCTCCAGCGGCCTTCATGGATCTGATGCACCGGGTGTTCCACCAGTTCTTGGACCGGTTTGTCGTAGTGTTTGTTGACGACATTCTGGTGTACTCTGTTCGGAGGAGGAGCACGCCGAGCACCTGAGGATCATGTTGCAGACTTTGCGAGAGCACCAGTTGTATGCCAAACTTAGTAAGTGTGAGTTTGGCTACAACAGGTTCACTTTTTGGGGCACGTGATCTCAGGTGAGGGAGTTTCGGTAGATCCAGCGAAGGTTGAGGCAGTTTTGCAGTGGGAGAGTCCTAGATCTGTGTCTGAGATTCGTAGCTTTCTGGGTTTGCAGGTTACTACCGCAGGTTTGTTCGAGACTTTTCTCAGGTTGCTGCACCCTTGACTCGGTTGACGAGAAAGGGAGTTCCGTTTGTGTGGTCGGAGCAGTGTGAGCAGAGCTTCATAGAGTTGAAGCGACTGCTTACGTCGGCGCCAGTTCTTGCCTTACCTTCAGGTGAGGAGGGTTTTGAGGTTTGCACAGATGCTTCAGGTGTTGGTTGGGTGCATTTTTGATGCAGCAAGGCCGAGTGGTGGCTTATGCGTCTCGCCAGCTTAAGCCCCACGAGGAGAGTTACCCGACCCACGACCTAGAGCTTGCAGCTGTGGTGTTTGCTTTGAGGATTTGGCGTCTTTACCTGTACGGAGTGAGTTTTGTAGTCGTACCGACCACCAGAGTTTGAGATATGTGTTTTCTCAGAGGGATCTGAATATGAGGCAGCGTCGATGGATGGAATATCTGAAAGACTATGATTTCAGCATTGAGTATAAGCCTGGAAAGGCGAATGTGGTTGCAGATGCCTTGAGTAGGAAAGCACAGATGAGTCATCTGATGCTTAGAGAGTGGCAGTTGTGGCAGTCTGCGACAGAGGGGTCTTTCAGAGTTTCGTCCAGTCGTCATCAGTTTGTGTTGGGCAGTTTGTTAGCGGCTCCCGCCGTTGTGAGACAGGTTGCTGAGGCTCAGCAGGCAGATCCCGAGTTGCACAGTGTGTTGCTTCTCCCAGAGGTTGAGCTTTGTGAGGACGGGACTGTTAGGTTCCGAGATAGACTCTATGTTCCTGTTGAGGAGTCTATCAGGAGAGTTGTGTTGCAGGAGGCACATGGTTCCAGGTACTCGATTCATCCAGGGTCGACCAAGATGTATCACAGTTGAGACGTCAGTTTTGGTGGCCTGGGATGAAGAGAGATATAGCGGCTTTTGTTGCTAGGTGTTTGGTCTGTCAGCAGGTGAAGGCCGAACATCAGCGTCCAGGAGGACTTGTGCAGCCGTTAGAGATTCCGATGTGGAAGTGGGACCATGTGACGACTGACTTTTTTGTGGTTTGCCGAGGACCTGGATGCTGGAGGTTTGTGGACAGATTGACGAAGACTGCCAGATTCTTGCCTGTCAGGACTAGTTGGGGTGTGAGTAGGTTGGCCGCGTTGTACGTAGAGCGGATTGTTCCTTTGCATGGAGTGCCGATCTCTATTGTGTCAGACAGGGATCCTCGCTTCACTTCTGGGTTCTGGCGCAGTTTCCAGAGAGCTTTGGGGACAGAGTTGGCTTTTAGTTCCGCCTACCACCCTCAGTCAGACGGTCAGTCAGAGCGGACTATCCAGACTTTGGAGGACATGCTTAGAGCTTGCTGTCTGGAGTGGCAGGGGTCGTGGACAGCTCACTTGCCGTTGGTCGAGTTTGCATATAATAATAGCTATCACTCCAGTATCGGTTTGGCACCATATGAGGCTTTGTACGGACGACCGTGTCGCACTCCTCTTGACTGGTTCGAGGTTGGCGAACGGTTGTCACGGGGCCAGAGTTGGTTCAGCAGGCAGTTGAGGTAGTTCAGCTTGTGAGACAGAGGCTTCAGTCAGCTCAGAGTCGGCAGAAGAGTTATGCAGATCAGCGCAGACGACCGCTCGAGTTTCAGGTAGGGGACCAGGTGTTTGTCCGTGTGTCTCCTATGAAGGGAGTGGTGAGGTTCGGAGGCGTGGAAAGTTGAGTCCTCGCTTTATTGGACCTTTCACCATTTCTGAGCGTGTCGGAGGTTTGGCGTACAGACTTGAGCTTCCGTCAGAGTTGGCAGCAGTCCACGATGTGTTTCACGTGTCGATGCTTCGGAGGTACCTTTCTGACGAGTCTCACGTTCTGCAGAGTGCAGAGTGGTCTGAGGTGACTCCAGTGTTGACTGTACCAGAGTTTCCGTTGCACATTGAGGATCGCCGAGTTCAGAGGTTGAGGAACAAGGCTATCCCGTTAGTTCGTGTTGCGTGGCAGCGGCACTCCGGTGGTGAGTCGACATGGGAGCGGGAGGACGAAATGCGCGAGCAGTTTCGTACCTCTTTGGTGAGTCTTCTTCTTTATGTTGTTTGAATTTTGAGGGCAAAATTCCTTAAGGGGGGAGGGCTGTAAGGTCTCGGGTCTTTGTGGATCCTTATTGGGTCTTTTAGAGGTCTGTGTGTCGACGACAAGACCATTGTCGTTGACTTGGGGTTGACGGCCGGCTAGCCGTTGACTGATGTCAGCGTCCAGCGATGTGGACGTTTGAGGTTGAACTCAACGGCAAGCGATGTGGACGTCAGATCTTTGGCGGTTCTAGTAGGCGACCAGTGATGTTGACGTCAATGGTCGGACCTGTTGAAATAGGGCAGCCCGAGAGCAGAACATTCTTCTCTCCCTCTCCTTTCTCCACCTTTGCTTTCTCCATTTCCTTAGCTTCTGTTGGTTGATCTGAGCTCGTGGGAAGGCTCTGGATCGTGTGGCGGTGCTTGATCGGGCGGGAAACGCGAGGTTTTGGTGCGATTCGCGCGGAGTCTTCGGGGGGTTCCGGCGCGATTAGTGGCTGTTTGGGGTTATGAAGCGTTCTGAGGTAGGGACTTAACTCCTACAACCCTCCTTAGAAACCAGCATGCTAATTGTGTGAATCAGTGTGTGGAATTGTGGTTTAGGGTTGGGTTGTCATGCCGGAATTGAGGGTGATTTGGACAATCTAGGTGTTAGACTGTCTAATTTGATATTCTGGTAGTTTAGATTGATGAGAGGAAGTGTTTCCCTCCATCAGTCAGAATTCTGTTGGGTAATTCTGCCCCATTGGACTGATTCGGTTCAGTTCTGGGTATAGGGGACTGAAGAGTTAACGTCCACATCTGTTGACGTTGAGATCTTCAGGGGTGATATTGACGACAAGGTCGATTGCCGTTAAGTCAGGGTAACGACATGATGAGTGCCGTTTACTTCATATTGGCGGCAATCGATATGGCCGTTAATACCCTGTGTCCCAGCAGGCTTAAATGTGTGTTTCAAGGCGATCGACATGTGATGTCCGCCCTGTTACACATGTGGGCCAGGCTTAGAGTGGACTCCGCCTGTGCATAGGAGTAGTTGATTGTGGCACGAGGTGTTTACTTACTGTACGGGGTTTCAGACGTTGAGTGTGTTCCGTCTGTTGTACGCGCGTTGCGTTACCGTGTACCGTTTCTGTTGTGTTACCTAGGCGTGGGTGCGACTCCGTCTAGACGACTAGCGTGTGGTTGTCCTTCGCTAGTGAGCCAGGACGTCGAGTGCGACTCTGTCCTGTGCGTACTCCTTGTGGTGGTTTTGAGGCGGTCTCCGTGGAGCCCCTTCTCTACCGCTAGGGTCAAGCGTAGGGGAAAAACCGGTCGTGGACCAGACGCGAGAGAGAGCGTTTGTAGCGTGCACACGTGGCTGGGGTTGAGAGCCTCTGTGGTGACGGGACGCCGAGCCACAGACCCTAGCTGAGTCCTACTTGCTGTGTGTGTGTGAGTGTGTGTTACTGAGCCGCGAGGTTTACAGTTTTGTGTTGTGGTGCGACGTGTACTTACTTTCAGTTTTTACTTTCCGCACTTTAGTTCTGTTGCGGTGGGGTTACTTTTCCTACTGGGTCTCTTTTCTTGAGACTCACTCCCCTCCCTTTCAGGTGGGTCTTCGTCGACTCCCGTTCCAGGCGAGTCTAGCCACTCCGGTGTTGGTGCTCCTTAGCTGCAGTGAGTAGTACCTTTTTGTTGTACTTCTGTACTCTGTACCTTGCTCAGACTCTGAGTTGTATATGATGTTCATATAGTGGAATTTTACAGCTTTACATGGTGTGTATCTTCTTACATATAGTCTCCTCGGACTTTCACTTCCTACCCTTCCGAGCTTGTCTCGTGGGTTAGCGGGTCAGAATTCGGTTACTGGTTGTTACTGGTAATGCGGATTCTGGGTCGTTACACCAGTAGTCGACACTGGTCCCCAGCTAGTCCTATTTACAGGTGGCTCATTTAGGGGCTCCGGCAGAGGGACCCTAGAGGTGCAGGCAGGGATGCAGTGTGTGTTGCGGTGTGGTGTTGGTCGGTCTCCACAGTGTTTGAATTGTTCTCAGGAGCGGACGTTGGACCTTCGTCCGTGACTGTGAGACTGAGAGTTGTTCTTATGTTGTGTGTCCGGGTTGGATATGGCCGATAAGCCAGTAGTTCGTTTCCCGTGTTGTGGCGTCATTCCTTTCCGACTCGAGCTTTGCTACTC
This sequence comes from Colocasia esculenta, assembly GCA_014218235.1. Taxonomy (NCBI): domain Eukaryota; kingdom Viridiplantae; phylum Streptophyta; class Magnoliopsida; order Alismatales; family Araceae; genus Colocasia; species Colocasia esculenta. Next base: position 103,700,039 of record CM024756.1, read on the forward strand.
GTCGTGGTTGTGAGTTAGTGACTCATAGCGAGGTTTGACAGTCAAGGTTTGCCATGGTGTGGGCACAGTTGTGGACTACGGTTGTGGATTGTGGTGTGCCGAGTGTGGCACAGTTTGGTTATGGTGGTGAATGTTGACTCACAAATGTGGTTTAGCTGCTATGGTGTGCCCTATTACAACACTGGTTTACTTGTGGTTTCCGTGCTGGTGCCTTGTGGTAATAGGTACCTGTACCCTGTGTGGGTAATGGTTTGTGATGGTACGTCATGTACCAGTCTGTTCTGGTATTGACGTGGAACTGTGTTTCGTGGAGGTCGTGAGGTGTGACTTCCACTCAATATGTTTACCTTTCTCGATAAGCTTCTATGTATGGTTTCGTGTATGAAGTATTGGCCGTTGTAGCCAACTCTGCTATTCTGTGTTGTGGTTTCCGACATATTGTGTTTTGAGGTATAAAGGACCAGCTTTTGGTTAGCAGTCCTGTACCCACGTACTTGAGATTTGCCTGTGAAGCTTATAGCCTAAGCAGTGGTTTGCTTGTGCGGCTTATATCTTAAATGATTGGTGTGACTGTGGTTTGCCTATGAGGCTTGAGGCCTAGGCGTTACGTTGTTAAGTAGACTAGTGGTGTGGAGCTAGTCCTATTGTTCTCTCTTACTTTCCGAGGTTGTGAATAGTTAATGTGTTTATATTTAATTGCAGTTTAAATTCAATTGTTGTGAGCCTGAAATGGTTTGGTTATATGTGTGGCCAGTGAGACCCATTGAGGTTGAGGTCCCTTCTATTAGTGCTGTGGTCCTTGGGTGGTCCCTACTGAGCCTATGACTTATGAGGCTCACTCCCCTACAGTTCTTTTCATGGCTTGCCGAGTGTTTGGCTTGCAGCGGCATTGTGTTAGACTTGTACCACCAGCAGTTGTGTAGTAGTTAGTGTTGTGTGAGCTTGTGCTCCCTCAGGGTATGCCCCAGGTAGTTGTACCTTTTAATTGGACATGTAATAATGTAATGGGACAGTTGTAAATTGTTATATGCAGGTATGAGCACATGTACTTTCTTGTATCTTACATGTGTAGTTGTCTTTTATATTCCTACTGGACACTTGTGTGAGCTATCCCTTGCGAGACTTCGGTCCATTCACGGGAGGCGGATCTGGATATGGAGCCTTAATGGGCATAAATATCCAGGGCCGTCACAGTTGGTATCAGAGCATGGTCCAGTTAGAATATGAAAAGAAATTGAAGTTACAATGTCCCAATACATGGATTAATGTCCACTGCTGGTAGTAAGTCTGTGGTTTTATGTGTTAAGGTGATTTTTATGTGAGCTTTTAGCACGCAAACCATGTGTTCTGTTTGTAAATTAAACAGTTGTGAGAGTTGTTGAGCCATAGAGTGGTTAGTGGTATAAATTGTGTCGTTGCATCAGTATGCCAGGGTGCAGTTGAAATTTTGTGTTTAAAAAATTTTCAGTGGCAGATATTAAAGGAATTAGGGGAGTTAGTTATGTTGGTTAGCACAGTAAAAGGCAATTTCAGAAAGATATTTGCAAATGGTGCTCTAGTAAAGAATAAGGTTAACAGAGACAGGTATAATATGAGGTGTCAGTGTGGCAGATCAATAGAATATTACTAGCAAAGAATGTGTGTGTGTGTGTGTGTGGGTGATAAGTTGCAAAGAGGACCTGGCAGAGGTATTGTTGTGTTTGAGATTTGTGTTAATAGGATTTGAGAAGCGGCTTGAGTAATAATGTGATTAGAGCTTTGGCAACTTGAGAATGATTAAATGAGGCAGGCTGGTTTCAGATGAGTACGGGTAGGATAGAGGAATAATGAATTGGGACAGTCTGATAAGGATAAGGGTGTCTTGACAATTAGAGAGTTGAGCAGAGGTGATTAGTTAAGTAAAGAAAGGGTAAAGAAAGATCACTGTATAGTTAGACTTTTCTGAGCACAAGAAAAAATACCGCCTAGCAAGTGGCAGTTATGAGAATTATATAGAGTCGGATGTAGTGTTACAGATAAGGTTCTATTGTTTAATAATTGAGTATAATTCGAGAAGATAAAGAGGTGAAGTTTGTGTTTAAAAGAGATTGAGGTTGTACGGAATAAAATAAGAATTATGTGAATCAGAATAGAAAGAAGTGATTATTAAGAAACAGTTAAGTGGTGCCAGGTTAAGTGAAATAGAGAATCAGGCGGAGTAGGCTATTGTATTTAACGAGATTGACCCAGACTATGGCCTTGGCAGTTGTGAATAAAGAATACTTGTGTAACAACAGTAATAGCAATATGAGTGGTAAAGGATGGAACAGTTAGGCAGCACAATAATTGAAAAGAATGTTTACAGAGACGATATTATGTTTAATAAGTTGGTAGATTATTATCTGGAAAACGAAAGAGTATGATAGATTGGGAAACAGATATAACTGAAAGATCGAGAAAGTGTCAATAAGAGTTTGCATGCTAAATAGAAATTGAAGTGGCAAGACAAAACGAAGAGAATGTAATTCAGTTAAACATTGAATGGCTTAAAGTCAGATGGCACCCAATTGGAATAAAGTTTAATGCATGTAAAGTAGCTGAGCAGTTTAAATTCTTCCCTAAAAAGAAAGGTTACAGTAATGAAAGCAGAGATTTTGAGAATGATGGAAATAATGTGGGGTTAGTCAGCTAGAGAATGTAACTTGAAGTTAAAAAGAATATGAAAAATAAAGATGTTAGTAATGTAATGGTATGGTAGAATTCAGATTTTTTTTAAAAGGTTGTGGTTACAAGTTATAATTGAAGTATTGGAAAAGGTATGTTGGAAATTTTGATATTGTTTTCAATATTGATTGAGCAAGTAAGCAATCTGTAATGAATAGCCGGAATCAAGCAATTATGAAGTGTGCAGCAATTGGAAAAAATGAATCTATGAATAATGTGCAGCAATATAATTAAAATATATATAAATAATAAAAGCTATGAATAATATTAAAAATAAATTCATAATAGTAGAAGCTGAATGTTATAGAATATTCTGTAGATATCAGCAGGAAGGTAGCGCAGCGGAAGCATGGTGGGTCTACAACCCACAGATCAGAAACTGAAAATATGAGAATGGGAAAATAAGGTAGTAGTTAAAATGATAAACAGGATAATGGCTAGCAATGACAAAGTGAGTAATGGAATGGCATTAAGAAATTTGAGAAATTAAGCAAGGTTTAGCACGAAAGAACATCCAAAGGTAGTGGAATAAAAATAAGGATTGAGTAGAAAGAAATGGCCCGGAAAGAAATGTTGCAAACACAGCCAAGAAAATGTGAAAGTAGCTTCAGTCCAAGGAGATAAAGCGCCATTGGTAAGGTAGAATCGCCTACATTGAAAGGTATGGAAATGTAATGGAATCGATAGAACAGAATAATTGTGAATTGAATTAAAGAAAGAAAGGGCAAAGCAAGGATGGAATTGGATAGATGAGTCATTTACGCAGACGAATTGAAAGGCTGATACAGAGAAAGAGTATCCTTCTTGTTCTGTATAAGTTTTGTTTTTTTTAGGTAATAGTCCGGCATGCCGTGGTTTATGTTTAATGTCGGACGACCTTTCTTTTTAGGTGATAGTATGTAACGTCGCGTGTTTTTCGGATCTTCGTGATCCTCGGTTTAGCGTATGGGGTGGTCACACCTTGACCAGTGCGACTTGTGTTGTGTGTTTCTTATTGGATCCTTACCGAAGTTGGTTATGGATCTGTGTTGGTGTTCAGTGCGCTGGACATCAACAGTGGGTTGGCGTCCAGGTTTGTGACGTCTACTAGTGTTGGCGGCAATGGGTTTTTCCGTTAACATGTTCTTGGCGTCCATCGATGTAAACGTCTACCGTTGGACTTGGCGGCGAGCGTTGTGGACGCCTAGTTAGGGCGGTTTGGTTAGCGGTGCAGAGGTTGACATAACCTGAGGCGCCTGTGTTTTTAGGGGCAACCCGAGCCTTCTTTTTTCCCCACCTTCTCCCCTCCTTTTCCCCACCTTTACCCTTGTGCCTCTTCACTACTTTCGACAGTCGACGGGAGCACGTGGGAAGGCCGTGATGCGCGCAGCAGCGGCAGATCAGGCGGGAATGACGGATTGGAGGGCGGTATTCGCGCAGAAGCTCCTAGGGTTGGTGTAAATTGGGGTTCTATCGGGTTTATATGCGTTTCTGAGGTAGGGACGTAAACCCTTTAGCTTCTCTAGTGTATTATTCCATGCCTGTTGCGTGTAATTTGTGTGGAATCGTGATTTTGGGGAGGTTTTCCTTTCCGTCAGGTTTTAGGGTGGTTTTGGCTGATCCATGCGTTGGATCGTGTTTTTTCCGACATTGCAGTGGTGTGTGGTGGATGAGAGGAAGTGTTCCCTCTTCATCACGTCGTAGTTTTGAGGGCTGGATTGCTCTCAGGGATGTGGTTTGTGGCTGTTCACTACTGGGAGCTGAAGAAGTCAACGTCAAGGGATGTTGACGTTGAGTTCTTCAGGGAAGAGATAAATGGCGTGATTGTTTGCCGTTAAACTCTTCAGGGAAGATCTTGACGGCAAGGTTGGTTGCCGTTAGGTTCTTCAGGTAAAATATTAACGGAAAAATACGTTGCCGCTGAGTTTAAGTAAACGGCCAACAAGTGACCATCTACTTTTGTTAGACGTCCATTATGTTGCCGTTGACCTATTAGACGGCAATCGATGTTGCCGTTAGTCCCTCGTTAGCGGCAGTCGATGTTGCCGTCTATCCGCTGGTGAGTTCCCAGCAAGCTGTGTTTCTTTTTTTCTGCGATTTATGGTGTTGGACATGTGGTGCACCTGGTTGGAGTATTATACACGTGGTGTTTGCGTGGTTTGGGTGTTGTGCATGTGGTTTGTGTGTGCATGGCACATTGTACGTTATTGTGTTAATTGTATTCCAAACATTATGGTGAGTTTGTGGTGTTATGGCAGTGAGGTTCTTATGTGAGCCTAGCCAAGAATGGAAGTGTTTTTTGATTCGGATGACATGTATATGTAAGCATGACTAGAGGTCGATATTATGATTATTATAATGTGATTTATGTGGTTATATTGTAATGTTGGGGCAGTGAAGGTCCACACCGACCTAGCCCTGGTCTGTTGTTGTCCTTCGAAGAATATTATACTGATTTATGTGTTAAGTGGTGTGTGTGCTGCCACGGAGGTCCGAGGTGGCCGATGTTAGGCTATAGTGTTATTATTAATATGGTTCATATATGTGTTTGTGTAGGCTTGCTTGTAGGTTAGGAGTGACCAGGACAATTACTCCTCACACGTGTATTGTGATTTGTAATAAATGTGTAAGTGTTGTGGTTTGTGTATTGCCGAGTGTGGTGGTTCGGCGCCTATTCCGGAATGCCTCTCTAGTCGGGTACCCAGGTTCTTTGTGAGCCAGGCATGTGTGTTTGTTGTGCTCGGGATTTGTCCCGGTACAGTATGGTACCGTCGAGGTCTGTGTCGTCTTCCTGGACACCCTCACTCCTATGTTTGATTTGTACGTCCGGCTGAGGGAAAGACGACAGTAGGGCAGCGGCTTGTGTTTGTGGGTGTGCAGTCGCTTGTAGCGCGCTCGTAGTTGGGGTACGGACACCAGTAGTCGACACTGGTCCCCAGCTAGTCCTATTTTCCAGTGCCTCACTTTAGGGTGCTCTGGCCAGAGACCCTAGAGGTGCTAGGCATGGACCTGCAGCTGTGTGTCTGCAGGTGTGGTGTTGGTTGGTCTCCACAGTTGTTTGACTTGTTCTCGTGGAGCGGTAGTTGGACCTTTCGTCCGTGATTGCGAGACTGAGAGGTTGTTCTTATGTTGTGTTGTCTGGGTTGGATACTGGCCTGATCAGCCAGTAGTCCATTCCCGTGTGGTGGCGTCGTTCCTTTTCGACTCGAGCTTTGCTACTGTCGTGGTTTTGAGTTAGTGACTCATAGTCGAGGTTTGACTCGTTCGAGGTGTGCCCTGGTGTTGGCACAGTTGTGACTACGGTTGTGGTTGTGGTGTGCCCGAGTGGTGGCACAGTTTTGGTTATGGTTGGTGATGTTGACTCACCAAATGTGGTTTACCTTGCTATAGTGTGCCCTGTTACGGCACTGGTTTACTTGTGGTTTCCGTGCTGGTGCCTTGTGGTAATAGGTACCTGTACCCTGTGTGGGTAATGGTTTGTGATGGTACGTCGTATACCAGTCTGTTCTGGTATTGACGTTGAACTGTGTTTCGTGGAGGTCGTGAGGTGTGACCTTCCACTCAATGTGTTTACCTTCTCGAGTAAGCTTCCGTGTATGTTTTTCGTGTATGAAGTATTGGCCGTTGTAGCCAACTCTGCTATTCTGTGTGTGGTTTCCAACATATGTGATTTGAGATATAAAGGACCAACTTTTGGTTAGCAGTCCTGTTACCCACGTACTTGAGATTTGCCTGTGAAGCTTATAGCCTAGGCAGTGGTTTGCTTGTGCAGCTTATACCTTAAATGATTAGTTGTGACTGTGGTTTGCCTATGAGGCTTGAGGCCTAGGCGTTACGGTTGTTAAGTAGACTAGTGGTATGGAGCTAGTCCTATTGTTCTCTCTTACTTTCCGAGGTTGTGAATAGTTAATGTGTTTATATTTAATTGCAGTTTAAATTCAATTGTTGTGAGCCTGAAATGTTTGGTTATAAGTGTGGCCAGTGAGACCCATTAAGGTGAGGTCCCTTCTGTTAGTGCTGTGGTCCTTGGGTGGTCCCTATGAGCCTGTGACTTGTTGAGGCTCACTCCCTACATTCTTTTCAGGGCTTGCCGAGTGTTTGGCTTGCAGCAGCGTTGTGTCAGACTTGTACCACCAGCAGTTGTGTAGTAGTTAGTGTTGTGTGAGCTTGTGCTCCCTCGGGGTATGCCCCAGGTAGTTGTACCTTTTAATTGGACATGTAATAATGTAATGGGACAGTTGTAAATTGTTATATGCAGGTATGAGCACATGTACTTTCTTGTGTCTTATACTGTGTAGTTGTCTTTTATATTCTTACTAGACACTTGTGTGAGCTATCCCTTGCGAGACTTCGGTCCGTTCGCGGGAGGCGGATCTGGATATGGAGCCTTAATGGGCATAAATATCCAGGGCCGTCACACCACGAGTAGGCGAAATCTTCAAGAAGACATGCTCAACTACTTCAAAATCCAAATCCTTCCTCCTGTTGTCGGCATAACGCGTCTGCCTATCCTGTGCCGCAACAAGCCTCTTCCTGATTAGCTGGACCTTATCCGAAGTCTTCTGAACTAACTCCAGACCGATCAGCTACCTATCACCTCTCTCCTCCCAACATAAAGGAGATCTACAAGGCCTACCATACAATGCCTCAAATGGAACCATACCAATACTAGCATGAAACTGTTGTTGTAGGCAAACTCCACAAGGGGCAAATGGCGCTCCCAATCATCCTTCCAATCCAGAACACACGCCCTCAACATATCCTCAAGCGTCTGGATAGTCCTCTTGGACTGTCCATCGGTCGGGGATGGAACGCCGAACTGAGCTTCAGCTCCGAACCTACACATCTTGAAGACCCTTCCACAGCCTCGAGTAAATCTCGGATCTCGATCCGAAATGATCGACTTCGGCACACCATGCATCTAATAATACTACTAATATATAATCTCTGTCACGCCCCGACGCGAATATCGGAACGCGAGGCAGTTGCAAGAAAAAGGTATAGAGCGAGTACTAGACATCAAACATTTCAAAATGAATAATGATAAAGCAAATTCATTTCATTAATATTTTCAATGCCCAGTTACAACCACTAATATCAGAGCCAATCTATAGGGCCCGATTACATTGAAGAAGGCAAAAGACTAAACTTCAAACCTAACTACTACAATGCTAAACATAGCAATAGGACACTAGGGTACTCATGACATCACTCCAAGTCATTCCCGTCCTCTTGAGTGTATGGTTCATCCTCGGTCTCACCTGAGAACACAATGACAAATAACGCAGGGTGAGCAAACATCGCCCAGTAGGACTTAAATCTCAGGCTCAAGCAGGCTTTAAGTAATTAATGCATTAAAGGCAGAGTAACTAATGACAGAACGGAGAGAGTGTCAAGTAAAAATATAGCAGGACAGTACGTGAACGAAATAGCAAGACTTTCCAAATATAGACTTACCAAGAATAGCACAAGTGTCGGGAATAGCACAATAATAGCAAGATAGCACAATGTCAAGTATAGCAAGATGGACATGGTACAATAGCACAACGAGTATAGTATAGCACAACGAATATAGCATAGCACTTTGTTGTCAATGGCAACGAGAGAACATAGCACTTTTGATTGTCATTAGATAGTCAAGATAGATAGCACTTGAGTGTAATGCCAAACACTCTGATCATTTAACTCCCATGGGCACTAGCACTTTTGGGCGCACATCTCAGGACCAGATCGGGCCCTTTATATATTGCCACGCATTAGTTTATTGTTTATCTTTAGACAATCAGTCAATGGCCAATATAGAGCACTAGAGAATAGACGAGATAGTGAGTGAACGTGAATAGACGAGAGAGTAGAGTATAGATGAGAGCTAGTGGACATTGCACGTAATGGGTCGAGTAACTAGGCGATAGTAATAGTGCACAACACGCGCACTTGGTGTTGGCAGTCAGGCGGAACTCACGACCTTACCACTGGCCATGTTGCAAGTATAGGTCGGCGTGATTCAAGACGAGAGTGAATTTCTAATAGCCGTTTGGACCATATTGATCCCTAAGGGTGTAACAGGTGTTAGGGTACAACCGGCTCATCGACCATGTGGGAATCCATCGACAGAGGAGACTTACGGAGGCCTTGAACAAAGACTTACGAGTCTGGAAGAAGGAGTATCTGACAGAGAGTTCGTCCAAGTCAAGAGAGAGTGTATATAAAAACAAGTGCTCGACATTCTAGAGGAGTTCTAGAACAGTGGAGCGTCGATATCGGTATTCCCAAAACATGCGAGAAACGATAGACAAGTATAGGGTAATTTAATTACATAAATTACCAGATGTATTATGAAATAGTTTCATGCCAAATTATGCCATAATTGGATGGTTCAAAGTGTGTGTAAGTGTCATGAAAGTTTAGATAGAAAAGATCATGTGCATGTATTTTAATCATACATAAATATTCAATTTATAACATGTGTTATTTTCTGTGTGTATGACTGTTAAACAAGAGTACAAACACTATAGATAATCAAGCATTTGCTGAGACAGGGGGTTTTATGCAAAAAGAACCCAGATCGCGACGTACCCTGATGAGGGTCGCGACGGGGTCAACTGAGATCGCGACGGGTGCTTGTACGGGTCGCGACAGGCTTAGTCAGGTCGGGCAGCAGATCGTGACGACAGGCCCTATCGCGATCAGATCATTTCAGAGGCACTGTTCGACGACCCTTGTGAATGTGGCCTATCGGGCCATCGCGTTCACAGGGTCTGCACCCGGGTCCGACAGGGAAAGGACATACATTGGATTGTGGCCCAGAACTTACCCTATTGACACAGGGTGGTTCAGAAAATCACAACTAATTGTATAGTCAACGATAAATCATGAAACTAGTTGCAAAATGACCTAGAAATGCATGGGTACTTACAATAAATAGAAATTGGAAAACAATCAGGGTTTGGACATGTTTTAAACACGTGTATTCATGATGAACATGAAACAGTACATAGTTGAGATCAATGATTAAATTCGCAAGATAGGATGAATCAATTAGGTCTTTTAGGGGAAGAAGATGCCTAACATGCATCAGTTCATACAGTAAAAATCTCGTAGCTTGGGGTTGAGTATACAAGGAGATCAAGAATTAAGAAGAGGGTCGGGGTCATGTAAGTTACAGAACATGAAAAATCAAGAACGAAAGATATGCTCGATGGAAAATTATGAACCAAAGGGCTTTTGTTCCTGATAGACGAGACATCCTACAAAAAAGTTCATAGTTTATGCTTGTGAGAATGCCTACCTTTGATCATTTTCTTCTTCTAGGGTTAAGACTTGAAGAACTCGAGGAAGAACTTGAGAGATCCTTCCTCTCCATGAATTCTCCTCCTCTTGGCCTCTCCTCCTGGTCCAGGAACCTCTTGGCACGAGCTAGGGCCGGCCATGAGGGTTAAGAGAAGTATTTAAGCTTCTCCCTATTCCCTTTCCTAGTTTAAGTCTAATTCCTATTAAATTCTAAATTTCATATTTTTCTCTCCCTTTTAAGCAAGAGATCTCCTATTTGGGTTGGGAGAGAGAGGATTTCGTGGCCAATCAATTGGGGGAGGTTTAGGAATCCAATCCAATTCAAATTAGCTATTTAATGCATTAAATATCTCTTTTCTATTTTAGTAATATTTTATTTACGAATTTGGGTATTTCTCTTATTCCCTTCTTAAAATCCCTATTTTAGCCCACTCACTTGTAATGGGTCAATATAGGAAAACTCATTACTCTTTTTCTTTTAATAGGTTTTATTTAATTCTCTCTTATTTGATTTCCTAGTTGATTTAATACATCTTCCTTTTATTTGATTTTCTAATTAATAATATAAATATTTAATTTTTTTCCCATAAATTTAGGGTTGCTACATCCTCCCCCTCTTAAAAAGATTTGGTCTCCAAATTCATGTGATCATTCAGGAGAGAATGTCTTACCGAAAAGAGCGGGTAGTTTCGTCTGATGATTCCTTCCGGTTCCCAGGTTGCTCTTCCACTCCACGATTATTCCATAGGACTTTAACCACATGGATGGGACGGTTCCTGAGTTGTTGTTGTTGCCCAGTTGACGAGCCCAGAGGGGGGGTGAATGGGTCTTTAAAAATTAATCTAGAAGATACCTGTAACTAAAAACATTCACACAACATTCTTCGAAGTAGGTTAGTGATAGTTAGTTGAAATAACAAACGCACAAAGAAGACAATCACACAACACGAAGATATCCTGGTTCAGACCTCCTTTCCTTAGGAGTCCTACGTCCAGTCCCTGAGCAACAACTCAGGATTTCACTAACTAGGGTACAGTCCTCCTAAGGACACTACAACACCCAGCTCAGCTGGTCTTCCTTCACACCCGAAGGGAACAACACCCTGGATACCACACCAGGTCTACCTTCACACCCGAAGGGAACAACACCCTGGATACCACACCAGGTCTTCCTTCACAACCGAAGGAACAACACCCTGGATACCACCAGGTCTTCCTTCAACCTGAAGGGAACAACACAAAGAGAGTGAATGAAATCTAAGCCCCTAGATCAAGCTTTTGATAAGCAAGGATCTGAAGCAACTAGCACTGAGAGCAAAGGATCTTAATCTAAGCTCACTCTCAGAACTACACAATCTCTCTCAAGATTTTCACAAACTAGTGGAGAACAAAAGAGCAAAAGCTAAGTGGAATGAAGGTGCTTGGCTCTGGACTTTCTTCAGAAGAATTTGAATGCTTGAATGCACGATCTGTCTCCTTCTGTTCTTCTGACTTGAATTTATATCTTCAATTTGAAATATAGACGTTGAAGTGTCCGTTGTCTCTCTTTTGAGTAGTCGTTAGACTGAATGACATCTGGAGTCTTGGAAGCTTCCTGTCAACAGTCTTTTGATCACTTAAGCACGCAAAGAGATGAGATCTTCAAAGATATCCGTTGGCTTCTATTTGTTTAACGTTGTACCGTGAAGCTGGATCAGAGGTCTGCACAAATGTCAAACTCAAATAGCAGACAGCTAAGCTGTCTCTGATGTCAGTCAACGTTAGTAGCAATAGACATGGAAATAGTAATGTCAAATAGCTTAAGTCTAAAGGACGTTATCAGAGTAGGCACGATATAGTCTGCATGCATGCAGAGATACGTTCAGGTTTCATTAAATGCAGGTGCGTCAGAGAGATGTCTACGTGGACTTTGACTAGTCAACAAAGATCATATCACGTTAATATGAAATCGATGACTATATGACTTATGAAATCGTTATGAATAAGTCAGGTTGACCAAGTCGTGTGATACAGAAGAAGTCGTTGTGAAACACTTAACAAATCGTTATGAGATGCAAATCGTTGTGTTTCTGAAGAAATCGATATGAAACACTTAACAAATAGTTATACAAAACAAATCGTTGTGAACATTTATCAAGTCGTTATGAACTCTAAAGAAATCGTTATGGAACATGAAGTCGTTACAATAAGCAAGTCGTTGCGAGTTCTAAAGAAGTCGTTACGGTAGCTTATGAAATCGTTACAACAAGCAAGTCGTTGCGCTTTCTAAGGAAATCGTTACGATAACTTATAGAGTCTTTATGACAGGCAAGTCGTTACGAGTTTCTAAAGAAATCGTTGCGACAACTTATAGAGTCGTTGCGACAGGCGAGTCGTTACGAGTTCTAAAGAAGTCGTTACGGTAACTTATGAATCGTTACAACAAACAAGTCGTTGCGCTTTCTAAAGAAATCGTTACGATAACTTATAGAGTCGTTATGACAGGCAAGTCTTTACGAGTTTCTAAAGAAACGTTGCGACAACTTATAGAGTCATTGCGACAGGCAAGTTGTAAGACCCTCGAATTTCCGTCGTATTTTTCGTATTTATGTGTGTATATTGTGTTGAGTATGTATGTACGTATTTACGTGGATATTAAAATAGTATAAATACGTGTACATGTGTTTATATTAAACGTAAATAATGTATGTATTGCATGATGATAGTGTGAATATAATACCATGTACATATTGCATGTATAGAAGCTTGGTATGCATGGTTTTCTGCTTAAATTAGGGTTCTGGCCGAAGGCCCTATTGGCGTCAATCCCCAGGCCGTTGAGGTGGTGTTAGCGTCCAGCCCTGGACGCCAACCCTAATTCCGGCGTCCAGCGATCTGGACGCCAACTTCTCTGGCCTGCATGCGCAGCAGAGCTGCTGTCTTCTGAAACAAGGCATGGCAACCATTGGGGGGATGTCCCCAACGGCTCTAAGGCTGTCTAATCGGCATGGTAAGTGGTGAGGGCCTCTCCTACATCCTGAACCCGAAATGGTTCTCCCCACTTCTCATTTCACCCTTGCAAGAGGAGAGAAGAGGAGAGAAAACCCTAGAGCATTCTGTGAGAAAAACCCCCACTTTAGAACCCTCAAATCCGACCCCTTGAAGCTGGATTTGGAGATCTTCTGCATCAAGGAGGAAGCTGAAGCATAGGGGAAGGCCTCCCCATCATCCCCTCGGCGAGGAGATCAACCAGGAACCCGGAGGAAGGCGATCTAGAGGAAGGTTCTGCAACTTCTTGGGACTGCCCAAGGAGGTCTTCACCAAGCTCTAAATCCCTTAGAAGAAATTTTGAAAGGCAAGTGACCTATCTATGGTGTCCCCGTATGAGTCTAGGAGGTTTTTATGATTTTTGTGAAATTTCCTCGAGTCCTAGACCCTCCATTTCACCGAATTTCAGAGCTCGGGTCTGTGTTTCTGCACAGACCTGAGTAAACGGCAAGGTCCCTGGACGCCCAGTTCTTCCTTGGCGTCCATCGACCATGCCGCTGACTATGAGTCAGCGGCCTGAGACCGCCGTCTAGTTCGCCAGGACAGAACAGTGAGCTGTTCTGTCCCTCTTATACGTTAATTTCGTTATGATTTCCGTGATGAGGATATATGGTATTCTATAAGCTATGTACAAGCATTGTGGTTGTGAATGAATGTGGTGTGATGGTGAATGTGGAAAAATGGTGTCTTTAATCTTGTGAGCATGACTTGTAAATAATTTGCAAACCCATGTTCCATGACTACAGTGAGTTGAATGCCTTGATTTCGGTCTAATCATGAAGATTGTGGGTCAGCATGTGTGTTTGCAAATTTAGGAAACTTATCCATGATTGTGCAATTTGTTAATAGTTTCGGTTCGATAGAATAGAAGTATGCAAAAATGATTCGTAGTGTTAAATCCATAGATGTATGAATATTAGGGAAATGTTGTACTCTAATTTCATGCAAATGTTGGTAGCTTATGGCTAAACAGCAAGTGGTAAATTGCATGATGTGTAATTCCATGTTAACGTAAATTGTGAATAATGTGCTAATTAGGTGTTTGATTTTCTGTAAATCCTATTTAGCTCAGAAAAATCTGAAAAATTGAGGGTATGATTTTGAACGAAAACAGCATGTGGTTAAAATTTCAGGTTAATTGGAACAGTAAGTAAAAAGTTATGTGTTTTCATGTGAATTATGAATAATTCGTACATATGATCGAAACGTGATTAGATTTTGTCTAACCCAGCATGATTGGTGTGTTTACTATGTGTTGAATCTTGAAAACTCTGTAGTACCATGTTAGGAAACAGAGGTGTTCATGTGAGTAAGAAAGTGTGAATGAAATGAAGAGTGTCAAGTGTAAAACCATGTGTAAAACGGTAAATGTGTAAAGTGTAAACTGTGCCAATGTGATACTGCTTCCGAGAAGGCAGTGGAGCCGTATCAGGGAAAAGTCCCCCTGAGAAAGTTCATTGTGTTAAGTGACCCTAAGGGCATTAGGGGGAAATCCTGGAGGTGGACAAAACCACTGGTTAGGGTGGAGACTTGTTCTCCCGGTCTGCGCAGTCCAAGAGTCGCCATTGTATTGCCTAGATGGCGTCTATGTGATGTGATGTGTTTGTGTCCTTCTTTGGTGGTTTGGACTATGTGTCACGGCACTAAAATAAGTGTAAAGTGTAATGTGTAAAGTGTATGTGACCATGTGTAAATGTGTAAGTGATATGTGAATGTGTATGTGTAAAGTGTAAATATGTGAAAAGAGGAACCTAGTGTAAAGAAAAATGTGAAATCTTAGATATGTAAATGTGTTATAGAAACCATGTGAAACTAAATCTGAAACCAAGTGAATTCAGAAAATGCATGTCATTATTCTCATGTTTATGTGTGCAAAAGTGTTTAGAATCCATGTTAGGGACAACAAATGAGTATGTGAGTAAAATGGCGTGATGGATTGTTCATGTGTTATGTTTAAGCAACGTTGTAGCTTTCATGTGTAGGTTTATAGTCATTGAACCATGTGAAACCAGCAACCTAAAGTATGATAAAAAGTTATGTATGTACTTAAGAACATGTGGAATCCATGCTAATTATGTTCCCCGTTCATGTATGTAAATTGTTCATGTAATAGCGCACGTTTTGACTAAAGTCCCATGAGTGAATTGAATAGAGACCATGTGATAGGTGAATGTATTTTTGAAATCTGAAAGCATGCGTTATGTATAAAATTGTAGAACCTTCATGATAGGTTGAAAACTTAAATGGATTAGCATGCTATGTGTTGTAAAGTGTAATGTGCTTGTAGAAACCACTAGGACTTGTACGTGTATATCATGCATAGTGTTACTTGCTGAGTCCCTGGACTCACTCCTTGCTTCGGCGTACAGGTATAGTTGGTGACACAATACCCTCGGAGGAGGCAGCGGAGACGGACTCCGAGCGTGGAGACTAGCCAGTTTTTGAGATCTTGTGATGTGTACTTCTTAGTATGTACTTGGACATTGTATTAGAATTATCATTTAAAAGAATGTAATATGTGGACATTTGTATTCTATTTCAGCAAATTAAATCATGTGAATTTTAGTTCCTTTTTGTAAATTGTAAACTGCATGTATGTTTAATGTGGATGATGAATGAATGGAGATAGTTCTCTTTTACTTCCGCTACTCTATTATTTATATTCGCGTGTATCTCAGCTGTTTGTATTGTGGGTAAATGTCCCACTGTGAGGACTCTCGCTATACCGACGTGGGTTGGTATAACCGTACCGGTGTAATGAGGGCCGTCACACAAGTCGTTACGGTAACTTATGAAATCGTTACAACAAAACAGTCGTTGCGCTTTTCTAAAGAAATCGTTACGATAACTTATATTGAAATTGATATGCTTATAAAGAAATCGTTATGGCCTTCAATAGAAGTCGATAAGGACTTAGAGAAATATGATGTTGAAAAGATTATGCTTCAGAGAAGTAATGCATACCTATTGGCTTGTTTGACCTTGGTATTCTCCTGTACTTAAGACTTGTGAAATCTTCATTATATGAATGTTAAACTCTTGTTTGGTTTTGTTAATCATCAATATATATATATATATATATATATATATATATATATATGTAATTAATTAAAATTACATGGGGACAGACTGGTCATCAGTTGTATCTTCCGTTCCAGTATCTTGACTGGCTTCTCTTCGTACGTCACATCTTTGTTCAATATCAACTTCTCGTGGCGAATAATGGCGTGGGGTCGGTACACATATTCCTAAGCATGGAAACATGGAACACATTGTGTACACAAGACAAATCCGGTGGCAACGCCAGCCGGTATGCAACCTCACCAACCCTTTCGAGTACTTCAAAAGGACAGATGAATCTAGGGCTGAGCTTTCCCTTTACACCAAATCTTTGGATGCCACGAGTAGGTGACACTTTTAGGAACACATGATCACCCACTTGAAATTCTAGATCTCGCCTTCTTTTGTCGGCGTAGCTCTTCTGTCTGGATTGAGCAATCTTGAGCCGGTCTCTGATTACCTGAATGTCCTTCATTATCTGTTGCACCATGTCGGGCCTAGCAATTGCTGTTCTCCAACCTCATTCTAGCATGCAGGGGATCTGCAATTCCTTCCGTAGAGTTCTTCGAACGGTGTCATCTTGATACTCGCATGGTAACTGTTGTTATAGGCAAACTCAATAAGAGGTAGGTGCTCATTCCAATAACCTTGAAAATCTATACTGCAAGCTCTCAACATGTCTTCCACTATTTGGTTGGTTCTTTCAGTTTGCCCATCGATTTGTGGATGCAATGCGGTACTAAAGTTGAGTTTAGTACCCAGTGCACCTTGCAGTCCTTTCCAAAAATGAGATGTGAATCTCGGATCTTGATCCGAAACAATAGATGATGGAATGCCATGTAGTTACAATCTCCTTGACATATAAGGCAGCTAGTACTCCACGGACCACTTACTCTTTATAGGCAGAAAGTGGGCGGATTTGGTTAGTCGGTCCACAATGACCCATATGGCGTCGAGTCCACCACGAGTCGGGTAAACCCATGATGAAGTCCATGCCGATGCTTTCCATTTCCACTCTAGAATATCTAGCGGTTGAGTACCCCAGCAGGGTGCAGGTGTTCCGCTTTTACTTGTTGGCAAGTAAGGCAGTGAGCGGCATGTTCAGCTACCTCTCTTTTCATGTTCGGCCACCAAAATGTTCTTTTCATTTCTTGATACATTTTGGTACCTCCTGGATGAATAGTATACCTTGTCTTGTGAGCTTCATCCATTAGTCTTCTCTTTAGTTCTTCATTGTCGGGAACACATGTCCTTCCTTGAAAGACAAGCCTTTCGTCTTCAATCATTGCAAAGTCGGTCTTTCAGTTAGAGTTCTTTGACGCGAACTAAGAATGGATCATCGTCTTGTTGAGCTTTGATCTCCTCTAGCAGATCAGATTGAATCTTGATATTGGCAACCAAGACTCGATCATCTCTATGTTTAAGTCTAACCTTGCGAATGTTCTAGTAGTTGCATCTCGCCAAGGACTAGACTTGAGACAAATGCCATTGGCTTCCTACTAAGAGCATCAGCCACGGCATTTCCTTGCCTGGGTGGTATTGGATGTGGAAGTCAAAATCTTTCAAGTATTCCAGCCATCTCCTTTGTCTCATGTTGAGTTCCTTCTGAGAGAATAAATACTTCAGACTTTATGGTCTGAGTAGACAGTGAATTGCTCGCCATATAGATAGTGTCTCCAAATCTTCAAGGCGAAGACCACGGCAGCCAGCTCGAGATCATGTACAGGGTAGTTGACTTCATGTGTCTTCAGTTGTCTTGAAGAATAGGCGATGACCTTCTCCTTTTGCATGAGTACACACCTAGCCCAATCCTGAGGCATCGGTGTAGACAGAGAAACCTTCTCCCTCTATTAGCAGAGCGAGAACAGGTGCTGAGGTAAGACAGTCCTTGAGGGTTTGGAAACTTTTCTCACACTCTTTACTCCAGGAGTATGGATTCTCCCTTCGTGTCAGACGCGTGAGAGGAACATCGATCCTTGAGAAGTCCTTGATGAACCGCCTGTAGTAGCCAGCCAGTCCTAGGAAGCTTCTTATCTTGGTGACATTAGTTGGTCTCTCCCAGTTGAGTACAGCTTCGACTTTGGAGGGATCAACAGAGATGCCGTCCTTTGAGATGACATGGCCAAAGAAGGATACTTCTTCGAGCCAGAATTCACACTTGCTAAGCTTTGCGTACAACTTGTTGTCTCCCAAACTTGTAGTGCTGTCTTTAGGTGTTCTTCATGCTCTTCCTTGGTCTTGGAGTATATGAGGATGTCGTCGATAAAGACGACCACGAACTTGTCGAGGTATGGCCGATATATGCTGTTCATGAGTTGCATAAGGCTGCAGGAGCATTGGTTAGACCAAAAGGCATAACGACGAATTCATAATGTCCATACCTGCTCCTGAAAGCCGTTTTGAAAATATCGTCATCCTTGATCCTCATTTGGTGATAGCCAGATCGAAGATCGATCTTGGAGAAATATTGCGCTCCAGAATTTGGTCGAATAGTTCATCGACCTAGGCAATGGGTATTGTTCTTGATGGTAAGCTGATTGAGTTGTCGATAGTCGATGCACAGCCTCATCGATCCATCTTTCTTCTTTACGAATAGCATAGGTGCTCCCCATGGGGAAGTACTTGGTCTGATGAACCCCTTTTCTAGTAGCTCCATCAGTTGTGCCTTCAATTCCTTTAGCTCGGCAGGTGACATCCGGTATGGTTGACGTGATACCGGTGCGGCTCCAGGAATCAACTCAATGGCGAAGTTGACATCTCGTTCAGGGGGAATCCCTGGCAGGTCTTCGGGGAATACATCTGGGTAGTCCTATACTATATGTATGTCTTCTATCTTGGAACCCTTCTTTTCCACTACTACGGCTGCTAGGAAAGCAATACAACCTTTCCTCATCATGTTGTGGGCTTTTATGGCGGAGACTAGAGACATCCGTCTCTTATGTCTAATCCCGGAGAATGCCAATTTAGGAAAGTCACTAAAGGTAACCTTCCCTTTCTTACAGTCGACACTTGCCCCATATGCCGACAACCAGTCGGCTCCCAAAATTACATCATAGCCTTCCATGGACATACACACCAGGTGGCTTTTAGGTTATGGTCTCTGATCATTACATCGGCAGAGGGAAAGTATTTGTTCAATTTCTCCTTTCCCCAGTGGCGTTGTGACAGAGAACTCACAACCCATGGATATAGGTTTAGCATTCACAGTATCAGCAAAGTTTTGAGATATAAATGAATGAGTGGCTCCAGTATCAAATAAAACGAATGCTGATAATGAGAAAACTTGAAGGGTACCTTCTACCACGCCACCCTCCATAGCAGGTTCCTCATCATGTAGGGCTTGCAGTCGGCCTGTTTCTTGGCGCATTAGGGTGCCTTTCATTCTCTTTCAGTAGCGGGACTAGGGATACGGTGCTCGCGAACTTAGGGAGACGGTGCGCGGCTTTCCTCCAACATTCATCAGCCGTGTGACCAGGCTTGTCACAGTGTTTGCAGTGGCTCTTTGTTGGAGTGTTGGGTACGAAAACCTTGGGTTTCCTTTCTTGGCTAGATCCCTCCGTGATGTTGAAGGGACGCTTCTTGCCGTTGGTAGGCTTAGCAGATGACTGTCCCGAGGTCACTTCCTTCTTGACAAACTTCCTTTGATACGGTCGGTGAAGTCCGTAGCATCTTCTAGCAGCTGAGCCCTCTTCACCATCTCGCGTAGGTCGGGATGTCAAAAGGTGCGAGTTGAGTGATGTAGTGGGGCTTAAGGCCGTTTAGAAAGCGCTTAGCCTTCATCCTTTCAGTGTTCACCAGATGTACAGCATAGCGTGCCAGTCTAGAGAACTGGGCTTCATATTCGGCCACAGTCAAGCTCCGCTGTTTAAGAGCAGTGAATTCCGCAGCCTTCCTTTCTTGAACACGCTCGGAGAAGTATTTGGAGTTGAATGCTTCTTTAAACTCATCCAGGTGAATGGCCCATTCTCTCTAGTAGCTTCCACTGACTCCCACCAAGCGCGGGCGTCCTTCTCCAGTTGGAACGTGGCAAGTAGCAGCTTGTCCCCCGCTGCACATTGCATGACACGGAAAATTCTTTCCGTCTCTTGGAGCCAGTGCTCAGCTTCATCCGGATCCGTGGATCCGCTGAACCTAGGTGGGTTCAGACTTCTGAAGTTGCGATGCAGGTCGCCTGCACCACGATTGCCACCTCCTTGAGTGGCTTGCACAATGGCGCGTGTCAGTTCTTGGATGGTTTGTTGCATGCCCCTCATTTGAGCACGTTCGGCCGTCATCTTGATTGCTTAGTTCCTACAAAATAACTTCTTGTCATGATATCGATGTGGAATTTATTGTGCGCGTGTGTGAGTTTATTTAACTAGTTACCCTTGGCTCTAACCACAACTCACATAGGTGGATAATTGACTCTAGTTGAGGCAGGTTAACCTAGATCATCCTATACTTAAGATAACCTAGGCTCTGATACCACAAAACTGTCACGCCCCGACGCGGAATATCGAACGCGAGGCAGTTGCAAGAAAAGGGTATAGAGCGAGTACTAGACATCAAACCATTTCAAAATGAATAATGATAAAGCAAATTCATTTCATTAATACTTTTCAATGCCTAGTTACAACCACTAATATCAGAGCCAATCTATAGGGCCCGATTACATTGAAAGAAGCAAAAGACTAAACTTCAAACCTAACTACTACAACGCTAACATAGCAATAGGACACTAGGGTACTCATGACATCACTCCAGGTCGTTCTCATCCTCTTGAGTGTATGGTTCATCCTCGGTCTCACCTGAGAACACAACGACAAATAACGCAGGGTGAGCGAACATCGCCCAGTAGGACTTAAATCTCAGGCTCAAGCAGGCTTTAAGTAATTAATGCATTAAAAGGCAGAGTAACTAATGACAGAACGGGAGAGAGTGTCAAGTAAAAATATAGCAGGACAGTACGTGAACGAAATAGCAAGACTTTCCAAATATAGACTTACCAAGAATAGCACAAGTGTCGGGAATAGCACAACAATAGAAAGATAGCACAATGTCAAGTATAGCAAGATGGCCATGGTATAAAAAGCACAACGAGTATAGTATAGCACAACGAGTATAGCATAGCACTTTGTTGTCAATGGACAACGAGAGAACATAGCACTTTTGATTGTCATTTAGATAGTCAAGATAGATAGCACTTGAGTGTAATGCCAAACACTTTGATCATTTAACTCCCATGGGCACTAGCACTTTCGGGCGCACATCCCAGGACCAGATCGGGCCATTTATATATTGCCAGGCATTGTTATATTGTTATATTTTAGACAATCAGTCAATGGCCATATAGAGTACCAAGAAGTAGATGAGAGCACTAGATGAATAGACGAGATAGTATAGTGAACGTGAATAGACGAGAGAGTAGAGTATAGATGAGAGCTAGTGGACATTGCACGTAACGCGTCGAGTAACCAACGATAGTAACAGTTGCACACACACGCGCACTTGGTGTTGGCAGTCAGGCGGAACTCACGACCTTACCACACTGGCAGAAGGAGTATCCGACGGAGAGTTCGTCCAAGTCAAGAGAGAGTGTATATAGAAACAAGTGCTCGACATTCTAGAGGAGTTCTAGAACAGTGGAGCGTCGATATCGGTATTCCCAAAATATCGCAAGAACGATAGACAAGTATAGGGTATTTAATTACATAAATTACCAGATGTATTATGAAAGTTCATGCCAAATTATGCCATAATGGATGGTTCAAAGTGTGTGTAAGTGTCATGAAATTTTAGATAGAAAAGATCATGTGCATGTATTTTAATCATACATAAATTCAATTTATAACAGGTGTTATTTCTGTGTGTATGACTGTTAAACAAGAGTACAAACACTGTAGATAATCAAGCATTTGCTGAGATAGGGGGTTTTATGCAAAAAGAACCCAGATCGCGACGTACCCTGATGAGGGTCGCGACGGGGTCAACAGAGATCGCAACGGGTGCTTGTACGGGTCGCGACTGGCTTAGTCAGGTCGGGCAGCAGATCGCGACGATAGGCCCTGTCGCGATCAAATCGCGACAGAGGCGCTGTCGTGATGACCCTTGTGAACGCAGCCTATCGGGCCATCGCGTTCACAGGGTCTGCGCCCGGGTCCAACAGGGAAAGGACATACATTGGATTGCGGCCAGAACTTACCCTATTTGACACAGGGTGGTTCAGAAAATCACAACTAATTGTATAGTCAACGATAATCATGAAACTAGTTGCAAAATGACCTAGACATGCATGGGTACTTACAATAAATAGAAATTGGAAAACAATCAGGGTTTGGACACGTTTTAAACACAGGTATTCATGATGAACATGAAACAGTACTTAGTTGAGATCAACAATTAAATTCGCAAGATAGGATGAATCAATTTAAGGCTTTTATGGGCAAAAGATGCCTAACATGCATCAATTCCTACAGTAAAAATCTCATAGCCTGGGGTTGAGTATACAAGGAGATCAAGAATTAAGAAGAGGGTTCGGGGTCATGTAAGTTGCAGAACATGAAAAATCAAGAACGAAAGATATGCTCGATGAAAAATTATGAAACCAAAATTATGAAACCAAAGGGCTTTTGTTCCTGATAGACGAGACATCCTACAGAAAACGTTTCATGGTTTATGCTTGTGAGAATGCATACCTTTGATCGTTTTCCTCTTCTAGCGTTAAGACTTGAAGAACTCGAGGAAGAACTTGAGAGATCCTTCCTCTCCACGAATTCTCCTCCTCTTGGCCTCTCCTCTTGTCCAGGAACCTCTTGGCACGAGCTAGGGCCGGCCATGAGGGTTTAAGAGAAGTATTTAAGCTTCTCTCTATTCCCTTTCCTAGTTTAAGTCTAATTCCTATAAATTCCAAATTTTCTATTTTCCTCTCCCCTTTTAAGCAAGAGATCTCCTATTTGGGTTGGGAGAGAGAGGATTTCGTGGCCAATCAATTGGGGTAGGTTTAGGAATCCAATCCTAATTCAAACTAGCTATTTAATGCATTAAATCTCTTTTCTATTTTAGTAATATTTTAGTTACGAATTTTGGATATTTCTCTATTATTCCCCTTTTTAAAATCCCTATTTTAGCCCACTCACTTCTAATGGGTCAATATAGCAAAGCCCATTACTCCTTTTCCTTTAATGAGTTTTATTTAATTCTCTATTATTGATTTCCTAGTTGATTTAATACATCTTTCTTTTATTTGATTTTCTAATTAATAATATACATTTTTAAAAATTTTTCTCATCAATTTAGGTTGCTACACAATCTAGCTAAACTCTCCACTAACTGCTTCATCTTCATAGGCAAAATGCGCAGTCTTCGAGAATCTATCCACCACTACCCAAATCAAGTCATTACCCCGTCTAGATCGAGGCAAACCCATAACAAAATCCATAGTCACAGCTTCCCACTTCCATACTGGGATCTCCATCTTCTGCATAAGACCAGATGGTCACCGTCGCGCGGCCTTCACTTGCTGGCATACTAAACACCTAGACCATACTCCGCTAGATCCTTCTTCATGCCAGACCACTAAAAATATCTCTTCAAATCCTGGTACATATTAGTGTTACCCGGATGAATAGAGAATCTTGACCGATGAGCTTCTACTAATACATCTCACAAACATCTACAATGTCGGGAACACAAACACGGTGATGGAATCTAATCACACCATCCTCATCCCGAGTAATGCCTGCCTTGCCCACCAACTCTTGGAGTCTAGGGTTGGCTTTCTGTTGCTCGATCACCTCATCCAACACCGAAGACCTAACAGACAACTGAGTCATCACACATGCCGCATCCTCCAACATCTTCTAATCCTGCTGGAGTGAAGACCTCTTCCTACTAAGAGCATCGGCTATGACATTCGCCCTTCCAGGATGATACTGGAGATCAAGTCATAGTCCTTCAAGAACTCAATCCACCTTCTCTACCTTAGGTTTAATTCCTTTGGGAGAAAAGTACTTCAAGCTCTTGTGGTCATTGAACACCTCAAATCTAACACCATAAAGATAGTGCCTCCAGATCTTCAGTGCATGAACCACTGCCGCAAGCTCTAAATCATGAGTCGGATAGTTACGCTCATGCTCCTTCAATTGGTGTGAAGATATGCTTCTACTCTTCCTTTCTGCATCAATACAAAGCCAAGACCAATCCGAGATGCATCCGTATAAATGGCAAAACCTTCATCACCTAGGAATACCAATACCGGAGCGGAAGTAAGCTTAGTCTTCAATAATTGAAAACTACTCTCACATTCCTCGGACCAAACAACTTCTCACCCTTTCTAGTTAGCTTAGTTAGCGGGGCGGCGATGGATGAAAATCCCTCAATGAATCTGCGATAATAACCCCCCAAACCAAGAAAACTACGAATCTCCGATGGGGTCCTGGGAATCTCCCAATCCAATATAGCCCGGACCTTTGTTGGATCAACCACTACACCAGCACCGGAGATAACATGCCCAAGGAAATGAACCTCGCGCATCCAAAAATCGCACGTATTGACTTTGCATACAGCTTGTGCTCTCTAAGACTTCTAATACTACCCTCAAATGTTGACGGTGTGGGCCTCATCCGGAGAATAGACCAACACATCATTGATGAAACTACACAAAAACTATCTAGATAAGGTCTAAACACCCTATTCATAAGATCCATGAACGCTGCAAGGGCGTTGGTTAGACCAAACGAAGGACCAAAAACTCATAATGTCCATAATGGGTTCTAAACGCCATCTTGGAACATCCTCACTCCTAATCCTTAACTGATGATAGCCATAACCGCAAATCACTCTTAGAAAGACTGATGTATTTTATGCTAGTTATAGGTGCCCTACAAGCCAATTCACGTGAGTGATGGCACTTGTAATTATGTACAATATCTTTTGGTAATATTATAATGGTATTTTCTCACTGTATATTCCATGCGTTTGTATACTGTGATGTCCATGGTCTGTGCAATGGGAATTGGATCATGATGAGATCATGATAATGAGGCCGATTCTCTTTAAACACAAATCCTAAATATTCCTAGTCGTAGGTTACTCAAGAAGGACATTGAGATGACCGGAAAGACCATGTGCCATATACTTGTCCAATGATGAAAGCAGCTGGTTCTCATAGCTGTTGTGTGGAGACACTAGGGATATGGTGCAAGTGCTTATTGGAGAATGAGTTCACTGAATGATCTGTTCTCGGAATGCTAAATGGTTATGATACCTAATTGTCAGCTAGCGATTCCGTAGTCTCAGTTGTGTAACTAGTCCTTAGACTTGAGACACCCAAAGATGTCTTGTTTGAGTACTCCATTCTTTGATACTGGATTTATAGGTCTAGATGTCCAGGTCTAGGATAGCCAGTCATTTGGGAATGGTAGCCACCTTACGAAGGCAATTATGTGTCAATAAAGGATCATCCACTCTTGGTATCGTGAGAGGAATATCCATATTGTCTTACTCAGGCAAATCCCTGGCCAGGGTCAATTGGATTTAGTGAGAAGGAGTTCTCCGGGAGAATCTAATAAGAGTTTGACTTTAACAGATTCCATATAGACCTGACAACACCATGCCTAATATAGGTCTCTGGGATAATAGATGATGAGGGACTACAGGTACATGTTAACTGTGGGCAGACAGGTCCAATGGATTGATCACTCGTATCGTCTGGGGATTATAGCATAGTGGCCTAGTATGTTCATAATCGATGAGTTGAGTGAATTATTTGGAGATAATAATTCACTAAGTCAGAAGGAGTTCTGATGAGTACAACTCACGGCCAGCTCGATATTGGGCCTAGAGGGTCACACACAAAAGGTGGATAACGCGATGAATAGAGGATTGGATAAAAGTTATCCAATAAGCCTTATTTAACCCATTATGGACCTATTGGGTAAGACCCATAAGCCTTGATAAGGATCCATTAAGGGAGCATACTAGGATCATGCCACCTCACCCTTCTGGAAGGACAACCTCATCATCATTATCATCATTACATGATGAGGTGTCCCTACGAGGTGTCCCTTGTCATGATTAATGACGAGGTGTCCTGCAAGGTGTCCCTGTCTCATGACATGATGAGGTGTCCCCTGTGAGGTGTCCCTTGTCAAGATTACATGATGAGGTGTCCTTGCAAGTGTCCCCTTGTCATCATGACATGGTGAGGTGTCCCTGCGAGGTGTCCCTTGTCATGATTACATGACGAGGCGTCCTTGCAAGGTGCCCCTCTTGTCATCATGACATGGTGAGGTGTCCCTGCGAGGTGTCCCTTGTCATGATTACATGATGAGCTGGTCCCTCTTGTCATCATGACATGGTGAGGTGTCCCTGCGAGGTGTCCCTTGTCATGATTACATGACGAGGTGTCCTTGCAAGGTGTCCCTCTGTCATCATGACATGGTGAGTGTCCCTTGTCATCATGACATGATGAGGTGTCCCTGATGAGGTGTCCTTTTGGCTCTCTATAAATAGAAGGGGTTCTCTTTGAATTTATGGGCTAGAGCTTGTGAAGAGAAACACCTTCTTCATCCCCCTTCCCAACTCTCCCTGTTGTGCTCTCCCTAAGCAAGAGGAGAACTAGGAGGGCCGAGCCCTCTTTTTGTTGCTGCTACTTGCTGCTGTTGGCCGCTGTGTGGCATTGCACGACTAGGAGGAGTGGCACCCGGTGTAGGAGGGGTCATCGTCATCGCCGATCATCCACTGTGTGGATACCGCTAAGGGAGTCTCGCGAGAGCTCCTTCAAACAAGGACTAGTTCTGCGCTTCAGGGGATATACGATCTCCCCTAGGTGAGATTGTCTCACGCCTTATTTGTATGTATGTTTACATGCACCGTACATCATAGCCCGATCAAGTACATAGATGGAAATCATTTTTTGTTTTACTTCCACTGCGCATGTGATGACTCAAGTCGATTTCCAACAATGGTATCAGAGCTAGGTTAGGCTATGATGTTCGTGTTTTGAATATTTTGATCGATTCATATTTAATAGTTAATCCATGTATTAGATTAAGAGTTAATCTAATAGTTTTATTAGTTAAAGTGTTTAATTAATTTCTAGTAGCTTATATATACCATGTGATGTGTATATTGTGGGCGGATGATCATGGACCTATGTGTGGATGGTGATTCATTGGGGTCTGCGAGCCCCCTTCTCTTTCTCATTAAAATCTTGTGTATTTCTACCTCTCCCAATGGTGTAATTCCCCTGATTGATCAAGGTTTCTTAATTAATTAAATGTACATTTTTGGGCCTGCGTGCCTATAGTCATTTGTAATTATTGTAAATTTTGAAATCACTCTCGGAGGCACGGCAGAAGCATGGAATCACCGACGGAGCTAATGACGAGAGGAATATGAACACCATGCATGGGATGGCATTGGAACACACATAGGGCTTAGTGATCAAGTCTTTTGCTTAGACTTGATCACGTTAGAATTTGGTCCATGATCATCTGGTGTGGTTATTTATAATATGATTTATTTCATTTCCGCACCTACTAGGTACATATTTGCATGCGATGTAAGTATATGCTAAATATATGTGTGGGACTGTATTATTTAGCTATGAGACCACTCAAATAAAATAATAACCCCTCTGCTTTTATATATTAAGTCGGCAGTGTGTAGTAATAAGATTGACTCACGTGGCCTTCCATCATTATAGGGCAGACGTCTTTTCTTGATATAGAGTGGTTTGGCGGAGTCACTCGGGCTCACCTATATTGGAATTTGATATCTGGCCTACGACATGGAGATGTTACCGGTGACTTGAGGACAGGGTATGTTTGGCCGAGTCTCTCGGGAACATATCACGAACCGAAACTCATCTAGTATGATGGTGTTGACTTAACCAAACATCATGGTTGGTGGAGTCCCTCTGGGCCATGGTAATTTGGAGGCCAAATTATGACGGGAATCATAAGAGTTGTGATTGACAAGAGTTGCCTACCGTTTGGGCTTGGTATGATTGGTCGTTCCCTCGAGGTCATGCCAAGATGCCAAATTGGATCCCGATCCCCATTAGAAGTTTGCCAGAAACTTCCAATTCACATGCTAGAGGGTGTCATGTGTCTTGCGAGAACATAGTGGGATAAAATTGAGATAAAAATCCATGTCTTAATTTTCTACAAATCCAAAAGTCTGCATGTTTGTTTGTTCTACTACATCTTTATTTTTCAGAAAAGGTCTCTTGCAAACCCACTCCGTAGCATATTAGATGTCAATCGTCTCACTGGTCCTAACTACGCTGATTGGCTTCGGAACCTAAGAATTGTTCTTACGGCAGAGAAAAATTGTGTATGTCCTCGATGAGATCGTGGCCGAGCCAATGGAAGGGATAGTGAGGAAGGTTATTCTCACTATAAGAAGTATAGGGAGGACTCGGTTCTTGCTCATGTTATATGTTAGCCTCTACGACTCCCGAGGTGCAAAGACAGCATGAAAAGATGGAAGCTCAATCCATCATGCTGCATCTTCGCACCTTGTTTGAGGAGCAAGGATGGACTCAAAGATACGAGATATCAAAGAGTCTGTTCAGGATGAGGATGACCAAAAGGGGCATCGGTTTCAGAACCATGTCCTAAAGATGATTGAGTGGATCGAGAAGCTCACAGGTCTAGGGACTTGTCCTCGAGGATGACTTGTGTGTGGATCTAATACTTCAATCCCTTCAGATTCTTTTTCATAGTTTCATTATGAATTTCATATGAACAAGATAGTGGCAACCCGCCTGAGCTCCTTATATGTTGAGGGAAGCTGAGGGTTCCATTAAGAAGGAGAAGCTAGTTCTCCATGTGATGAGATCAACAAGAAGAGGAGGCATGGAAGACCCTTAAGAAGGGCAAAGCAAAGGCAATAAATCGGGGCAAGGCAAAGGTTCGCAAGAAAGACCCGGCGAAGGATAAAGGAAAGTGCTTTCACTATGGCAAGGTGGCATTGGAAGAGGAACTGCAAGGATACCTAGCAGAAAAGGCAAAGTAGAAGCTGGAGAAGCTTCAGGTAATTCATGATTGATCTCCATTTGTCAGAAAATTATGATAATGCATGGGTATTAGATACCGCATGTGCATCTCATATTGCAATTCGTTGCAGGTTCTGACAAAGTGTAGGGAAAGGCAAAGGGTGAGGTTGACTAAGAATGGGGAATGGCACAAAAGTTTCCGCTTTTGCTGTCGGCGAAGTCAACCTACTACTACCTCGTGGACCGCACTTGTGTTGGATAAATTACTTTGTTCCCTCTATCATCAAACTCATTTCCATTTCATGTTTGACTAAATGGATATAAGTTTGTTTTGAGAACAATGGTTGTTCACTGATTGGACACATTTTGTTCGGTGAAATTTAGTAAAGGACATTGCTCACATTACATTATGTTGCTTCACATGTCATGAATGTTAGTACGTCTAAAAAAAAGAGAGATGAGGTGAACGAATCTTACCTATGGCATTGTAGGCTAGGTCATATCCATGAGGGTAGAATCAAAGGTTGTAAAGGTGGCTATTTAGACCCATTTGATTATGATCATATGCAACCTATGAATCTTGCCTTCAAGGAAGTTGACCACTCTTCATTAGTGGAACTGGGGAGAGAGCTTCTGAGTTACTAAACTCATACATACTGATGTATGTGAACCTATGTCCATACAAGCCAGAGGAGGATTTCTTAATTCATTACATTCACTGATGACTTCTCAAGGTTGGACTGTGTACTTATGAAGTACAAGTTCTGAGGCCTTTGAAAAATTCAAAGAATAGAATGAAGTAGAAAATCAGACTGGAAAGAGTATTAAGATTCTTCGTTCAGATCGAGGAGGAGAGTACATGAGTACAGAGTTCACCCATTTCAAAAGACCATGGGATTCTATCCCAATGGACTCTCCTCATACACCTCAGCTCAATGGTGTTCGGAAAGGAGGAATCGCACACTGTTGGATATGGTGTGATCCATGATGAGTTTTGCCAACCTACCCATGTCATTCTGGGGATATGCCCTACAAACTGCAGCTTACCTTCTGAACAGAGTTCCAACTAAGACGGTAGTGTCTACTCCATATGAGATATGGAAAGGGAAGAAGCCCGATCTTAAAGTTATTAAGATTTTGGGCTGCCCTACCCACGTTAAGAGACACAATCCTGATAAATTGGATCAAGGTCAGAACGGTGCATATTCGTGGGATACCCCAGGAACTTGGGGTTTATTTCTATCACCCCGAGGACAAAAGATCTTGTTGCCAAGAGAGCAGTGTTTCTTGAGAAGGAACACATTCTTGGTGGAAACAGTGGGAGTGTGATAGAATTAGGTGAGGTTGGGGAACCTGGCTCAAGCACCATTCTGCAAGAAGAGTCTGTTCAAGTACCTATCACACAAATTCCAATTTTGCGTAGGTCAAGTAGAGTTCCTATCCCTCCTGAAAGATATGTGGGACATATCAAGGACAAGACTCCGAGGATATTGATCCTCAAACCTACGAGGAGGCTATTATGAGCATAGACTCCAGAAAATGGCAAGAGGCCATGAATTCTGAGATGGATCCATGTACTCCAACGAGGTTTGGAACCTAGTTGATGCACCTGAGGGTATTGTACCCTTGGTGCAAATGGATCTTCAAGAGAGAAGATGGAGTAGATGGAAAGGTAGAGACCTTTAAGGCAAGACTTGTGGCAAAAGGATATCGTCAAAGGCAAGGTATTGACTATGATGAAACTTTTTCGCCCGTTGCCATGCTAAAATCTATCAGAATTTTATTGGCCATTGCAGCATACCATGACTATAGATCTGGCAGATGGATGTAAAAACTGCATTCCTCAATGGCAACCTCGAGGAAGAGGTGTATATGATACAGCCTGATGGATTCATTTTCGAGAAAAGTCCAATAAGGTGTGCAAGTTGCTTAGTCTATTTATGGACTAAAGCAAGCTTCCCGAAGTTGGAACATAAGGTTTGATGAGGTAATCAGATCTTATGACTTCGTTAAGAACGAAGATGAGCCTTGTGTATATAGGAAGGTAAGTGAAGTGTTTCATTTTCTTGGTGTTATATGTGGATGACATTCTCATCATTGGATGATATTGGAATGCTATCCACAGCTAAGACTGGTTATCAAGAACTTCTCCATGAAGGACTTAGGGGAAACATCCTACATTTTGGGGATTCGGATCTATAGAGATAGATCTAAGAGGATGTTGGCTTGTCCCAGTCCATGTACATAGACACCATAGTCAAAAATTTGGCATGGAAAATTCCAAAGAGGTCTCATACTACTGAGACATGGAATTCTCTTTCTAAGAGTATGTCTCCAAAGACTCTAGAAGAAACGGCATACATGGATAGAATACCCTATACGTCTGCTATAGGATCTATCATGTATGCAATGTTATGTACTAGACCTGATATAGCGCATGCTCTAAGTGTTACGAGCAGATATTGATACGCGCGACATTGTTGACTGTGCACTCTCGTTGTTCAGTTCATTGCACAGATCAAAAATGCGCACTTCCTCTACCTGGTCTACAAAATTAAAATCATAAGATGAACTAATATAGTGGTGAGCACAGGTCATATCCACAGAGAAGCTGAATAGAATTTGAATTAAACCACTTTGATTTGAAACCATCCCCACGAGCATATTTTCACCAAAATATCATTGCATGAGAATTAACTCTGTAAATCACATCAATCAATTCCTCACATAACAGCATAAAACCTTTGAAATTCTAGACTCAACACCCCAATCTTCCAACACAACAGAAAATATTAACAACGCAGATGAACTGGAAAATGTAACTAAGTCGAATTAAACAAGAACAGTATAAACACCACTGGATCTTCTACAGCAAAAGAAGAAATCTAAACAATTAAGAAGAAATGGCTAAAGCACTTGTGCCTGGATCAACCTCCAGGCAACTGATCTCCTCCCAGATGAAGAACAAAGAAGAAATAGAATCTAACAATTGCACTGGATCAAAACCATCTCAATGCAAAGGATGGACAATTTAAACGCAAAGAAATATAACGATCCCAGCAGCAAACGACAGCAACCAAGAAACCCAAGAACCAACTCCAAACTCCCTCTGATCTGAACAACATAGGAGAAAGAACAAGATCTGAACTAAAAATTCTCTTAAATGATCAACCCTCCCCACACAGCAGAACTTCCAGAATAAAAGATCAAAAGAAACAGGAATTCACTGAAATGTCGAACTAGCTAACACTGTTCAACCATTAAACCAAGACAGAAGAACTGAACAGAAAATGGAACCTGGATCCCCCTCCCTTGCTCTGATCTCTGGCCAAGCACAACTCTAACATCTCCGGGAATTGATCTCTCACACACAGAAGCATGAAATTCAGAAGAACAAGCATTAAACATCACTGGATTGAAGAGAAAAAGAACACAGAGGAAGAACGACAGAATTAAAACAAAACAATCCCAACATGATCCAACTCCGGATCTGAGCCACCTCCACTGCTCTAAAGAAGAAAATACAGAATAAATGGCAAATAAATTTCTCAAAAAAAATTTCTAACCAGACCGCCGAACCAACCATCCGGAACACTCCCTCTCTGGCTCTGCTAAAACAAGAAGATGCAGGAAATGAAAACTAAAATTCTTCAGAATTCCTACTTGCCAACTAGCCGAAGACCAGAGAAGAATCCCCCGTGGCGACCAGAGACCAAGAGGAAAACCCCAACATCTCAACACTCTGCTCAAAAGAAAATACAGGAACTGGAACTAAATCTGAAAAATTAGCTAACTCCTGGGCTCGGAGGACCTTGGGGTTCCTTTATAGGTGCCAGGAGAACCTGCTGGATGCCCGAGTCCAACACGCACAACTGCGCTCAGCATCGCACGCCATCACCCATCCAGCACCCAGCTCAGCCATCCGCCATGCCCATCTGCACCAGCCGCATCGCCCTAACTGCATGCACCTGGCCGCCCAGCTTCCCGCCATCTCACAAGCCACAGCCCATCTGCACCAGCCGCCAGATCTGGCCGCGCCAGTTTCCAGCGCACCCAGGACCACCTGCACAACCGCCTAGCCGCACCGCACCACCATCGCACGCCGCGCCTCCTCAACACCAGCTCCTGGGCGCTGGCGCCTACATAGCCTCAGCCGCGCACGGGGGCACCTCCCTCCAGCACACATCTGACGCAGCTACACACCGGCCCGCCTTCACAACCTGCTGCGCAGCACCATTGCCAGGACCCATAGCTCCAGCCTCGCACGCCAGTCCCCGCGCCCGCAGCAGATCCGCCCAGCCGCATCACACGGTGCCCAGGTCCGAAGCAGATGCCAGCCTGCCTCCGCTTTGCACGGCGCCTCTCACCTATCTCCATCCCGCCATCAGCACACAGCCACCATCTGACTTGTCTGGCTGGCCGCCCCCAAATCGCAGGGCTTCTTCACACGAGCTCTTCCAGCAGCTTCCTGATGGGGAAGACATGAAAAGGGTAAGGGTAAAATAGATATACGTGGCCAAAAAGGGTGATTAATTATGGGATATATGGGGTATGTGGCATGATGGTGAAATGTGTTTGATGTGTGTTTAAAAATATTTATTTATTAATGGAGTTAGATGAGATATATGTAAAATTTTATTATTTACATTTACTTATACTTATTGTTACTGAAAATATTTACAACAATATTATGTAACGAAAATTTTTTATTTACAACATTATTTACTAAGATTTCTTATGTACCTAATTTGTCAAAACAGTGACTTATTAATCTAACGTGTATTCTAACCCATTCTCAACTAATATGTTCAAAATCTATTTATGGATAAAATGAAACTTAAAGTCAATGTGCACATTATTTATGGACAACTGATGTCTAAACTTAACTAAATGTGTGAAATTTAACTCAAAATTATGTAGTTATCAGGTATCAGGTAGACCAGGTTTAGAACACTGGAAAGCAGTAAAGTGTATCCTTAAGTACTTAAGAAGGACTAAGGATCTTTTACTAGTATATGGAGGAGGTAGCCTTAAGGTTGAAGGCTACACAGACTCAAGTTTCCAGTCTGATATCGATGATAGTAAGTCTAACTCAGGTATGTTTTTACACTGAATGGAGCAGCAGTAAGCTGGAAGAGTTTCAAGCAAGAGACTACTGCTGACTCGACTACCGAGGCGGAGTATATTGCTGCTTCAGAAGCAGAAAAAGAAGCTGTCTGGATGAAGAAGTTGATCATAGCTTAGGAGTGGTGTTTGGCCATGAAGAGCCAATTTCATTGTTATGCGACAACAACAGGGCGATTGCTCAAGCAAAGGAACCTAGGTCTCATCAGAAGTCTTAGCACGTTCTAAGGAGGTTCCACTTGATCAGAGAGATTGTGGCCCGTGGAGATGTAGCAGTAAAAAGAATTTCATCCGATGATAACATTGCAGATCCACTCACAAAGCCACTCACTCAAATTGTTTTTGAGCGACACCGAGGTCTGATGGGAATCAGACATGTAGGTGATTAGTTTTAGGTCAAGTGGGAGATTGCTAGTTATAGGTGCCCTACAAGCCAATTCACGTGAGTGATGGCACTTGTAATTATGTAAATATCTTTTGGTAATATTATATGGTATTTTCTCACTGTATATTCTTTGCGTTTGTATACTGTGATGTCCATGGGTCTGTGCAATGGGAATTGGATCATGATGAGATCATGATAATGAGGCTGATTCTCTTTAAACACAGATCCTAAATATTCCTAGTCGTAGGTTACTCAAGAAGGACATCGAGATGACCGGAAAGACCGTGTGTGCCATATACTTGTCCATATGATGGAAGCAGTGGTCTCATAGCTGCTTGTGTGGAGACACTAGGGATATGGTGCAGGTGCTTATTGGAGAATGAGTTCACTGAATGATCCGTTCTCGGAATGCTATATGGTTAATGATACCTAATTGTCAGCTAGCGATTCCGTAGTCTCAGTTGTGTAACTGGTCCTTAGACTTGAGACACCAAAGATGTCTTGTTTGAGTACTCCATTCTTTGATACTGGATTTATAGGTCTGGATGTTCCAGGTCTAGTATAGCCAGTCATTGGAATGGTAGCCAACCTTACGAAGGCAAATATGTGTCAATAAAGGATCATCCACTCTCGGTATCGTGAGAGGAATATCCCATATTGTCTTACTCAGGCAAATCCCTGGCCAGGGTCAATTGGATTTAGTGAGAAGGAGTTATGGGAGAATCCGATAAGAGTTTGACTTTAACAAATTCCATATAGACCTGACAACACCATGCCTAATATATGGTCTATGGGATAATAGATGGATGAGGGACTACAGGTACACGGTAACTGTGGGCAGACAGGTCCAATGGATTTGATCACTCGTATCGTCTGGGGATTATAGCATAGTGGCCTAGTATGTTCATAATCGATGAGTTGAGTGAATTATTATGGAGATATAATTCACTAAGTCAGAAGGAGTTCTGACGAGTACAACTCACGGCCGGCTCGATATTGGGCCTAGAGGGTCACACACAAAAGGTGGATAACGCGATGAATAGAGGATTGGATAAACGTTATCCAATAAGCCTTATTTAACCCATTATGGACCTATTGGGTAAGACCCAATAAGCCTTGATAAGGATCCATTAAGGGAGCATACTAGGATCATGCCACCTCACCCCTTCTGGAAGGAGGACACCTCATCATCATTATCATCATTACATGATGAGGTGTCCCTGCGAGGTGTCCCTTGTCATGATTAAATGACGAAGTGTCCTTGCAAGGTGTCCTTGTCATCATGACATGAGGTGTGTCCCTTGTCATGATTACATGATGAGGTGTCCTTGCAAGGTGTCCCTCTTGTCATCATGACATGGTGAGGTGTCCCTGCGAGGTGTCCCTTGTCATGATTACATGACGAGGTGTCCTTGCAAGGTGTCCCTCTTGTCATCATGACATGGTGAGAAGGTGTCCCTCTTGTCATCATGACATGGTGAGGTGTCCCTGCGAGGTGTCCCTTGTCATGATTACATGATGAGCTGTCCCTCTTGTCATCATGACATGGTGAGGTGTCCCTGCGAGGTGTCCCTTGTCATGATTACATGACGAGGTGTCCTTGCAAGGTGTCCCTCTTATCATCCTGACATGGTGAGGTGTCCCTTGTCATCATGACATGATGAGGTGTCCCTGATGAGGTGTCCTTTAGGCTCTCTATAAATAGAAGGGGTTCTCTTTGAAGTTTATGGGCTAGAGCTTGTGAAGAGAAAACACCTTCTTCATCCCCCTTCCCAACTCTCCTGTTGTGCTCTCCCTAAGCAAGAGGAGAACTAGAGGGCCGAGCCCTCTTGTTGTTGCTACTACTTGCTGCTGTTGGCCGCTGTGTGGCATTGCACGACTAGGAGGAGTGGCACCACCGGTGTAGGAGAGGTCATCGTCATCGCCGATCATCCACTGTGTGGATACCGCTAGAGGGAGTCTCGCGAGAGCTCCTTCAAACAAGGACTAGTTCTGCACTTTAGGGGATATACGATCTCCCCTAGGTGAGATTGTCTCACGCCTTATTTGTATGTATGTTTACATGCACCGTACATCATAGCCCGATCAAGTACATAGATGGAAATCGATTTTTTGTTTTACTTCCGCTGCGCATGTGATGACTCAAGTCGATTTCCAACATTTTGCAGCTGGTCAAACAGATCATCAATCCGAGGTAAGGGATACCTGTTCTTCACAGTCACTTGGTTTAGCTTCCTATAATTGATGCATAACCTATGTGACCCATCCTTCTTCTTTACGAACAATATAGGTGCACCCCATGGAGAAACACTAGGGCAAATAAATCCCTTATCTAACAAATCTTGCAACTACTTCCTTAGCTCTGCTAACTCCGCAGGTGCCATCCGATAAGGAACCTTTGAGATAGGAGAGGTGCCTGGAAGCAACTCTAGTGTGAACTCTATCGCTCTAGCCGGTGGCAATCCAGATAAATCATCAGGAAAGACATCTGGAAAATCCTGCACAACATCTATCTCCTGAAGAGTAGGGACTCATCAGCCTTGGGTATTAATACCACGCTGGCAAGTAAAGCGTCACAACCCTTGTTCATCATTCTCATTGCCTTC
>CM024756.1:103737293-103860986 GCA_014218235.1 Colocasia esculenta
AGTTCTATTAGACCGTAGGGAATTATAGTAAACGTCCATAAGTAAAGAGAAAAGATTGAAAAGGTGAGCCCCATAGGGAAGTGCGCTACGTGCCTAGAGTGTGTGTGTTTGAAGTAACTAGCATGCAAGACTAAGAGAGAGAGAAGGGATAGAGAAAGAGAAGAGAGAGATGATCCTCTTTTGCAGGCATGGATGGCTGCTTTGTGGTCTCCTTCAGCTCATGATGAAGCCTCCTAGATGCTCCAAAGGTTGAGGGACATATAGGAAACAAGGGTGGAAGCTCTCAAGGCTCATGTGAGTTTTCTCTCTCTTCTCTCAAAGCATCAAAGCTTGGTCACGTCCAGCATCTCCCTCCCACTTAGAAGGCTAAGGAGTGACATATATAGGCAGTGGGGACGGAGCTAGGGAGCATAGGATACTTAAGTGTGAGAAAACACACTTAAACATGTGGCAATCCATGTAAAAAGGCTTAGACCAATGAGAGGGGCCAAGTAGGATTTTTACTGGGTCAAGGGGGTGCCAAGGTGGCCCATTTTCCCATTGGGAACGGTCCCATGCGTTGCATGAGCGAGAGAATGGCGCAAGTGGGCTATATTCTCGGGCAGTTACGTAGACCAAGTAAACCAGGTTGACGTCAATCGATGCTGCCGCCAAGCCCATGAAGACATCAAGTTAACTTTCGTTTCCCACTGGTTTCATCGAATTCTAATGAGTAGATTTTGAATTATAAGCGTTTTTTCAAAGTTGCGCATGTTAGAGTCTTTTCTTGTTCAAGTCAATTTATCATGCATCTCAAGACTGTTTAAAATTATTTAAAAATCATAGTTGCACCTATTCCATGTCCCAACAACATTCATGTTGAGATGTTTGTCCGAAGATCCCTATTTTAAGAGATATAAGCATTGCA
This sequence comes from Colocasia esculenta, assembly GCA_014218235.1. Classification (NCBI taxonomy): domain Eukaryota; kingdom Viridiplantae; phylum Streptophyta; class Magnoliopsida; order Alismatales; family Araceae; genus Colocasia; species Colocasia esculenta. The sequence continues at coordinate 103,738,201 of CM024756.1, forward strand.
TGATCGAATCCCCTGAGTGCAGGTTTTTTTCTAGGTTTTCATTCTGACCCTGAACCGCATCCATGCAGGTGGACATGATTCAAGGGCCTGGTATCGCACCGCCCAGGGGAGACACGATCCCATGAAAGGCGTCCGTAACCCCGGACGTGATTTTGATGTTGACCCGTCAACGGCCCGCGTGGGTCTGCACGCTCGCCTGGGAGTCTGCACCAGTCTGAATTGCGGCCAGATCCCCCGACGCATTTCAGAAGTTTTCCCGCCCAAGCCTCTTTTTTAATGTTTTCCGTAGATGCGCCCTTACACCTCGACGCATTTCAAGAATTAAGGTGGCCACAAGGGTGGGTGCGATTTTGATTTCTTACTATTTCGTTTGTTTTCGTTGTATACAGTGGTTTAAAGTGTGTCCACTGTGTTGGACGCATATTTGCAATCTTACCCGAGGTCTGTTTAACATGGTAGTTAGTGTGTAATTTGCATGTCTGGGGTCTGATCATTACATGATATCTTTTTAATGGCTTAAAAGTGTTTAACCCATTCAAAAAGCTTTAATTACACGAATATTATTCTAATTGCTTTCTTAATGACGTGACCATTCATGTAACTTTTGATTCACTCTTTGTACTGTTCTACCTTATTAAAATGATAATTATTATCTTAAAATCTTGCAAATCCATGTGTAGTTAAATGCATTGTTCATCGCATGCCATCATGTTAAGTGCTTTCCGCAAGTTTGAAACCGATGGTTTGTGAATTGAGATGTGTACATCACTATACCCTTGCACTGTTAGGCAGCCCTTTCTTGGGGATTTAGAAGCTCTCTATCGGTCATTCTGAATCGATAAGACTACCGACCTTTTCTCCAAGGCCTCTGTAAATCTCCTCTGACCATGGATTCCACATGGCCGATGAGTTGGTTGTACCATTGAAGTTCCCTGGAGATACCGCACACTTCCTCTCTCATCTTGTTCTCGTGAGTGTCATTTACAATGTAGATTAAAGCCATTAATGTAATGATTGAATTAAAGTATAAATCGTACCGTTATGCTGCCAAATTTATCTCTTGACCATTGTTATCATGAAATCATGTTCAATTTACTTATTACTTGTTCTCATCATCATCATGAACATGACATCACGCATGCTTACTTATTGAAACTCTCATTGGCCATTATTAATGACTGTGTATCTACATTTAAAATTTAAGTGAGATGCTGACCGGGCACGGCGAGTGTCCAAGGGCTTCAGTTTAGCCCCAATGAAGGAGAGTCATAAATATACTATTAACCATGGGGTATAATGATTACTGGTGTTGCATCTGCGCTGAGAGTCGTGCATGCGTGTTGAATGATAGATACAATAACCACATACACGTGTCCTAGTGTACATTCTTGATGGATCTTTTCTTGGTTTACATTAGTGTCTACGTGCCTAATTAGTGTTACATTATCGTGCTCGTGTGTTCTTGCTTGCTTGCGTGATATGGCCATCCTGCATTTAATGCAATTAGTGATATCTTGCGTTCTTGAAAGCTATTGACATCAAGTGAAATCTTGTGTGCTTGTACAAAGTGATATATTGCTAGTTCTATCTTGTTATATCCTTCTAGATCTTATTCTATCGTGATCACTCTATCTATCTTGTTCATGTATCATGTTTTAACAAGTTTTATTCGTACATGCATATCATGACATTCATAGTGCTTACCTAGTTCTAAATTGTTAATCACTTATATCATGCCCGCACATTGAGATATAAATCCTACTGGGCTAGTTTGCTCATCCCCTACTTTTACCCAATCTAGGTGACTATGAAGTTCAAGAGGAGAAGCAAGTCGAGGATGGGAATGCGTCCGAGTGATGAGCGTTCCAAATATGAGTCTATCTATAGTTAGTTTATTTTGAGTGTTAGAACAATGTAGTAGGAAGTGAGGTATTATGTACTTTTCTTTTTATTGAGTCTTAGTCCTGTAATAGTTTCTATTTGGAATACAATGAGTTGAGATTTGAATACAAGATTAGTTGAGTTCAATATTTGGGCCCTATGATGATGTATGTTGTTACATTTAGTGCGTGCTAGCTAGAGGCTTATTTGCCGACTATTCACGTCACGGGATATCGACTCGAATTATTTCCGCATTATCAATATCCGCTGCATAATTCTCGGGATGTGACAATGGGGACACCTATCTCACCTGTATGTTATAGCAAGTATGAGTCCTCACAAAGACCCAACAAGCAACCCATTGGGAATCCTTACACATATCACATTTCTGCTATTCTTTTAATCAACAAGAGAAGTATGACACATGGTTTATGTCAAAATAAACAAGTACACAAGAATAACCTATAACATGTTTTCTACACATGGTCATTAACTTGGTTCATGGTACCAATTTCAATTCATTCATATCATTTCATATCTCTAAATAAATAGATCATGGAATTAAGCACATGGTTACTAACAAACCTAGCATGATATCTATCACTTTTCACATGCTTTTCTATCGCATAACCACATCTTTTACTTACTGTTTTAACTTAAATAAAACATATTCACGTGGTTTCACATTTTTTCACATGGTATCACATTAACACATCACCTTCACATGAACACTTTGCACATTTACACATGTTTCACACTTTTACACATTATTTGTCGTGACACATAGTCCGAACCAAAATAAAGAACAACACACATTCACATAACACATACTCGTGGCCTAGGCATTATAGTGACGAATCTTGGTAACTGCGCACAACTGGGAGAAGCCCTCTCCACCCTAACCAGTGGTACTTATCCACCTCTAGGATTTCATCCTGATGCCCACAGGATATCACATACACATTAGGCCTTCCATAGGGACTTTTCTACAGTACGGCTTCACAGCCTTCTATGGTAGGAGTGTCAATTTCAGCACATATTCCACTTAAACACATTGTCTTACTTAATCACATGATTAACATCATTTACATGCACTATTTAGTCCATTCACATGCACTTTATTTAAACATATATACTTTAGCTCACAAAACTATCATGACTATTTCACAGTGTCAAATTAAGAATAATAGTACCTAAACATGCTGCTAATCACTAGAAAATTACATTTTCTAATCATACATGCTTAACATGGCTTTAACACACTTTATAAGTGCAAACACTACTTACAGATATTAAAATAGTCCCAAATTTTAACTACAAACTCTATACATAGCATATATCATATGGATAATTTTTCAGAATTTTCGTAACAGTATACTATTTTTTAATTTTAATATAGATTACATGGAATTTTTACAAGATATTACACTTTAACATGATAGACAGTAAATACTCTATTCTCACAGTTTTAAAACATGTACACAGTAGCCCTAAGTTCACTAAAATTTTCTAAAACAATAACAAGCATCAAATCTAATTATCCCAAATTTAACTCTATCAAATCATGCATATTTCCCCGTAATAGAATTTATTTTAAATGAAAGCATGATCAGAAATTCGACAGAAATTCATGGTTTAACCCTAAGATATTACGTGTACATCCATTATTTTTACAGCATGAGCAAACATCTAGAAATCCAAAAATCATATCACAGAGATTAAAATTACAATTCTGCAAGAACCAGAAGAACTTGGTGGCAAGGGTCTGGCCGTCAAGGTGGGTTAACTGCACAATCGGTTGCCGTTAACTCAGGAACTTGGCGGCAACAAGGTTGACGTCAACCTCCTATCTGCAGAAAAGTGTAGACCAACCATTGAAAAGCATAGAATTTGGGGGTCCAGGACGCGATTGAAAAATCCTTAAAAATCCTAAACTCTAGGGGACATGTCTAGGGATGAAACCCCTAGGTTACTTATCTGAAGAAAAACCTCAGAAGATCAAATTAGTTGAGGAAGCCCTCCTCGGCCTAGGGCTTTTTGGGTTCCGGGGAGAGAAAAAGACAGACCTTTGTGAGGCTTGATCCGGTATTTGGGAGGCTTCTCCGGCAATCTTCTTCGATGGGACATGTCTCTTGGACTTGTCTTCACCTCAAGATGCACCTTCCCATCGAAGAAGATTGCCGGAGAAGCCTCCCAAATGCTAGATCTAGCCTTACAAAGGTCTGTCTTTTTCTCTCCCCGGAACCCAAAAGCCCTAGGTGAGAAAAGTCCTCCCTTAACTGAGATCTCTAGGTTATATAGGCTAAGAGTCATGGTAAACCTAGCATTAGGAGTCCTGACCGTTGGGGAATTGGGTTTCCTAAACAAACACCGAAGAAAACGGGGCTGTTTTAGATCTGAAATCCCAAACACAGCCGGAGAAGTAAACATCCACTTTGCTGCCGTCAACTAGAAATAGGCGTTAATCGATGTTGACGTCTAGATCCTTTGGCTGCACAGTCAACGACACACAAGTTGTCGTCAACTTGCCATTAACGTCAAGTGATGTTGACGTTAAGCAAGGTTTCGACAGAACATAAAAACATCAAACAAACATACATGCACAGAATTAAATAAATATATATGCACAGATTTAAATAAATAAATATTGTATGCACAGGATTTTTGAGGGCCTTACAGGTTAGTCTTACTAAGTGGTATTGCAGTGACAAATAAGTATTTGTTTTCATTCCAAATCATGATTTTGACTACTTTAGTTTAGTAGTCCAAATTAATTCAAAATAGAATGCCCTTTGCTTTATAACTCTAATTAAATACCTTGATTTTTTTTGTTCCTTAGGGAATACGTCGGGACAGTAGAGATCCACCAAAAGTTTCTAATTTTGTTTGGTATGGAAACACTTTTTTTATATTTTGGTTCCTAGCAATTCAAGAGATTGAATCAATTAAGAATTATATCAATTTTATAAAATAATATAAATCTAGAATAGGGCAAGAAGAGAGAATATAATCGTTCGATGCATTAGATTATGTTTACATATTCATATCGAGTCAATAGACGCAATAATCCTCTACCCGAATGAATTTTATTTTTTAATAAGACTTCGAATAGAATATACTAGAAATCCCTGGCCTTTTAACTAATGCCTATATGTTATATCGCTAACGCTAAGAAAAAAAAAATGCTTATTTCGCTTAAGAAGTTCTGGACGAATTGACAATTCCAATTCGAATCGACTAATTCAATATATTCCACATTAATAGGAGTGTATCTATGTTTCTGCTTCACGAATATGATATTTTCTGGGCATTTCTGATAATATCAAGTGTTATTCCTATCTTGGCATTTATCGTTTCTAGAGTTTTAGCCCCGATTAGTGAAGGACCAGAGAAGCTCTCTAGTTATGAATCAAGTATAGAACCCATGGGGGATGCTTGGTTACAATTCCGAATTAGCTGTTATATGTTTGCTCTAGTTTTTGTTGTTGAAACGGTCTTTCTTTATCCGTGGGCAATGAGTTTTGATGTATTGGATGTATCCGTATTTATAGAAGCTTTCATTTTTATGCTTATTCCAATTGTTGGTTTAATTTATGCATGGCGAAAAGGAGCATTGGAATGGTCTTAGCTCCTAAATATTCAGACAATAAAAATAAAAAAGAAGGAAAATATTACTTTGAGACAGTTATGAATGTGAGTGAGTTCCCGTTACTTGATCAAACAAACCCCAATTTAGTTATTTCAACTTCGTCGAATGATCTTTCGAATTGGTCACACATTCCAGTTTATGGCCGCTTCTCTATGGTACTAGCTATTGTTTTATTGAATTTTCTTCCTTAATAGGCTCACGATTTGACTTTGATCCTCATGGATTGGTACCAAGATCAAGTCCTAGACAAGAGGACCTAATTTTAAGAGCTGGCACAGTAATAATGAAAATGGCTCCTTCTTTAGTAAGATTATATGAACAAATGGCTGAACCAAAATTTGTCTTTGCTATGGGGGCCTATACTATTACAGGAGAGATATTCAGTACCGATTCTTATGGTACCGTTCGGGGAGTCGATATGTTAATTCCTATGGATGTCTATCTGTTGGGCTGCCCGCTTAAACCAGAGGCAGTTATAGATGCAATAACGAAACATCGTAAGAATATATCTCGAGAAATATATGAAGATAGAGTTGGCTCTCAATAGGAAAATCGATGTTTTACTACCAATCACAAGTTTCATGTTCGGCGCAGTACTCATACTGGAAATTACAATCAAGAATTGCTCTATCAATCACCATCTACTTCGGAAATACCTTCTGAAGCATTTTTTAGATCCAAAAGTTCAATATCTTCCCACGAATTAGTGAATTAGGCAGGTTGCTTTTGCGCGGAATGACAAAAAGCTGTCAATCTTTATAAATTTCATTGTCAATATGAAATACTTATACAAATCAAAATGTGGGAGAGATCAAGAAGATGCAGAGTCATTTATCTGCTTGGCTAATCAAGCATGAGCTAGTTCATAGATCCTTGGGCTTCGATTACCAAGGAATAGAGACTTTACAAATAAAACCCGAAGATTGGGACTCCATTGCTGTCATTTCATATGTGTATGGTTACAATTACTTACGCTCTCAGTGTGCCTATGATGTCGCACCTGGTGGATTTTTAGCTAGTGTATATCATCTTACGAGAATACAGTATGGTGTGGATCAACCGGAGGAAGTATGTATAAAAGTATTTGCCTCAAGGAAGAATCCTAGAATACCATCTGTTTTCTGGGTTTGGAGAAGTGCTGATTTTCAAGAACGGGAATCTTATGATATGTTAGGAATTTCTTATGATAATCATCCACGCCTTAAACGTATCTTGATGCCTGAAAGTTGGATAGGCTGGCCTTTACGTAAGGACTATATTACCCCCAATTGATATGAAATACAAGATGCTCATTGAATGATAAGAACTAATGTTCAAGAATATGAGACAATTCAAGATTTCAAGTCAAGGAATACTTTTACGTTCTGTTCTAGATGAAACAGAGTAGCTTGATTCTGCTTCGTATTTTAGATGACTTGATTTATAGGGGATTCATTTATATTATTCCCCAACCTAATTTTTAAGATATCTATTTTTAATATGCAGAGGCAATAGAATGAATCAAAAGGGTTCTGTACCATGAACTTTGTACCGCGCGTATCACGTAGATAAATCCCCAAAAGTAAGATAATTAAGAGTGAAGAAATAGGATATGAAGGAAAATTCGAAATTTAACAATCAAAAAAGATCAGATTTAATTTGTACTGTATATGAAATGTATCCTGTCTATTTTTCTACTTCAACCCCTATGGACTAGACTTTTTTTTTGTTTTAGCCCTTTTTTTGATATTTTCATTTTTAGTACTTAATTATTATTATAACTATACTTTTCATTTTTTTTTAATATTATTTTCATTTTATTATAACTATTTTACTTGTAAGGCCCTTGAACTTTATTCATATTGTGTTTATTTATATGCATATGGTATTTGTTGTAAATAGCATGTTTATTTATTTACTTATGTGCATATGTATATATGTGTTTAGTTCTGTGCATATTACATTTATTTAATTGTGTATATTGTATTTAAATAATACTGTGCATATTGTATGTATTGTATATGTAGGTTTACTTGATATTCTTTTTTCAGCCTGAAATCCCAGTTAACGTCAACATCCCTTGACGTTAAGGGCAGGTTGACGGCAACCAATGTGTCGTTGACTTCATGTTGACGTCTAGATCGATGCACGCTGACTTTTTGTCAACGACAGTAATGTGGCCGTTTATTTCCCAGTTATGTTGCGATTCCAGATCTGAAAATGGCTATGTTTTCTCTGGTTCTTGATTTGGAAACCTATACCATATGGTACGAAATCCAATCTTAAGCGTACCCCGACCCATTAACCCTATAAAACACCTAGTTTTTTGCCAGGTTAGGTCTTTTTGCTCAAAAGGAAAACTAGGGTTTGTGGAATCGAAAATCGACTTTTTGCAAGGCTTGATCCAACGTGTGTGGACTTCTTCCGGTGATCTACATCGATTGGGAGGTACTCCTTAGATTGTTGAAGCTTCCCCGACTCCAGAAGATCTTATGTGCTGGCGTGAAGAGTTGATTCGGGTTGATTTCTGAACCTTCTTGGCTTGGCGAGGAGGGCTTCTTCGACAAGATTTGACCTTTGTAGATTTTCTTACAAGCAAGTAATCAAGGGTTAATGTCCCTAGACATGTCCCCTAGGTCCTAGTAATTTTTTAGATTTTTATTCATGTCCTGGAACCCCCAATTCTCTATTTTATTTGTGTTTAGTCTGCACTTTCTGTAGACAGGAAATTGATGGCAAGCTTGTTGCCATCAAGATCCTGAGTTGGTGGCAACATCGTGTGCCATTAACACACCATGAGGGCAAGGCCCTTGCCGCCAAGTTCGTCTGTTTTTCACAGAATTGTGTTGATCACGTCTGTGCTATGATTTCGGACTTTTGGATATCTAAACATTTTGTAAAATTTGTGGTTGGTTGGATATTGTCTTTAGGTCTTATCATGAGGTTCTATCGAATTACTGAACATGGTTTTATTTAATATAATTTCTATTTTGAGGATATAAGCATGTTTTGATGGTGGTTAATTTTGAATAAATTATTCTGTTGCATGTTAGGGTTACAGTAAATTATCATGACCTTATAGTGACTGTTTGCATGTTCTAGACTTGTTAAAACTGACTTTTGTACTGTCTAACTTGTGAATGGATTATTTTGTTAAATTTGCATGAAGCCTATTTGAAAATTTTAAAAATAGTTTTACTATTACGAAAAATCTGCAAAATTAGACATATGACATATTTCATATGTAGAGTCTGTGATAAAAATTTGATACAGTTTGTATATCAGTAAGTACTATTTGTGCTTTAACAAAGTAAATAAGTCCATATTAGCATGTTTAACACAAATCATGTAACATTTAGTATTTGCAGCATGATTAAGCACTGTTATGGTTAAATTATCACTGTGAAACAATAATATCTTGTTCTGTAAACTGAAACATGTATGTTACATTAAAATGCATGTGAATGAGTTAAATTGTGTATATACGTAAATGGAACCATGTGATTGACATTGTGTAAATTGTGCAGAGATTGACATTGCTACCATAGAAGGCTGTGGAGCCGTACTGTAGTAAAGTCTCTAAAGGAAGGCTCATTGTGTATGTGATATCCTATGGGCATTAGGATGAAATCCTGGAGGTGGACAAGTACCACTGGTTCGGGTGTAGAGGGCTTCTCCCGATTTTGTGTAGTTACCAAGATTCGTCACTGCATTCCCTAGGTGACAAATATGTGTTATGTGAATGTGTGTTCTTCTTTATGGTGGTTCGGACTATGTGTCACGTCAAATTAGTGTCAAATGTGAAAATCTGAATATGTGAAATGTGAATATGTGATAGTGTTATGTGAATGTGATAGCATGTAAAATGATGTGAAGACATGTGAATATGATACAATTTTGTTAAAACAGCAAGCTTAAGATGTGAATAAGTGTTATAAATGCATGTGAAAACGATTAGATATCATCTTAGGTTTGCTAGCTATTGTGTGCATATTTCCATGATCAAATTGCTTATAATTGTGAAGTGATATGAATAAAATTTGAAACCATGAATCATGTTATATATTATGTGTAGAAGCATGTGTAGGTTGTTCATGTTTATTTGTTAAATTGAAATGAAGCATGTACCATGTATTTTCTTTTATGGATTACAAGAATAGCATGTGTGTGATGTGTGTAAGGATGTTCCTAGCTTGCTTGCTGAGTCTTTTCTTTTAGAAGACTCATACTTGCTTTGACATACAGGTGAGATGGGTGTCCCTGTACTTGAGGAGGACTTAGTGAGGAGAGACTCCAAGGTGAGGAGTAGCTATACTTGTGGAGATCGCTGCGTACTTACATATTTACTTTCTTTTCATAGTATGTAAATGATGTTATGGATAATGTTATTTCATATGGACATGTATAATGGACAATTGTTCTTTCTTTACTTTCACTATATAGACTGTGGAATTATGTGAATGATGATGGAATAAGATCTCTTTTATTTCTGCTGTACTCTCTTGTTTATTTATGTAAATCTCGACCTATTGTGTAGTGTTGGGTAAATGTCCCACTATAATGACGCCTTTATGTCGATGTGGATTGGTATAATCGTACCGGTATAAGGAGGGTCGTTATAGAGATTGGTATCAGAGAATATGTTGAGATTGTACATGAATATGCCATCATCTTTACAATATTGCAAAGTCATTATAGAATTGGTCCATATATGTGGAAAATATCTAATAATGAATTAAAGATAGATAAGAAATGGTTAGGACTAATTAACTTAGATTCTAACTAGATTAATTATTTTACAGGCTATGGCGAGCCGTGGTAGGCGTGGTGCTCAGGCTAGGGAGGATGAGCATAGGCATGAGGAGAGGGGTGAACAGGAGGCCCCAGCACCCTAGGTCCCACGGTACTTCCTCCACACACACCTGTGGACTATGGTGTGTTCATGCAAGGCTTGGTTCAGGCAATGTAGACCCAGGCGCAGACTCAGGCGGCACTACACTACAGGCTCACTGTAGGCTCAATTAGAGTTGTTTATAGGAGTAGTCTGTTTTGTTGAATGCATGATTGTTATGTTGCTTTATTTGTCTCAGGCTCAGGCTCCAACTCCATTTATTCAGGAGCATGGCCATGGTGGTCCTTCCATCATGGAGATGTTCAAGAGGATGGCTCCGCCTTCTTTTAGAGGGAGAGTCAGCCACTCTTAGTGGAGAGCTGGATGAGGGAAGTGAGAAGATCTTCCGAGCCATCAGGTGTGCTGAGGAAGACAAAGTCTGCCTGGCTGCCTATATGGTACAGGTACATAATGTATGTACTTGTGTTAAGTTAGGGTTTGTTTAGATTGGTGCTTATGAGTTGTGTTTTACAGGAGAGTGTCGATGTTTGGTGGGCCTCTGTACTTCGTACCAGGTATAAGAATGGTGCTATAGAGGTGACTTGGGCCAAGTTCATAAAGATTTTTGGGCCAAGTTTATCCCCAAGCACATCCAGGACAAGATGGAGCAGGAGTTTCTCTCTCTTACTCAGGGCTCTATGACAGTTCTGGAGTATGAGGCCAGGTTTGTCGAGCTATCTAAATATGCTCCCCATATAGTTGCTAATGTTCCCAGGAAGGCCAAGATGTTTGTGATGGGTCTCAAACCATCACTGAGGTCGAGGCTTGTGGCTTTTGACCACCGCACTCTAGATGGAGCTCTCAGCATGGCATGCAGGCAGAAGAGCGAGATGGACCAGTATCTGGAGGAGAAGAAGGTAGAGCAGAAGAGGTCCGCGCCACCTTTCCAGATGCAGGACATGAAGAAAGCAGTGTACAGTCACCCCACCGTCCAGTGGCGGCTTCGAGCCAGCATGCAGTTACACCGCAGCCCCCCAGCTTCAGCCCTAGTGACAAGAAAGTGTGTCCCCACTGTGGTAGGGCACACGGCAGCACCGAGTGTTGGAAGCTAGCAGGGAAGTGTCTCAAGTGCGGCAGCACCGAGCATCAGATCCGAGATTGTCCTAGACTTTAGTAGGGTGTGCAGCAAGGAGCGCCAGCCCCAGCAGCGGCAGCGGCAGCGGCACTAGCGCCAGTGACAGGGAGACCAGGAAGGCCTCGAGCCCAAGCTCGAGTGTTTGCACTAGCACGAGAGGATGCAGAGCAGGCCGAGAACATCACAGAAGGTAAGGTTCTAGTCATAGGTGTGCATGCTTGGGTATTGTTTGATACGGGTGCCACACACTCGTTCGTTTAGGAGCGGTTTGCCAAGCAGTTAGCAGTAGAGTCTAGAGTAGAGGTAGAGGAGTTAGAAGTCCCTTTGTCTGTGCACACACTGGTAGGTACGGTATCGACTAGGATGTATTCCATCTTTACCTGTGTGCATTGTGGACCGAGGCTTGCTTGGGTGCTTTTACATGATCAGGATGATGGACTATGATGCCATTCTTGTTTGGATTGGCTTGAGGAGCACTATGCCTTGGTGGATTGTAGAGGAAGAAGATTACTTTTTGTATTCCTGGTGAGGATGAGTTTTCACATCCGTTGCCAAGAAACATAGCGGGAAGGTTTGTGATATCCGCCATGAAGGCAATGAGGATGGTGAACAAGGGTTGTGATGCATTTCTTGCCAGTGTGGTCTTAGTCCCTAAGGCCGATCAGTCACTGAACCTTGAGGAGATTGAGGTAGTGCAGAGTTTCCAAACGTGTTTCCTGATGATTTGTCTGGATTGCCACTGGCTAGAGAGATAGAGTTCACTATAGAGTTGCTTCTAGGCACCTCTCCTATCTCTAAGGCTCCTTATCGGATGGCACTTATGGAGTTAGCTGAGCTGAGGAAGTAGTAGCAGGATTTGCTGGATAAGGATTTATTTGCCCTAGTGTGTCACCATGGGGTGCACCTGTATTGTTTGTGAAGAAGAAGGATGGTTCCTCTAGGCTGTGCATTGATTACAGGAAGCTCAACCAGGTGACAGTGAAGAACATGTATCCCTTGCCGCCGATTGATGATTTGTTCGATCTGCTGCAGAATGCATCAGTGTTCTCTAAGATTGATTTGCAGTCCAGTTATCATTAGTTGAGGATTAGAATGAAGATGTGTCCAAGACTACTTTCAGGACTCGTTATAGGCACTATGAGTTTCTTGTGCTTCTATTTGGTCTGACCAACGCCCCTGCAGCATTCATGGATCTCATGAACAGGGTGTTTAGACCATATCTGGATAGCTTTGTTGTGGTGTTCATTGATGATGTGTTAGTCTATTCTCCTGATGAGGCTACACACCGTGAGCATTGAGGGGTTCGAAAGATTCTCCGAGAGCACAAGCTGTATGCAAAGTTCAGCAAGTGCAATTTCTGGATGCGCGAGGTTCATTTTCTTGGGCATAGTATCTCAGGCGTAGGAGTTGCAGTTGATCCGGCGGAGGTCCAGCTAGTGTTAGATTGGGAGATTCCAGGACCCCATCAGAGATTCAGAGTTTTCTTGGTTTAGCGGGCTATTACAGGAGATTCATTGAGGGCTTTGCATCTATCGCCGCACCTTTGACTAAGCTAACCAGGAAGGGTGTGATGTTTGTGTGGTCTGAGGATTGCGAGAGTAGTTTCCAGTTGCTGAAGGAGAGGCTTACATCTGCACCTGTGTTGATTTTGCCGAGTGGTGCAGAGGGTTTTGCCATCTACTCTGATGCTTCTTAGATAGGTCTTGCTGTGCGTTGATGTAGCATGGTAAGGTAGTTGCATATGCTTCTCGCCAGTTAAAGGAGCATGAGCGTAACTATCCAACCCATGATTTGGAGTTAGCGGCTGTGGTCAATGCACTGAAGATCTGGAGACACTATCTTTATTGTGTCAAGTTCGAGGTGTTCACTAACCACAAGAGTCTGAGGTATCTCTTGTCGTAGAAGGAGTTGAACCTACGATAGAGACGGAGGATTGAGTTTCTGAAGGACTACAACTTCGAGCTTCATTATCATCCAGGGAAGGCAAATGTCATGGCGGATATGCTCAGCAGGAAGAGATCTTTGCTTAGGTAGGATTCGAAGATGCTTGAGGATGCAGCGTGTACAATGACTGAGCTAGAGCCACAGTTGTGTCAGGCTTTCGTGGCTCAGTTGGCTATCAAATCCACAGTTGTGGATGAGGTGATCAAGCAGCAGAGAGCAGATCTGAGGCTTCAGGAGATGGTGGGCAAGGCAGTCATTGCTCAAGATAAGGACGGTGTCATTAGATTTCAGCCCCGAGTTTGTGTTCCTGATGTTGTGGATGTCCATGAGCATGTTCTAGCAGAAGCTCACAAGTCGAGGTTTTCTATTCATCCAGGCAACACCAACATGTAGCAGGATTTGAAGAGATCTTTTGGTGGTCTGTATAAGAAGGATGTGGCCGAGTTCGTGTCTAGATGTTTAGTATGCCAGCAGGTGAAGGCTGAGCATGAGAGACCATCGAGCCTTATGCAGAAGATGGAGATACTAGTATGGAAGTGGGAAGCAAATACCATGGATTTTGTTATGGGTTTGCCTAGATCAGCTAAGGGTAATGACTCAATTTGGGTGATTGTAGATCATTTCTCCAAGATGGCGCATTTCTTGCCTATGAAGAAGAAGTAGTTTGTGGAGAGTTTTGCTAGGCTTTATGTCGGCAGCATTGGAGGTTGCATGGTGTGCCGAAGTCTATCATTTCTGACCGAGACCTGAGGTTTACTTCGAGGCTGTGGCAGGGTCTTCATGCGGCTTTGGGTTCTTAGCTGAAGTTTAGTTCGACGTTCCATCCCCAGACAGATGGCCAGTCTGAGAGGACTATCCAGATGCTGGAGGATATGTTGAGAGCGTGCATGCTTGATTGGAAGGGTGATTGGGAGTGTCATCTACCCCTTGTGGAGTTCGCCTACAACAACAGTTTTCATGCAAGCATGGCATGGCTCCATTTGAGGCTTTGTATGGGCGACCTGTAGATCTCCTTTGAGTTGGGAGGAGACAGGTGATAGGCAGTTAGTTGTTCCAGTGTTGGTGCAGGAGACTTCAGATAAGATCTAGCTTATCAGGCAGAGGTTGGTTGCATTGCAGGATAGCCAAAAGAGCTATGCCGACAATGGAAGGAAGGATTTGGAGTTCGAGGTTGGCGAGCATTTTTTTCTCAAGGTTTCGCCTACCCGAGGCATTGTCAGGTTTGGCAGGCATAGTAAGTGAGTCCTAGATTCATTGGCTCGTTTGAGATTCTTAGGCGGATGGGCAGTGTGGCATATGAGGTAGCTTTACCCCCAGTGCTAGCGAGTGTGCAACCAGTCTTCCACGTGTCTATGCTCAGGAGATACGTGCGAGATCGGTCTCATGTTATTAGTCACGAGCCACTGGAGATTCAGCCAGACTTTTCGTATGTAGAGCAACTAGTAGCTATCCTAGATCGAAAGGTTCAACACCTCAGGAACAAGAGTATTGCATCCGTGAAGGTGCTATGGCGAAATTTCTCGCGAGAGGAGGCTACCTGGGAGCTTGTGAACGCCATGAAGAAGAAGTATCCCCATTTGTTTGGTTAGTATTCTTGTTCTAACTTGGAGGACGATGTTTTCTTTTAGGGGGAGAGGGTGTAAGGCCCTCGAACTTTATTCATATTGCGTTTATTATATGCATTTGGTATTTTTTGTAAATAGCATATTTATTTATTTACTTATATGCATATGCATATATGTGTTTATTCTGTGAATATTACATTTATTTAATTATGTATATTGTATTTAAATAATGTTGTGCATATGGTATGTATTATATGTACGTTTACTACATATTCTGTTTTCTACCCGAAATCTCAGTTAACGTCAATCCCTTGACGTTAAGGGCAGGTGACAGCACCAGTGTGCCATTGACTTCATGTTGACGTCCAGATCGATGGACGTGACTTCGTGTTAATGGCAATAACGTGGCCATTTATTTCCCAGTTATGTTGCGATTCCAAGTATGAAAACGGATGTGTTTTCTCCGGTTCTTGATTTGGAAACCTATCCCTAATGGTAGGAAATCCAAACCTAAGCGTACCCCGACCCATTAACCCTATAAACCACCTACTTTTCAGCCAGGTTAGGTCCTTTTGCTCAAAAGGAAAACTAGGGTTTGTAGAAGAGAAAATCGAGTTTTGCAAGGCTTGATCCGACATGTGTGGACTTCTTTCGGTGATGTACATCGACTGGGAGGTACTCCTTAGATTGTTGAAGCTTCCCCGACTCCAGAAGATCTTCTGTGCTGGCGTGAAGAGTTGATTCGGGGTTGATTTATGCACCTTCTTGGCATGGCCGAGGAGGGATTCTTCGACAAGATTTGACCTTTGTAGATTTCTTACAGGCAAGTAATTGAAGGTTAATGCCCTAGACATGTCCCCTAGGTCCTAGTAATTTTTCAGAATTTTATTCGTGTCCTAGAACCCCAATTCTCTATTTTATTTATCTTCAGTCTGCACTTTCTGCATATAGGAAATTGACGGCAAGCTTGTTGCCGTCAAGATCCTGAGTTGGCAGTAACATTGTGTGTCGTTAACACACCTTGACGAAAAGGGCCTTGCTGCCAAGTTTGTCTGTTTTTCACAGAATTGTGTTGTTCATGTCTGTGCTATGATTTCAGACTTTTGGATATCTAAACATGTTGTAAAATTTGTGGTTGGTTCGATACTGTCTTTAGGTCTTATCATGAGGTTCTATCAAATTACTGAACAGGGTTTATTTAATATAATTTCTATTTTGAGGATATAAGCATGTTTTGATGGTGATTAATTTTGAATAAATAATTATGTTGCATGTTAGGGTTACAGCAAATTATCGTGACCTTATAGTGACTGTTTGCATGTTCTAGACTTGTTAAAACTAACTGTTGTACTGTCTAACATGTGAATGGATTATTTTGTTAATTTTGCATGAAGCCTATTTAAAAAAATTAAAAATAGTTTTACTATTGCAAAACAATCTGCAAAATTAGACATATGACATATTACATGTGTAGAGTCTGTGATAAAACTTTAATACAGTTTAGATGTCAGTAACTACTGTTTGTGTTTTAACAAAGGAAATTAGTCTATATTAAGCATATTTAACTCAAATCATGTAAAATTTAGTGATTTGCAGCATGATTAAGCACTGTTATGGTTAAATTGTCACTATGAAATAGTAATATCATGTTCTGTAACTGAAACATGTACGTTACATTAAGTGCATGTGAATGAGTTAAATTGTGTATATACGTAAATGGAACCATGTGATTAAGTGATAATTGTAAATTGTGTCGAGATTGACACTGCCACCATAGAAGGCTGTGGAGCCGTACTGTAGTAAAGTCCCTATAGGAAAGCTCATTGTGTATGTGATATCATATGGGCATTAGGATGAAATCCTGGAGGTGGACAAGTACCACTGGTTATGGTGGAGAGGGCTTCTGTGACGGACCGGGGTATTTAAGCCCATTAAGGCTCCATATCCAGATCCGCCTCTCGCGAACGCACCGAAGTGTCGCAGGTATCTCACACACGAGTCCAGTAAGAGTATAAAAAGACAAACCACAACAATAAGTCACAAGAAAGTACATGTGCTCATATCTGTTCACACTATTTGTACAACTGTCCCATTACATTAATACATGTCTAATTAAAAGAGTACAACTACCTGGGGCATACCCCGAGGGAGCACAAGCTCACAGACACTACTACTACTACTATACTACTGCTGGTGTACAAGTCTGTCACAACACCGCTGCAAGCCAAACACACGGCAAGCCCTGCAAGAACTGTAGGGGAGTGAGCCTCAACAAGTCACTGGCTCAGTAGGGGCTACCCAAAACAACACTGTAACCACAGACACCTCGACCCCAATGGTCTCACTGGCAACAATAATAGCCAAACCATTTCATGCTCACATCATGATAATAATAACAATTAAACATGCTTGATAATAAACATAAAGTCCTCAGAAGAAAAGTAGGACTACAGGACTAACATAAATCATTAGTTAGCCCAACTACTAAAGTGCCTAAACCACAGTCTCACTGGCACACTGCCACGACAACTGGTTGCCTAAGCTAAAAGCCATACGGCAAAGTACTGCCTAGACTACAAGCTTTATAGGCAAACCTCAAACACTTGAGTAACAGACCGCTAACAAAGAGTTGGTCCTTTATACTCCAAACCACACTACATCGGAAACTACACACAAGGTACGGAACTGGCTACCACAAAGCCAATCATAACACACTAAAACTATAATTGGAATCATATCCAAGAAGAGTAAAACTCAACAAGTGGAAGGTCTCACACGGCCTCCACGGAACATAGCTTAACTAAACCACAATATGCCTAGGCCATAAGCTCATTGGCAAATTACCTACAAAGGTAACATAATTAATAATCACAAACTAATCCACAATAAATTATAAACAAAGATCTACCTAAAACAGTTAGGATACAACAAGTGGCAGGTCAAACCACAAGACCTCCTCAACACACAAGTACCCGGAAAGGTTGGTACACAATGTTCACCACAAAACTACAAAGTAACCCACGAAAGGAAATAGGTACCTACTACTCTGAGGTATCACAACACAAACACCGAACAAAGGGTACAGGAAGGTGGTAAACACCACACTGAACCACAATTATATTATACTATCATTTAGGCACAACATTACAGGTAAAACCTCAACCGGCAAGTCACACAAACCACAACTCAGTCACAATTGTGCCAACACCAGGGCACACCTCAAACGAGTCAAACCTCGACCACGAGTCACAAACACACGAACCACGACAAATGGCAAAGCACGAGTCGGAAGGGAACGACGTCACCACAACTACAACTGGAACTACTAAGCACGAGTCAGAAAGAACGACGCCACCACATGGGAACGGACTACTGGCTGATCAGGCCAATATCCAACCGGACAACACAACACAAGAACAACCTCTCAGCCTCGCAGTCACGGACGAAAGGTCCAACTGCCGCACCACTAGGAAGAAGTCAAACAACTGTGGAGACTAACCAACACCACACCTGCAGACACACAGCTGCAGGCCCATGCCTGGCACCTCTAGAGTCTCTGGCCGGAGCACTCTAAAGTGAGGGACTGGAAAACAGGACTAGCTGGGGACCAGTCGTCTACCGGTGTCCGTACCCCCAACCACGAGCGCGCTACAAGCGACTAAAGAACAAACTCTGGGAAGTCGCTGCCCCACTGCCGTATTTCCCTTAGCCGGACGTACAACTCAAACTCAGGAGTGAGGGTGTCCAGGAAGACGACACAGACCTCAACGGTACAACACAAGTACCGGGACAAAACCCAGAGCACAACAAACACACGTGCCTGGCTCACAAAGAACCTGGGGTACCCGACTAGAGAGGCATTCCGGAATAGGCGCCGGACCACCACACTCGGCTAGCACAAACCACGATACTTACATATAGAGCCTTTACTTATAATTCACAATTTACAAGTGTTAGGATTAGCTTAACATCGGTCACCGTATGACCCCAAAGCTATCCCACACCAACACATACCTGAACCACAAACTTGCCTATCACTGGTCATCTCATGACCACCGAGGCAACACACACCACTTACTTCATAAATCAATATAATACTATTCGAAAGTCAACAACGGACCAGGGCTAGGTCGGTATGGACCTTCACTGCCCAAACACCACAAAGTCATGGCTAGGCTCACACATGAACCTCACTGCCCAGTTACTACGATAAATCATAAGAATTATATTACAACAAAGTGTGTAGTAAACACACACTCAAACCACGTAGACAATACGTGTATATTACACCTGGATGGTGTATCACACGTCTTCCACGTAAACCACATGTCCAACACATGGACAACGCACTCCAAGAGTGCCACGGGTGCCAACGCACCACACATATCATGTAAAGCGATTACGTACATCACACATCATTCATATAAAACTTGCCCATTACATGAGCAGTATGCTCCAAGAGCATAACAAGTGGACTGGCTCACACTGGTCATCGCCATGCACACACAAACACGTAATATTCATAATCAGAGAAGCTACGTAAACCACACTGCATGAATACATGCACAAGTTGGCGGCAACATCGACTACCGCTTATAAGAAGTAAACGGCAAGCGATCTAGCCGTTTATATCCCGGCTGGTGAGCTTGGCGACAAGAAATCTTGACGCCAAATTTTCCGGCTTAAAACCCTGTAGAAACCCTAATCCAGCTCTATAGGTTTTCCAACCGTTTAAACTACAGAAAAACATATAAAAGTAGTTCCTTTAACATACCAGAACCCGAAACAACCCATTACAACATGATTCATTCGCTAAATTAGTCAAACCACCCATTAACCTCACATGGTGCAACTTAATCCGAAAATACAATAAAAATGCTGGTTCAAGTGATTAAGTCGTGTTTTAATGTTTCTAACAAGTTAACAGGGCTCGACCCCTACCTCAGAAACGCAATTAAACTCCCGAAGAACCTCGAATCACGTCGAAACCCGAGAAACGTCCCACGAACACCGCGCTCCATCCGTCATTCCCCGCCCGATCTGCCGCTACCACATGCACCATGGCCTTCCCACGAGCTCCCGCCGACCGTCAGAACTCGCGAAGAAGCTCAAGGTGAAGGTGGGGGAAGAGGAAGGGAAAAGGAGGAGAAAGAACAGAGCTCGGGTCTGCCATAAAAACACAGGCATGTCAGGTTAACGTCAACCCTTGGGCCGTTTAACCAGACCGCCACAACTAGACGTCCACAAAGCTCGACGCCAGGTTCAACAGTCGACGTCCTCATCGATGGACGCCAACACACTGCTGGTGTCGAACAAGCTGAACACCAACACAGACCCAAACCAAACCCGGTAAAGATCTAATAAGAAACACACAACACTAATGGGCCTCACATTGGCCAACAAACCCGCTAAACCTGGATCCACGGGGATCTGGAAAACGCGCGACGTTACAGCTTCTCCCGGTTCTGCGTAGTTACCAAGATTCATCATTGTATTGCCTAGGTGACGGGTATGTGTTATGTGAATGTGTGTCCTTTATGGTGGTTCAGACTGTGTGTCACGACAAATTAGTGTAAAATGTGAAAATGTAAATATGTGAATGTGGTAGCATGTGAAATGATGGGAAAACATGTGAATATGATACAATCTTGTTAAAACAGCAAGCTTAAGATGTGAATAAGTGTTATAAACGCAAGTGAAAATGATTAGATATCATGCTAGGTTACTAGCTATTGTGTGCATATTTCCATGATCAAATTGCTTATAATTGTGAAGTGATATGAATAAAATTTGAAACCATGAATCATGTTATATTATGTGTAGAAAGCATGTGTAGTTGTTCATGTTTACTTGTTAAATTGAAATGAAGTATGTACCATGTATTTTCTTTTATGGATTACAAGAATAGCATGTGTGTGATGTGTGTAAGGATGTTCTTTAGATTGCTTGCTGAGTCTTTCTTTTTAGAAGACTCATACTTGCTTTGACATACAGGTGAGATAGGTGTCCCTGTACATGAGGAGGACTTAGTGAGGAGCGACTCCGAGCGTGAGGAGTAGCTATACTTATGGAGATCGCTGCGTACTTACATATTAACTTCTATTCATAGTATTTAAACGATGTTGTGGATCAAGTTATTTCATATGGACATGTATAATGTGTACAATTGTTCTTTCTTTACTTTCACTATATAGACTGTGGAATTATGTGAAAGATGATGGAATAACTCTCTTGTTTATTTATGTATATCTCAACCTAATGTGTACTGTTTGTTAAATGTCCCATTTTAATGATGCCCTTTATATCGATGTGGATTGGTATAATCGTACCGGTATAAGGAGGGTTGTTACATTACTATTTTCTAAAATTATTAAATTAATATTAAATAGAATATATAATATATATAGAGGAGACAAGTAGTTTACAATAGGCATCTATCAATTTCATAGAAAATTTATCCTTTAAACAGTATAGAGGTATGTGAGCATTAAAAAGGGATTGGACACCTGCTTGGCGCCCAGTACTGATGTACAGAAACTTTTTCTTAAAATTTGGAAACCTGACATTCTGAAGGACAGTAACAAATATCTTTGTAAGACAAGTAGCTGTCTTGAAAATAAACTGAGAATCTGTGGTTCAGAAATATTTATGACAAGAAATATTAAACATAAGAAATAGAGAAGTACAATGCTCATTTAACTATTATCATTTAGATAACACAGAGAATAACACAGTCTACATCATGTGTTCATCTATAGTTCATTGAATAATTCCATAAGGATTAAAATATTAATCGCACTAATAATCCATAAACAATTATGCAAAAATATAATAACAGAGACTTAAAAACATCTAAGTATGGATGATCACATAAATGGATATTATACTTCGACTTTCAAAGAGTCGAAGTAATACTCCAGTAGTCCAACAGATCATATCATACTTCGACTTTCTAGGAGTCAGAGTGCTTCTCTAGTAGTAAACGATAAGAAAGACTTCGACTGTATGGAAGTCAGAGTAAGTATCATGTTTCGACTATGAATAGACTTTGACTGTATAGAAGTCGGAGTGAGAAATGATACAGAAGACAATTGATACAATCAATCGATATGAAACATAAGCAATTGATGTTTGTGAAGCAATCGATGTTCTAAGGTAATCGGTATGTAACTTCGACTATAATTTCGATTGTAGAGAATTTGGAGTAGAATCAACATCAATCGATATGTATAAAAACAATCGATTTTAGACTTCGACTTATCAAGAGTCAGAGTGAGTCTTTAGTTGTTCAACAATCGATATCTAACTTCGACTTTTCAAGAGTCGTAGTGGACCAGTTTGTTCAGCAATCTGTACAACACTTCAACTTTTCGAGAGTCGGAGTGAGTATTATATATATGTATGTATAGTACTTCGAAAATTTTCTTAATGAAAAATGACAGTGTGTTGACACTTAGGCTGTGTGTCGACACCAACTGACTGTACATGTTATATAGTATAATACATGTATGTCTTTACTTGAATACATTATTTTTCAAACAAAATAAAATGTGGTATTCTTAAATAAATTTGTTTAGGAAATTACTAAAAAGACTTTGTCATAAGCAAAAACAATAATCAAGCATTTGCAAGAAATAAATGCACAGTAACAAAATATCATGATTATGTGGAAAAAGCTTAAAAACTCCATGTGAACATGGATTAAATATTTCATGAAAACATAGGTGCATTAAACAAGACTAATTGTGATATGGAAATAATGCTGCTCATAGCTCCATCAATGACAAAAATGCATCTATACCAAAAAAAAAAACCTTTGGATTAAAAATCACTACTGTAATATATTTTTTGCTCCACTATAGGACCCAAGCTTGTATGTGACCAAAGCCAGCTTGATCAGCAAACTAATGATCCTTGTAGCCATACATTGTGAGTGGATTTAAGACATTGGTTGTGCAAGGCAAGAAATTGTAGAACACAGGTAAAATTCTTGAAAAAAAATGAAGACTTCTCAGGTAAAGTCTCTTGTTATTTCAGAGTGACTACAATTGTGTTTGAAGTTTAGAAATTGATCTAAAAATTAAAATGGCGTGCTTGACTATCTTGTTTCATATTATTCAAATCTTTCAAAGTGTTTATAACAAGTGGTATCTTCTTGAAAGTGGACTCTTGATCATACTTTGAATATCTATTTTCTGAAGCACAAATTGTGCTGTGATATTGAATGATGGTGAATCATGATGGTGAAATTGCATTCTGGTTATCATTTTTTTGTCGACAAATGGTCATTTATTGTTGATAGACTTGTGTGAATTCAAATAATCATACCCTATCTTTGATTCACCTTGTTTGGAACATGCTCAGAAATTCTTTTCGATCATACTTATTGTTTACCCCATTTTGCGTTAACTCTTTGGTATATAAAATAGTTAAATGTGGAAGGACAAGTCAAACTTGTTTGAAAACTATCACTCTGTGTAAGAACACTCCGCCAAGTACCAAAAGTCAATTATGTGCATAAACACATTTGAATTGCTGGAAAATCATTTCATTCCATGCACATGCTAAGGGGGAGTAACTTTGAAAGCAGTTAAAAGGTCTTTGAATAGCTGCCAACAAATGTCAAAACATGTTGAAACTGAAAATCTCAGAAAAATTGACTTTGATCACCATCAGGTCTACACACATTTGAACATGTGTCGACACTAGTTGTTCATTGTTGCTTTGTTCTTGAGAATTCTTGCTCATGTGCGACAAACTGAGAATCATGTGTCGACACATCATCTTCTGATTGTTGTAACTTCATATATTCAAGGGGAGCTGATTTTTTCTTGGAACATCATGATAACACTCACTCTAATTCTTGCTTGAAAATCAACTTCCACTCATTTCATAATTCATATCCTTGACATTCCAGTGCAACAAAAAATCATATTCACTATCTTGAATCTTTCTCATCAACACCTTTGTTGAAATTTGATATATAACTTTCATGCTTGTGCTCTCATTTGAAACAAAACTCACATTTTTGCTCTGTGTGTTAAGTTTCTCAATCTCTAAATATTTTTAGAACCATCTCAACTTTCAAAAACTCTTGGCTTATCAGTTGACCTCTTCATGTTCCATGAATCCAATCAAGTTCCATGATAAATTTATACGAGAAATAAAGATACTATATACCTGAAATTTTGTGTTCTTAGATTAAACATGAAGATGAAAAGTAAGATCTAGAGTCATGTGTCTATCTTTATCCTTAAATGTTATTTTAGACTTTTATGGCAAAACATTTTAATTAGATACATGGGTAGTCATGAGTATTATATCACAAGAAATACTGAAGTTTTGTTTTTAACAAATGGTAAGAACAAAATTTTAACAACTCAAGACCAAGATCTATTAAGGTAAAAAGCTACCTATCACTCAAATGAAAATTCTTGAAAAACTAAAAAAAAAAGATTTCAAGAAAAAGAAATTTTAAGAAAAATCATAGAGCAATGTTTAGTACACTAAGTAACTAGACTCCTTCACCTGAGATGTGGTTGGAGCTTGTGTCAAAAAGTTGCTACTAAGTTCCCTCTATTAAAAAAGAGGCAAACAAAGGTTATCATGCTGAGTAGTCAGGCATTCTTGCACTAAGTAAGTGTGTATGCTCGTCCAGAAAAGTATGGATTAAAACATTTTGCTAAATCTCCTGAAATGCCTCAAAAGATTAAAATGAAAAGAAAATAAAATAGTGTATAGAGTGCAGCTAACCTGAAATAGAAATCATGTTGTTCCAGAGTGTTAACTTCTTATTCTACATTATGTTAACATCAAAACTTTGATTTTCTATGATATACATTCTTGAAAACTCAACTTAGGACAAAGCACCATGTCACATTTGTAAATATAATTCTGAAGTGATATTTTTTTAAGATAAAGAATTGCCATAAAAACTCAATAAAAATCATCCTCATTTTAACACTTGGTGCATATTATGAACAGTACAATTATCATTCTCTCATATACCAATATCATAGTGTACCTTGATATTCTTCTGTCTAAACCATCATGCTGCTTCATCTCAAATAAGAATCATTCATGTTCATCCTTTTCATGTAAAATGCAGATCATTGCCATTTAGGATCTTTATGCTATTTGAGATTCAATTTTGTATTCAAGTGGAGAAATTTGTTTCATTTCTCAAACTGCATTCTGCTCATACCTTTGGACCAACAATTGGTGTAATCATTTCTTTGGTATCATTGTGCTCCCACCCTTCTTACTTATTCATTTGGTATCTACTAATTGATATCCATTAATATAACATATTGGTTATTAGTTCCCTACTTCATCAATTGGTATCAATTTATTCTCAGCCCTCTTGCACAATCTATTTTCTTTGAAATAAAAAACTCAATTAGCATCTTCATAGGGGCAGAGTGTTCTAAAAAGGGGGAGACTACACTTGTCACTGATTAAAGGGGAGAATTTATTCTTATTGTCTTTTGATTACACTTCATGTTCCACTCTTTTTGATGTTGTCAAAAAGGGGGAAAAATTTTGGTTGATTAAGAATAATGTGAAAATGTTTTATCATCATGAAAAATGGGGAGAATGTTGAGTTATGTTTTATGTGAATAACCATAATCAATATTTTGATTTGTTTTGATGACGACATAGCACTTGTTAATCTTCTTGAGCACATAACTTCAGTGTTTGGTTAATGAACATAAGTGCTTTCATGTTGAATATTTCTTAAATAATCATTGCAATTCATATATTGATTGGCCATATTGATAACTTGCCTAAATGTAGAACAAATATCTTGTTACTGGATGGTGTGTGTGAACCCAGCATTGTTGACTGTACAATTTCGTTGTCTAGAGTCATTTGCACAAATCAAGATGCTCACCTTCTCTAAACTGTCTCACAGATTTAAAATCGCAAAGATGAACTAATAAAGTGGTGAGCGCAAGTCATATCCACAGAGAGGCTGAATAAAGTTTGACTTAAGAAACAACTTTTTTAAACAATTCTAATAGACAATTATTCACCAAAATAACACTGCATTAGAATTAATTCTTAAATAGCACCAATCAAATCCCTCACAACTCGACAGGTCAAACATAATGAAAGAACAAGCAGAATTGAAAATAAAAGAAAATTGGTATCACTGTACCCTTACAATTGAGGGATTAAACAGGTAGACAGAAATCTAAACTAGAAACACACGGATGCACCTCTAATCTGAAATGATCTGGAACTCAAGAAGATAAAAAGTTGACAGAACAAGAATCTCAAAAGAATATTATCAAACCAATTACCCCTACAGCTCAGGGGATGAACAATCAGTAATAGTAGCTCTCCACAAACACCGAATCACTACCCTCACAGCTCAAGGATCGGACAGAAAATAAGAACAGGAGTTATTGTTTCTAAATCGGAATCTTCATGCTATTACTGAAGAACAGGATAAGAACAACATTAATGACTCGAAAACAAAACCAGAAAGACTCAGAAATCATCACAAAATTAGCTCCAACCTCTGCTATAACAGGAACATGGACTTCACAAACTCAACTCTGGATCTGGACTCAGTAGATGTCGAAAAGCCCTCTGGACAGTTACCCTCCCAGGCACTGAACAGTCCTAGAATGAGCCAGAAAATGGGGTGTTCGTGGTCGCCCTGTGCCTTCTCTACAGTGCACACCTCCGGAATTCCTCAGATGCACCAGATGCCACTCATCTCTCTAACGCCAGATTCTCCTCACTATTCCCCTTCAGAAGAGAAGATGATGCTGTCGAACCTCCCATGGAAGAAAAGAAGAAGTCGTCATGGATCGTCCTCACCAGATGCTTACAGAGAGAGGAAGAAGCCCTCTGTCTGCCTCCCTGCAGCCCCCTGCCTCTGAGGACCTTGGGGTCCTTATATAGGCTCCATCGAATCTTCTACGTGCCAGGCTCCTCATGCACACCAGCCTCACCCACGGCAGCCCGCACGCCCAAGCTCCATCGCCCTCTGCTTCACACGCCCAAGCTCCGCATGAGCTCTGCACACCCAAGCTTCTCACCTCCAGCTTCACACCTCACGCACTGCCTCTAGCTTCACACACCGCCTCTAGCTTCACACACCGCCTCCAGGACTCCTGATGGGAAGAAAGAAAGGGTAAAGAAATGGTTTTAGTGGTGTACGTGGCCTATTCGGGTTATATGAGAGAAAGGTAATGGCGCAATGAGCCGATGGTGGTAACAAAATGTTGGTGCAATGGACTCATGAAGGGGGTATGCCATGATGGTATTGGGTGAGGGTTGTTTTTAACTAAAATTCATTTAAAATCTGAGTTATTACTGACTAATATTTGCAAGAATTATTAGAAGATGTTTATGAAAATATAAGACCAAGAATTTTATGTACAATGTACCTGCAAAAAAAGAAAACACTTTTATTAGTCCAACTATTCAAAAGGCATGACTTTATTAAATGAGAATCTAACTATGTGTTCTACCAAAAAATTTAACTAATATGCTCAAAAATATACATGAATAGAAATACAAATTAAAGGTAGAATGTACTTATTTATACACAAATGATGTCTCAAATGAACTATATGTATGAAATTTAACACTAAAAATTCTGCAGTTATCACTCCCCCCTACTTGAACATTGCTAGTTACTTAGTAATAAAAATTACTCCAAATGTAAGACTAGAAGATGTAATGTCTCATGCTAAAAAACCATCATGTAAAAGATTAATGTGGAGATATTTCTATCCATGTCTTTCCTAATTGTAAGGGCTTATGGCAAGAAATTAGTGCACAAATGATAGCTCACTTAAGAGTTCACATCAGCCCTCATGGAGTTCCTCTGCCTCAGCTAGTATTTTAGATTAGATTAATTCGAGGGAGAAGAAAAGAATTATGGAATAAGATCCTTCCTTAGTCAGATTAGGTTGTTCTCTCAATTGCATTCTGCCCAACTTCTTGAGGATTATTTCTCTGAGCTGAGGACTTTGCCCCTTTTATTTGCACTTTGTGCACTCAGAATTTTTCTTATTTATCATCCATAGTGCTGCACAACCCATCACTTTTCAAGAGTAGCGAGTCCAACTTTACTCAGATCCGGGGCATTTTCCATGGATGATTTTTTTTTTCTTTTAAAGAAAGGTTGGGCAGTCAGGTTCCTTAATCACATGCCTTCACTTCCTTCACACTTCACTTAAGGGGAAGGGACATAACCAATCACCTCTCTCCTACTAGCCTTAGCAAACTTGCTACATTCGGGTTCAGCTAATCTAAGTGCCTATGTAGTTGTGTATAAAAACTTCTTGCCATAAATCCTTACATAAGGTAGACAGGGATACATGTAATCCTTTACTATAGGCTACCTAACATGGATGTTTACAAAGGAATGTGACAACTACAAAATTTTAATGTTTAATGATCAAACACATTGTGACGACCTAACCAGAAAACTGGCCCAACAACTGTGCCAGTTGGTAGACTTCCCAGGAAGGTCACCCATCCTGGGACTACTCCAACTGAGCACGCTTAACTTCAGAGTTCTTTTCCATCTCGAGCTCTGAAAATGACTAGTCCAAGTTGTTGGTAGTCTACTGATTTAGTCTATTTAACATATTCTTATATGGGGTGTTACAATCTACCCCTCTTATATAAGCGACGTCCTCGTCGCTGCTCACATATAGCACACAATCAAACCCCAGGCAGGCAGGATTCTAGAGGTGGCCCCACAGGCTCAAGAGGTGGCTCCCACTATGTAGCACTTTGCGCCATTATGGCTTCAAGAGGTGGCTCCCATAGCGTAGCACTTTGCCCTGTGTGGCACTTAGTTCCTGCACTTCGGCTGGGTAAGGCTCTGATACCATTTGTGACGACCCAACCAGCAAAACTGGCCAACAACCGTGCCAGTTGGTAGACTTTCCAGGAAGGTCACCCATCCTGGGACTACTCCCAACTGAGCATGCTTAACTTCAGAGTTCTTTTCAATCTCGAGCTCTGAAAATGACTAGTCCGAGTTGTTGGTAGTCTGCTGATTTAGTTCATTTAACATATTCTTATATGGGGCGTTACAATCTACCCCTCTTATATAAGCGACGCCCTCGTCGCTATTCACATATAGCACACAATCAAACCCCAGGCGAGCAGGATTCTAGAGGTGGCCCCCATAGGCTCAAGAGGTGGCTCCCACTATGAAGCACTTTGCGCCATTACCTGTGTGGCACTTAGTTCCTGCACTTCTAGCTGGGCAAGGCTCTGATACCAATCTCTGTGACGACCCTCATTATACCAGTACGGTTATACCAACCCACGTCGGTACAGTAAAGGTTATCACAGTGGGACATTTACCCAAACACTATCACATGATTGAGATATACACAAATATAGACACAGAGTCGGAAGTAAAGGACTAACTATCATCACATTTCATCATCCACATTCTCATACATGATCCATATAGCAAATTAAAGGACTAAACTTTCATAATGAAATTAAACCAAACTACATTGTCCACAAGATTAAAGTTCTACATTAATACATAATTTGTCCACAATTACATAAATAATAACTCTAATACAAGCTACAATTTACATACTATGAAACAAAAAGGACACAACGTCAACTCCACAAGCTACTCTCCACGCTCGGAGTCGCTCTCCACGGTCTCCTCCAAAAGTGTGTCACCAACTAAACCTGTACGCCGAAGCAAGGAGTGAGTCTAAAAGACTCAGCAAGTAACTCCATACACATCATTCATGCATACATCATAGTAGGTTCTACTATTTCAATTTGCACGGTAATCTTACAGCAGATGCTTGAACATCAATAAGAGACAACCTATCATGGTATTTCTACAAAGTCAAAACACATGGCACATGGTTTAAGATGTTTCACATAACACTCCCTATCACATGCTTTCTACTCATTTAATCACATGAAAACTACACTTCCAATTTGACTATAACATGATGGCAATTTACATGGAGTTAGAAATATCACAGCATGAATTATCGTCTCATACTCTAACACATTCACTTCACATGGTTACACATTCCCATATTTCACATGGTTCATTTTTCAAACATTTCACATGTACACAATGTTCACATTCTAACATAAATAGTTCACATGATTTCACATTTCACATTCACATGCTCACATATACACATTTTACACATGCTCACATTCACATTTCACAATTTATTTGCCGTGACACATGGTCCAAACCACCGCTAGAAGGACACATCACATACACATAACACATAGCACATCACCTAGGCAATACAGTGATGACTCTTGGCACTGCGCAGACCGGGAGAACCACCTCCACCCTAACACAGTACGGTACTGTCCACCTCCAGGATTTCATCCTAATGCCCTTAGGATATCTAACACATTGAACTTCTCATGGGGACATTTCCATGATACAGTTCCACAGCCCTCTCTGGAAGCAGTGTCACACACGGCACATTTTACACATTACACATTCCGATTAACACACGTTTTACATATGATATTCACACTTTCTTGCTTATGCACATGGTTCTGTTCTTCCTAGCATGGTGCTACTACTAACAGAAATCAAACATTTATTAGCTCTCATGGATTAATTGGAATGCACATCATTAACCTAAATCATGGTACATGTATTTGTAGCTCATTTTCACCTGGAAATCTCATAGAGTAGGCTAATGTTATCAAATTTTCCTAAAAATTTAACCACATGCTGTTATCGGTTATAAGAACTACATACAAATTTTCAGATTTTTCTGAATTCACATGTATTTATAGAAATTCAAACATTTGGTTTTCATGTCATTCATAAATTAAGTTAACATAGAACATAGCATGGATTTCAGATTTAATCTTGCACAGTCATGAATCACACATACATATTGGCACTAGAAATTTTTCCCAATTTAATTCCCAACACACGATTTACTAAAATTTTCGCAAGGTCTACACATGCTTTCTATTTCTCATTGTAGGAATTATAAAAATTCACATGAATATGGGAAAATTCCCAAATTTGCAGGGCATAGACTGATACACATAAAATGGTCCATAAAATTTCACAGCCTTTAATTCCTCAGAATTCATGGAACAAAATTAAACATGCGTAACCTCTTTCCTACACATGCCTTTTAATAATTCTAATAATTAATTCCATCCGCACAAAAATACAGGAAATTTCACACACATCACATTATCTATTTTACATAACATATAAAATTTACATATATCCTCATGCGCAGAAATCCGGAATTTAAAGATATAGGGCAGAACAGTTCACTGTTCTGTCAAGAAGAACTCAACGACATACTATGGACGTTTACAATAGTTGGCGGCAACATCGTGGCCGCTGACTCAAGATCTCAACGGCAATAGACCTGGCCGTCGAGTTCGGACCTGTGTAAAAACACAGTCCGAGCTCTAAAGAATGGTGAATGTAGGGGATCCAGGACACGAGGAAAATCCATAAAAATGATAGAAACCTCCTAGACACATACATGGACAAGGTGAAAGGGTTACTTGCCTTTGGAAAAAACTCCTAAAGGGATCAAAATGGTTGGAGAAGCTCTCCTTGGGCAGTCCAAGAAGCCTCCAAGATGTCTCCACTCCGGCCTCTGTGATGCTCCCCTCTGCAATCCAGGGTCGGGGATGTGTAGCCGGATGTGTTGTCTCCCTCCTTGTCGAAGTAGATCTCCAGATGAGGCCTTGGATCGCCGGATCAAAGCCTCCAAACTCCAAGTTTTCTCACAGCTCACTAGGGTTTTCTCTTATCTCTTTGCAAAGAGCCAAGAGAGCTCTAGAGGTTGCAACAAGGGCTCTTAAGAGAGGACCCTCTCACCCCACGCAAAAGGTCGGTTGGAAGGCCAAGGAGCCGTTGGGGAGTGGTTGGTATCTCCATCAAGGCATGGCACACCATGCTGCTGCAGACTGGTCTGTCAGGATATAGACGTCCACCGATATGGCCGCGTCGAAGTAATCGACGTCCACCTATATGGATGTTAAAATAAGTGAACGTCCATTCATGTTGACGTCGACTAACCCTTCGGCCAGAACCCAAAACCATGCAAAACCCTAATTTCTCCTAAGTTCATGCATGCAATACATAGGGTGTAATGCACAAACTCACTATGTCACGAAATCAACCGATATATACATATAACTAAGTTTATACATACATTCATAAGTACACCAGATAATGTATACATAATACTTACACGATAATGCATATACATACATAAGCATAAAATTGCACACAATAAAATAATAAGGACAAAATTCGAGGGCCTTACACCCTCTCCCCCTTAAAGAAACTTCGTCCTCGAAGTTCGGACAACACTACTCAAACAAAAGGGGATACTTCTTCTTCATCGCATCCTCAAGCTCCCAAGTAGCCTCCTCCCGCGAGAAGTTACGCCATAGAACTTTACCGACGCAATACTCTTGTTCCGGAGGTGCTGAACCTTCCGGTCCAGAATAGCTACTGGTTGCTCCACATACGACAGATCTGGCTGGATCTCCACTGGCTCGTGACTAATAACATGAGATGGATCTCGGACATATTTCCTGAGCATAGATACGTGGAAAACGGGGTGAACACTAGCCAAAGCTGGGGGTAAAGCTAGCTCATAAGCCACGTTGCCCAATCGTCTGAGAATCTCATACGGCCAATGAATCTAGGGCTCAAAACTTACTATGCCTGCCAAACCTGACGACACCACGTGTAGGCGATAACTTCAAGAAGACATGATCACCTACCTCGAACTCTAGATCCTTCCTCCTGTTGTCGGCATAGCTCTTCTGTCTATCCTGTGCCGCAACAAGCCTCCTCCTAATCAACTGGATCTTATCCGAAGTCTCCTGAACTAACTCCGGACCAATCAGCTGTCTATCACCAGTCTCTCTCCAACATAAAGGAGATCTGCAGGGCCTACCATACAACGCCTCGAATGGAGCCATACCGATACTAGCATGAAAATGTTGTTGTTACGAACTCCACAAGAGGTAAATGACGCTCCCAATCATCCTTCCAATCCAGCACACATGTCTCAACATATCCTCGAGCGTCTGGATAGTCCTCTCTGACTGTCCATCGTCTGGGGATGAAACGCCGAACTGAGCTTAAGCTCCGAACCTAATGCATCCTGAAGACCCTTCCACAGTCTCGAAGTAAATCTCGGATCTCGATCCGAAATGATCGACTTCGTCACACCATGCAATCTAACGATACCGCTAACATACAATCTAGCTAAACTTTCTACTGACTGCTTCTTCTTCATAGGCAAGAAATGAGCAGTCTTCGAGAACTATCTACAACTACCCAAATCGAGTCATTGCCCCTTCTAGATCGAGGCAAACCCGATACGAAATCCATAGTGACAGCTTCCCACTTCCATACGGGGATTATCCTCCGCTGCATAAGGCCGGATGGTCGTTGCCGCTCGGCTTTCACCTGCTGACATACTAGACATCTAGACACATAATCTGCAACATCCTTCTTCATGCCGAACCACCAAAATGATCTCTTTGTCTGATACATCTAGTGTACCCGGATGAATAGAGAATCGCGATCTATGAGCCTCCGCTAACACATGCTCACGGACATCTACCACATCGGGGACACAAAACAGGTGCTGAAATCTAATCACACCGTCTCATCACGAGCAATGCCCGCCTTACCACTAACTCTAACAATCTAGGATCGGCTCTTCTGCTGCTCATCACCTCATCCAAGACTGAGGATCTAAGGGATAGCTGAGCTACAAAAGCCTGACACAACGAGGCTCTACTCGGTCATAGAGCACGCTGCATCCTCCAACATCTTCCAATCCTGCTGGAGCGAAGACCTCCTTCTACTAAGAGCATCCGCTACGACGTTCGCCTTTCCAGGATGATACTGAAGGTCGAAGTCATAGTCCTTCAAGAACTCAATCCATCTTCTCTGCCTCAGGTTTAATTCTTTTGGGAGAAAAGATACTTCAAGCTCTTGTGGTCGGTAACACCTCAAATCTGACACCATAAAGATAGTGCCTCCAGATCTTAGTGCATGAACCACAGCTGCGAGCTCTAAATCATGAGTCGGATAGTTCCTCTCATGCTCCTTCAACTGACGAGAAGCATAAGCTACTACCCTCTCTTGCTGCATGAGCACACAGCCTAAACCAATCTGAGATGCATCCGTATAAATGGCAAAACTTCTAGACCGCTAGGCAATACCAATACTGGAGCAGAAGTAAGCTTAGCCTTCAATAGCTGAAAGCTACGCTCACATGCCTCAGGACCATACGAACTTCTCACCTTTCCGGGTCAACTTTGTCAAAGGGGCGGCGATGGATGAGAAACCCTCAATGAATCGCCGATAATAACCAGCTAACCCAATAAAACTACGAATCTCCGAAGGGGTCCTGGGAATCTCCCAATCCATAACTGCCTAGACTTTTGCTGGATCAACCGCAACACCAGCACCGGAGATAACATGCCCGAGAAAATGAACCTCGTGCAACCAGAACTCGCACTTGCTGAACTTCGCATACAGCTTGTGCTCACGGAGGACCTCTAAGACTAACCTCAAATGCTGACGATGTGTGGCCTCATCCGGAGAATAGACCAACACGTCATCATAAACACAACAACAAAGCTATCTAAATACGGACTAAACACCCGGTTCATGAGATCCATGAACGCTGCAGGGGTGTTGGTCAATCCGAAAGGAAGAACCAAAAATCATAATGTCCATAACGGGTTCTAAATGCCGTCTTGGACACATCCTCACTCTAATTCTCAACTGATGATAACCAGATCGTAAGTCAATCTGACAACCCAACCAGCAAACTGGCCCAACAACCGTGCCAGTTGGTAGACTTCCCAGGAAGGTCACTCATCCTGGAGAATAGACCAACAAGTCATCAATAAAACAACAACAAAGCTATCTCAATATGGACTAAACACCCGGTTCATGAGATCCATGAACGCTCTGCAGGGGTTAGTCAATCCGAAAGGAAGAACCAAAAACTCATAATGTCCATAACAGGTTCTAAATGCCGTCTTGACACATCATCATCACTCCTAATTCTCAACTGATGATAACCAGATCGCAAGTCAATCTGACGACCCAACCAGCAAACTGGCCCAACAACCGTGCCAGTTGGTAGACTTCCCAGGAAGGTCACCCATCCTGGGACTACTCCCAACTGAGCACGCTTAACTTCAGAGTTCTTTTCCTGCTCGATCTCTGAAAATGACTAGTCCAGGTTGTTGGTAGTCTATTGATTTAGTCCATTTAACATATTCTTATATGGGGTGTTACAATCTACCCCTCTTATATAAGCGACGTCCTCGTCGCTGCTCACATATAGCACACAATCAAACCCCAGGCAGGCAGGATTCTAGAGGTGGCCCCCACAGGCTCAAGAGGTGGCTCCCACTATGTAGCACTTTGCGCCATTGTGGCCTCAAGAGGTGGCTCCCATTGCGTAGCACTTTGCCCTGTGTGGCACTTAGTTCCTGCACTTCCGGCTAGGCAAGGCTCTGATACCATTTGTGACGACCCAACCAGCAAACTGGCCCAACAACCGTGCCAGTTGGTAGACATCCCAGGAAGGTCACCCATCCTAGGACTACTCCCAACTGAGCACGCTTAACTTCAGAGTTCTTTTCCATCTCGAGCTCTGAAAATGACTAGTCGAGTTGTTGGTAGTCTACTGATTTAGTCTATTTAACATATTCTTATATGGGGTGTTACACACATAGTCTGTGTTTCGCAATGCCAGGCATTTTTTATTTAAAGATGAAACATTGTGAAATTTCCTTTTTATTTTCACATGTATAAGCTCAATATAAAGAAAAAAATGAAGCATTGGTTAGGGTGAGGACTATAAATGCATGCTTATTCTACACTTCCTAACTTATTTAAAGGAAAAAAGTAAGACAGAGAATTACCTGATAAAGGAAATATATACACATGGGTTGCCTCCCAAGAGAGCTAAGTTTATCGTCTTCACCCAGATGCAATTAAGCTCCATTTGGCTCAGCTAGCTTGGTAGACTCAATTTTCAAGGAAGGTGGGCTTTCAAAGAAGTGCTTTAATCTCTGCCCATTAACAGTGAATGATTGTCCGTTTTAGGGTCAAGAAATGACATCACCATTATCACAAGCTTTGACAACAGTGTAAGGACCATCTCATCGGGACTTCAATTTTCCCGGAAACAGACGAAGCCTAGAACTAAATAACCAGACCATATCATGCACTTGAAAAGATTTCTATGAATGTGTTTATCATGTAATGCTTTGGCTTTGGCTATAGATCTTGGACTTTCATAGGCATGGCCTCATTTCTAAGTTCTTCTAGCTCATTCAGCTGTAGGGTCCTTTGTTGACCAACTTGGGCTAAATCAAGATTTACCTGTTTAATAGCCCAATAGGCTCTATGCTCAAGTTCTACCGGCAGATGACAGATTTTCCAAAAACAAGTCGATAAGGGGACATTCCAATGGGAGTTTTGAAAGCAGTTCTATAGGCCAACAATGCATCATCTAACCTTTCTGACCAGTCTTTCCTATCAGGCCTAACCAACGTCTAAAGAATGTTCTTAATCTCCCTTTTGTATACTTCTACTTGGCCACTAGTTTGCGGATGGTAAGGTATTGCTAGCTTATGGGTGATCCCATACTTCCTTAGGAGTGTCTTGAACAGAGTGTTAATGAAATGTGGTCCTCCATCACTAATGATTGCCTTGGGCCACCCAAATCTAGAAAATGTTTTTTTGAACAAATTTGATGACCACTTATGATCATGGTCTTTGTGGCAATGGCCTCTATCTATTTGGACACATAATCAACAACAACTAAAATGTGCGTTGATAGCCACGAATGCGTCGTTAAACACGTGACTAACAATCTCAAATTATCGACCTACACTAAATATTTTGACAATAGTTAAGTGGTGAGACCGAGTCGAATCCACGGAGAAAAAGATTTAGAGTTGACAACCTTGAGTTTTTAGTTAAGAAAGTAACATGGTGGTATTAAAACAAAGTTACATTAATTAAATCTAAACTATGCTAAATAAGTAAAGAGAGAGAGATAAAGAGTAACAAGTTCCAAAAATCACAATCCACTAAATACTAAAAGAGGATTAACAACAAAATGCTTTATCCTAAACAAAATATATCAACACTATACTAATAAAATATCAGAAATAGAAAAGAGAGGAGTAGAGAGAAGAGAGAGACGAGATACGAGAGAGAAAGGAGAGAGAGCGCGGGAGATAGAGGAGAGAGGAGAGAGAGAGCGTGAGAGAGAGGAGAGAGGAGAGAGAAGAGAGAGAGGAGCGGGAGATGTGAGAGAGAATAGTGGCGAGAGAAGAGACGAGAGAGAGAAAGTGGGAGAGAGAGAAGGCGAGAGAGAGAGAGGAGAGAGGGAAGGCGAGAGAGAGAGAAGCGAGAGAGAGGGAGGCGCGAGAGAGAGAGAGGAGAGAGGGGGGCCTTCACGTTGCATGCAAACACATGCAAGGTGAAGCGGTGTGGCGCGCGGCGAAGCAGGCGATGGCAGTCGGGGCTGCGCGTGCGTGCAGGCGCGCGGGGCGGGCGCACGGGGCACACGTGGCACTGGCGGGCAGCTGCGCTGCTGCTGCTTCTACTTCTGTTCTTTCGAGAAGAGAGAGACCGGGAGCAAGAGAGGGAGAAGAGAAAGAGAAAGAGAAGGGAAAGAGAAAGAGGAGGAAGGGAATGCGCAGGAGAGAGAGGGGGGAGCTTTTTAAATAGAGAGAGAATTAAAAACCGGGGGAGAGTTTATAAAGTGGTAGAGAAAGAGAGGAAGGGGGAGAGAGGAAAGGAAAGAGAGATTTTTAGAAAATAGGGGAGAAGATTTTAAAAAAAGATAGAGGGGGAATATTTAATAGAATCTCTCTTTTATTTTCTCTTGCTTCACTCCAATCCATTAGCCCATTAAGCACTTTATAGAATGGCCCATTAACCTGAAAATACAACATAAAATTGAATTAAATCAATTATCGTCCATGATAATAGAAATCTTATGAATTATCAAGTATTAGTCATTAAAATGGCATGATTATTCATGATAATTATTATATCACATCCCCCAACTTACTTATGCTAGTCCCTTAGCAATGCACCCAGGTGAATAATTGGGACTAATAGGAACTCAAAACATCATTTTCCATGTCAAGAAAGCATAGATGAGACTGATCAACACTAAGTATTTCTAGTTCTAGTAGCATGTGTCAAAGATAATCATGCATTTCATGTTATTAGACAGTTCCTCAAGATACAGTTGAAATTATCATTTTCTTCATGAATGCACTTATGATCAATAAGCATTACTAAGATAGTGCATGAGCTTTTGACCTATTACTTAGAGATGATATCAACTCTACACTCTTCAAATCCAATCCTCGAATTACAGGTAGCTTTCACTCTGCCTTTTTATTTTCATCCTTCATCATCATTTTTTTTCTTTCTTTGGATATCCTTTCACTGTTTGACGCGAACTTGAACACTTCATGAGGTGCCGAAGCCCGGTTACTAAGCTAGGGATTTCCTTCTCTATTTCGGCATTTCAGCAAATATTTTTTTTCTTTATTCATTCATCATTTTTTTTTTCATAACTTGCAGGCAGGTAGCTTTTTCCCCACGATTAGTTTCAATAAGAGTGTAGAATATCAATATTCAACATAAGTATTAGGTAAAACTTTCATCACCCTCATGAATGAAACTTATTCATCATCTAATACATGTGTGAAGGTTCAATAAAATTCCAAATGTAGTTTGAGGAAAATGCTAAGAACATAACCACAAAATTCATCCTTTAACGTGACACTAGCACAAGTATATACTTAGAGTAAAATCATTCTAGAATGAGGTGTTCTTTTCATGAAAAATGATACATGAAGTATAATGTTTGGGATGTTTAGCAGGATTTTAAAAAATGAAAGGTTTCCCTCCCCCAACTTGAATGACCTTGTCCTCAATGGCATAAAAGTAATGAAAATAGAATAAAGCCAAGGTAAGTTAAGAAGGAGAGATGCAACCTGATGATCACATGAGGGTGGTTGCACACTAGCTTCATCAAAGGTAATGAGCCTTCAAAAACCTAGAACACAATAGAAAAGAAGAAATAAGTTAAATATCTTAAAAATATTGGGTTGCCTCCCAATAAGCGCTAAATTTAATGTCTTCAGCCAGATACATGGAGGTAACAGCCTCACGTAACACCACAATCAATTGACGCCAAATTCTTGCTTTGTAAGGCATCATTAGCCATGGTGGGTCAAGTGGTCCACACGTATCTTGTAGATCAGTAAGTGATAGATAAACTGAGGCACTCAAGATCATATCTTCATTAAGAAATTTTCATTTGTACACTTAAGATCTTTGTATGTGTTGAACACATTAATGCGGACTTGATTATTCTCACCATTTTCACCCACAACTTCCATTTTTAGATCCTCTTTCATGATATTCAAGTCAGATTGAGTTGAATGCTCAGAGGATTGCCTGAACTCCACAGGCTGACTTGTGTCAAAAATAGTAGCATGATCTGGAATGAAATGGATATGACTTTCAACACAAGGATGCTTAAAAGGTTCAAGTGTAGTTGACCAATCAGCTAGTGATAGCATGTCCATGAACATGTTGGAGTTGCCAAGGTCAGGGAGAGGTAGGAGTTCCATGTCTTTCTCGACATCACGAGAGACCCAGTCAATGTGGACTTCAGGCAGAATTTCTAATTCATCTCTTACCAAAGAAGAATGATGATGATGATTACACCCAGCTCTTTCTCCACACTCACCTCTTCTTTGTCACCCACTTGAAATAATGGCACATCAAACTCAGACCCAACATCTAGTTGACATTCTTTTTCCTCTCCCCCCAACTTGAGTTCAACTAACTCATTAGAGCTTTCCTCAAATATGACATTATGGATGGAGTCTTCTTGATGGTCAGTTTCAAGTTGGGCCAAGACAATGGATTGATTTTCAGTGGCACCCATCTCCTCCTGATTTGACTCATAAAATTATCTCTCATTTTCCAAGTGGGCATGTCCACAATTATATTGGACTGAGAAGTTTCGAATAGAATTTGAGAGTCAAATTGTTGGTCACAATCAAGATAATGATGTTCATATTTGTCAATGGGTTGGCATGATGACTGACTATCTTACCTCCTTCTGATTTCCATCAGTTGAGTAATCAAGAGGTCAATTTTGACAAAGGATTGCTCTCTTCTTGTTGTTGTTGGGTGAATGTTTGCTCAAAGCCTTGTTGATTATCATGAAATTTTTGCATAAATTTCTCAAATTGATCATCAAATAGGTCTGATTGTGGGAGAGAAGTATAAGTGGACTGTGGATATACATGTCCCTCATGATGGCTTTTGTCATGATTATCAATTTGGCATTGGGCCCAATGTTGAAAGTTGTGGATAGGTGGACTTTGGGCTTGGGCCAGAATAGGTTGATCTCTAAGTGTTAAATGTGGCATTACTTCTCCAACTGGTTGGAAGGGTATGCCTTCAGGAGCATTTGTTAAGCACACAGGCAGATCAATGCCAAAAAAAATTTGATCGAACCATGATATGATTTCGGCACCTAGAAAGGGTTCTTGAATTTCCCTTGAGGATCTTCATAGAGTAAACTCAAATTTTCAGGGGGACACCTTGGTCAACTTTTGAGTAAGGAGTGGGTGTGGATAACACTTGAAAGGTTTGGGTTTGTTCTTGGGTTGAGGGAGGTGATGAGATGTAAAGTGGGTCAACATATTTCCTCCACCCTGAATCATACATGTGATCTTTAATTGGGTGACCATGAATCAGATGGACTTGAGTCCATTTGGAGCCATTGGACTGGTAAGTAGAGGTTGATGGATAATGTGGGTTAGGTTGAGAGTGAATACCATAATGGGCTGATCCAATTTGCCCAATTGATGTGCCAATTTTATAACCATGATTGTCAGCCCACATAAATCCTTTTTTATTTTTAATTTTTTTTTTGTTTTGAAATATTTGATTTTTTTTATTTTCAAATAAGTTAGCAAACAATAATCCTATGACACCTAAGGTTCCCTAGGACATAAACATTTGATTTCTCACTAATCAACGAGGCCTAGCTCAAATCCACTCTCAAGCCCGTTAACTAGCCAGGTAGGAGGTGGGAAAGTGGGAGGTTCCCCCTGCTCTCGCAGGGACCTAATTAAGTGACCACTTGTCCACTTTGGCGTTTGCCTATCAACCTCTAGCCTTAGACACCAGTCTCCAAACTTGATAGTGGGCCCAAGTGGACCTAAGTCTCAAAGCGAACCCTAGGTCAAGTTTCTACTTTCTTTTTTTGGCTTGGGAATGC
Organism: Colocasia esculenta; assembly: GCA_014218235.1. Taxonomy (NCBI): domain Eukaryota; kingdom Viridiplantae; phylum Streptophyta; class Magnoliopsida; order Alismatales; family Araceae; genus Colocasia; species Colocasia esculenta. The sequence continues at coordinate 103,779,548 of CM024756.1, forward strand.
AAAAGATGCAGGACGTTGTGGTTTGTAGGCTAAGGAAGGGTGATCAAATCCCCACCTTATCTTGCTAAGGAAGCTGCCCTTAAAATATTTTAGAAATGATGTGCACACCACAAAATCAAGCAAGGGGTTCTATGCAAGCATGACAATGCATGATCATGCTTTTTAAAGAAAGTTGAGATTCTCACCTTCCCTCCCACAATCTTCGACAAGAAATGAAACTTTTCAAAAGGAAAATTACCTAAAGATGGAAATCTAAATGATGCATGTCCTAAAGATGGAATGTTTCTAATCTTGACATGATATCTTTTATTGGATTTAAGTGATTGATTTTTTTTTATTTTTTTAATAATTATCTAAACATGGCCACTAAGAAAAGGAAACTCAATCCAGAGGGTTTTAAGGGTACTTACCTCCAATGCAATCCCTCGTTCTTTTGGAAAGTAAAACAAATAGAAAGAGTAAGAGAGAGAAGGAAACTCACCTCACTTACCTTTTTCTAATTTTTTGTGCAATTTTCGGATTTGTTTTCCAAAACAGCCCCTTTTACTTACAGATCTCCCTTTTAGTGACAGATTTCTGACAGATTCTTCAATTTTGCAATTTTTAGGATTTTTCACTTTTTATTTGATACCTACAAAAAGAAAGAAAATGTTAGCCTGAATATATACAAGAAAAAACTAAGATTATCAAAACTAAAAATCTAATTCCCCGGCAACGGCGCCAAAAATTGATAGCCCACGAATGCGTCGTTAAACACGTGACTAACAATCTCAAAATTATCGGCCTACACTAAATATTTTGACAATAGTTAAGTGGTGAGACCGAGTCGAATCCACAGAGAAAAAGATTTTAGAGTTGAAAACCTTGAGTTTTTACTTAAGAAAGTAACATGGTGGTATTAAAACTAAGTTGCATTAATTAAATCTAAACTATGCTAAATAAGTAAAGAGAGAGAGATAAAGAGTAACAGGTTCCAAAAATCACAATCCACTAAATACTAAAAGAGGATTAACAACAAAATGTTTTATCCTAAACAAAATACATCAACAACTATACTAATAAAATATCAGAAATAGAAAAGAGAGGAGTAAGAGAGAAGAGAGAGACGAGATACAAGAGAGAAAGGAGAGAGAGCGCGGGAGATAGAGGAGAGAGGAGAGAGAGAGCGTGAGAGAGAGGAGAGAGGAGAGAGAGAGGAGCGGGAGATGTGAGAGAGAAGAGAGACAAGAGAGAGAAAGCGGGGAGAGAGAGAAGGTGAGAGAGAGAGAGAGGAGAGAGGGAAGGCGAGAGAGAGAGAAGCGAGAGAGAGGAGGCGCGAGAGAGAGAGAGAGAGAGGAGAGAGGGGGGCCTTCACGTTGCATGCAAACGCATGCAATGTGAAGTAGTGTGGCGCAGGGCGAAGCAGGCGATGGCAGCTGGGGCTGCGCGCGCAGGTGCGGGCGGCAGGCGCGCGATGCGGGCGCACGTGGCGTGCGTGGCGCTGGCGGGCGGCTGCGCTGCTGCTGCTTCTGCTTCTGTTCTTCGAGAAGAGAGAGACCGGGAGCAAGAGAGGGAGAAGAAGAAAGAGAAAGAAGAAGGGAAAGAGAAAGAGGAGGAAGGGAATGCGCAGGAGAGAGAGGGGGGAGCTTTTTAAATAGAGAGAGAATTAAAACCGAAGGAGAGTTATAAAGTGGTAGAGAAATAAAGGAAGAGGGAGAGAGGAAAGGAAAGAGAGATTTTTAGAAAATAGGGGAGAAGATTTTTAAAAGTGAGAAAATGTTTTTAAAAAAGATAGAGGGAGAATATTTTAATAGAATCTCTCTTTTATTTTCTCTTGCTTCACTCCAATCCATTAACCCATCAAGCACTTCATAGAATGGCCCATTAACCTGCAAATACAACATAAAATTGAATTAAATCAATTATCGTCCATGATAATAGAAATCTTATGAATTTATCAAATATAGTCATTAAAATGGCATGATTATTCATGATAATTGTGATATTATCACATGTATCCAAAGGATGGTGGAAGAGGTCCCATAAAGTCTATTTCCCACACATCAAAAATTTCTACAACTAAAATGGGGTTAAGAGGCATCATATCCTTCTTAGAAATATTTCCCATGCTTTGACATCTTGGACAGGCCTTACAAAATTGGTGGGCATCCTAAAACAACGTGGGCCAATAGAAACTGGAGTCTAAGACCTTAGCATCGGTCTTCTTTCCTGAAAAATGCCCTCCACAAGCAAGAGAATGGAAAAATTTGAGGACACTTTGATGTTCACTCTCAGGGACACATCTTCTTATCACTTGGTCTGGTCCTATAAAAAATAGCTTCATGTCCTCCCAAATAAAATACTTGACCCTAGCAAAGAATCTCTCTCTTTCATTTTTGGTCCAATCTCCAGGTACTCGTCCAATGACTTTATAATTCACAATGTGTGCATACCATGGAGATAAAATATTGGAGATAGCTAAAATGTGCTCATCTGGGAAAGCATCTATAATAGGCATAGAGTCCGGGGCAACTATTGTGGACAAATGGTCAGCTACCACATTCTTCGATCCTTTCTTATCATGAATTTCCAAATCAAACTCATGTAACAATAGAATCCATCTTATCAACCTAGGCTTGGCATCTTTTTTGGCAAGTAAATGCCTTAAGGCAGCATGGTCAGTGAAAGCAATGATTTTGGCTCCTAAAAGGTAAGATCTGAACTTCTCTAAGGTAAAGACAACAGCTAGGAGCTCTTTCTCAGTGGTTGTGTATCGAAATTGAGGGTCATTCAATGTTCTACTTGCATAATAAATCACTACAGATCCTTTATCAGTTTTCTGACCCAAAATAGCACCTATTGCAAAGTCTGAAGCATCACACATTATCTCAAATGGTAATGACCAGTCTGGAGATTGTAGAATTGGAGCTCTGGTCAAAATGACTTTTAAGTACTCAAATGCTTTATTACAAGCTTCATCAAAAATGAAAGGAGTATCCTTTAACAAAGAAGTCAATGGCCTTGCAATTTTGGAAAAGTCTTTGATGAACCTCCTATAAAATCCAGCATGACCAAGGAAGGATCTAATTTGTTTGACCGAATTGGGAGGAGGCAATTCGGAAATGAGATTTATCTTGACTTTATCTACCTCTATCCCTCTCTCTGAGACAATATGCCCTAAGACAATCCCCTCCTTTACCATGAAGTGGCTCTTTTCCCAACTTATGACAAGATTGGCATTAATGCATCTTTTGAGCACTTTAGTCAAATGGTCAAAGCACGAATCAAAGTCATTTCCAAACAAAGAAAAATCATCCATAAAGACTTCTAAGTACTCCCAACCATGTCTAAGAAAATAGACATCATGCAACGTTGAAAAGTTGCAGGGGCATTGCACAACCCGAAGGGCATGCGTCTAAAGGCAAAAGTTCCAAATAGGCATGTGAAAGTGGTCTTTTCTTGATCCTCAAGGTGAATAGCCACTTGGTTATACCGTGAATATCCATCAAGAAAGCAAATGAATTTTTGGCCTGCAAGTTTCTGTAAGATTTGGTCAATGAAAGGCAATGGGAAATGGTCTTTCTTGGTCATCGCATTCAATTTGCGATAATCAATGCACACTCTCCATCCTGTAGCCAGCCGAGTGGGAATGAGCTCACCCTTTTCAGTTTGAATTATAATTAGTTTTGACTTTTTAGGCACAACTTCAGTTGGACTAACCCACTCGCTATTTGAGATGATATAAATGAATCCAGCATCAAGCCATTTGACAATCTCTTCTTAACAACTTCTTTCATGTTGGGATTAAGCCTTCTTTGCATTTCTCTTGAGCTTTTAGCATTTTCTTCTAAGTATATGCGATGTGTGCACACTGAAGGACTTATCCCTCTCAAATCATCTATTGTCCAACCTATAGATTTCCTATGACTTTTCAAGACTTCAATCAACTTCTTCTCCTACCCTTCCTCAAGATCACTAGCAATTATGACGGGCCAAGTCTCATTCTCTCCTAAAAAGAAGTACTTTAAACTAGCAGGGAGTGGTTTTAGCTTGACCTTAAGAGGACACTCTAACGGAAATGATGGATCATTATTCTGAAATAGGAACTAAGTTGTCCTTCCTCTCCCTTAAACCTTAGTGCACAGGGTTGGTCTACCGTTTCTTCCACACAAGATTCTTCCAAGGTGTCTACCACTAGAAAACTCTCTCCTTGATCATGGTGCCTAGATGCCCTAAAAGTATTGATACTAACCCACCTATCCCCAAATGACATGTCCATCATCCCTGTAGCACAATCAATGTTTGCTCTTGTTGTGGCAAAAAAAGGTCTACCAAGGATGATGGTGGACTGAGTTAAATCTTCAGGAGTGTTCATGTCTAGAATGATGAAACCGGTAGGGAAGTAACAATCATTGATTTTCACAATAACATCCTCAACTAAGCCTTTGAGAGTGGTGACAGAACGATCGGCTAATTGAAGGACAACAAAAGTAGGTTTCAGCTCTCTTATCTTGAATTTCTCAAAAATAGCAGAAGGTAGGAGATTGACACTGGCTCCCAAATCTAAAAGGCCACTTTCAAAAGTGACTCTATCGATGGTGCAAGAAATTAGTGGAGTGCCTGGATCTTTGAGCTTTTTAGGAAGTTGGTTCAAGACAATGGTACTCACAGTTTCTGGAAGAATGATTGTTTCAGTTTTATTTCTCACATCAATTTTGGAGTGTACATTCTTTTAAGAATTTGTCATAAGCAGGTAGATGCTTAATGGCATCAAGGAGAGGAATGTTGATTTGAACTTGCTTGAAGAGTTCCAAGAGTTCTTCATTACCAGTTGGTTTGCTTTTGGATTTTGGCTTTAAAGCTTCAGGAAAAGGGACTCTTGGAATGTAACAGCTTGGGTCTTCATTCATTTTGATTTTGTCTAGAGGTTCTTCAGTCATTTTCTCTTTTCCCTTGGATTTTTATTTTCAACATTTTCTTCAATCTCTTCTTCAATTTCAGTTTCAATTTCATTTTCTTTATTCTCATGCAATGTTGACATGTGTGAGTGAGGATTTATTATGATTTTTCCACTTTTTAAGTAGACACAGTTTTAGCATTTTCTACTTGGGGGCCCCTAGCTTGGGAAGGAGGAGGGCCTGTTGTATAGATTGATTGGTTTTGTGGTGCTGGAATGTTCTGGACAAAAACTTGTTGTGGTTTTGGTAGTGGAGGGGCATTTTGGTGAGCAAGTGGTCTGTACCCCTGGGTTTGATAGTATTGCTGGTTCTGATAAAATCCGGGAGGGTTGTTCCTCGGGTTTGCTATAGCTTGACTTGGCAGCTGACCTAATTCCCTCCTTTGACATACATCAGCAATTTGGACTCTATCCTTGCCAAATTTTGTTGAAAATTTTGGTTTTGATTTTGATAATGACTTTGTTATTCTTGCACAATTTGGCATAGAGTCACCATCATGTTTTGAGTTGATTTATTTTATCTTCCCAATTGGGCTGAGAAGGTGGTGGTTGATTGTATGAAGTTTGCTGGAAATTGGTATGAGCAAATTGATCGGAGTTTTGATTTCCTTGGACTTGTGGAGGTTTGGAGTAGAAGATTGGCCAAATCTTGGATTCTGATTGGGATAGGATTGACCGTACATGGATTGCTTAAAGGAGGTTGAGATACTTGTTCAGATTGATTTTTCCAAGAAACGTTCGAGTGATTTCTCCAACCAGGGTTGTATGTGTTAGAATATGGATCATAGGAGGGCTTGTAGAAACTTTGGGCAGCTTGGACTTGTTCTTGAATAAAAGGGGGTAATTGCGTAGTAGTGGGACAAGCATGGTGGGGGGTGAGCTGAGCTAGCCACATAGAGAGTTTCAGGTGGTGAGAAATATGGGTGTGGCTTGCCCAGTTAAAGAGAGTAATTGATCAAATTTTTGTTCCAACTTCTGCTCCAATCTCTGGTCAAGTCTAGCTAACAGATCTTCTACCCTAGAATCTGATTCTCCTCCCCTCTTAATTCATACAACCCTGCCTTCTTTACAGATCTAGTGCTCTCTCATGAGAGTGGAGTGAGGCATGATTGATAGAATTCTCACTCAATGTATCAAACAGATCATAGCCTCCTCCTCGCTCTTAGTCATGAATGCTCCTCCACACGAGGCATCAACCATCTGCCTATTTGATTCTGTCAGACCTTCATAAAAAGCTTGGACTATTTGGCACCTTGACAGACCATGGTGGGGGCATTTTCTAAGCAACTCTTTTAATCTCTCCCACATTTCATACATTAACTCTCCCGAGTGTTGGGAGAATCTAGTTATTGCTCTTCTCATGGTGTTAGTACGGCCAATGGGGTAAAACTTCTTCAAAAACTCCTGCTGCATTTCTGGCCGTGTTTGATGGTTCTCCCTATGGTCCTAACCAATATTTGGCCTTATCTTTTGAAAGAATGGAAATAGGGTTAGTCTTAAGGCTTTCAATGAAATTTTGGATTCTTACAGTGGAATAAATCTCTAGGAACTCATATATGTAGGAATTTCAAAGTCAACAATGATGTATGAAGGTTGCTGGAAATTGTTATGAGCATATAGAAGGATGGCAACATCTGAATGGTTCCTGGCTTGATTTCAAAGTGATTTGCAGGAATTTTCGGCCTAATGCAAGTAGCAGGTGATAATCAGAAGGAGTAAAGTTGTAACGCCCCGACGCAGAATATCGGAGTGATATTAAAGTTATTAATAGTACAGAGCGAGAAATAAATGATAAATCATTGCTCAATTGAAATAATATCAAATAACCTCCAATTTCATTAATATTCCATCAACGTCATGACCTAACTATTACATCAACTGATCAGAGCCCTAACTAGGGCCTAGAGTACTTTATTGAAATCCAAACTAATACATATGAACTAACTGACTCATATCTATACTAACTACAAAGCAATGGTTACTGAAAGGGGTTACTCCTGGACGTCGTCCTCGTTCCCATCCACGTGAGTGTGGTCATCATCCGACTCACCTGAACACATGAAAAAACACGCAGGATGAGAGAATAACACCCAGTATGACTTAATATCTCATGAGAACAAGCATGCTTTAAATAATTAATGTCTTAATTTTCATGGTAACGAAAGATATAGTCATGTAAGCGAGTAACGATAGCACGAGAGTAATAACACTTATATAGCACAACGATAACGATAATAGAATGCCATGTAACGATAATAGCACTTGAATAGATAACACTTGAATAGATAGCACTTTTATTGTCAATGATTAATTTTATATTATAAATGGCACTGGATGCATGTCGTACACATCCTGATCATGTAACCCTTGCAAGGAGATAGCACTCTTCGGGAGCTCTCCCCAGGACGAGATCGGACCCTATTGCACTGGCATATAGCACTTGTTATTTTATTTTTTGACAATCAATTGTATGGCAAATAGAGTACCAAGAAGGGATGAGAGTAGTAGACGAAATAGATGAGTGTGTAGAGAGAATGTGAATAGATGAGAGGGATATAGATGGAGACGAGATAGGGACAATACTAAAACACGATAAACAGCGATAGTCACAGTTGCATGGCACAAGTCGTGTACCGACAGTCTGGTAGAAATCATCACCGCCCCTAGCCGTGCTATGAACACAGGCTAGATGGTCAGGCATTCACGAGGTAAGAAGAGAACACTCTAAGGCAATTTGGATCGTACATATCCCTATGGGTTTAACGGATTTTAAGGTACAACCAGCTCGTCGGCTAAGGACGTGCGCCAAAGCCAAGAAGACTTACGGAGGCTTGACAAGGAGTCCCTGGCCAGTCTAGAGTATTCCCGATGGAGAGGTGGTCCAAATCAAGAGAAAGTGTGTAGAAAACTGGTCTGTCGTGTCTCGAGTGCTCGAAGGCCGAGAGAAAACAGTAACGATATTCAAACACAGGTATAAACGAGACAATTATATAATTTATTAAATAGGGAATTTAGTATTTATTTTGCTAAATTACCAGATATATTATTAAATAATTTAACAAGGTTGAATGGCAAACATAATGGTTAAGTGTGTGTAAGTGTAGATGAATCAAGAGAACAAGTATGGTTGTGCATGTAGCTTTTAGTTTAATTAAATTCCATGTAATAGCTCATTATTATTAACAAGTTATTATCTATCATGTCAACACTCAACAGAGTCAATTGACAAAAAGACAAGTCACATCTGTAAATTTTATGTTCTGGTTGAAAATCAGAGGTCGTGACATCGGCCTCTGTCGTGTTTCAGGTCGCGACAGGGCTAACCGTCGCATTCAGAAGTCAGGTCGCGACGGGCTTGAAGGCCGCAATCAGGTGGTGACCCTCAGGGCTGTCGCGTAAAGGCCATCGCGACACCCACGCATGTCGCATTCAGTCGAACCGCACTGGGGGTGAACCGGCGGGCAGGTCGCGACCAGTCGACCTATCACGTTCAGATTGCGACGGGTCCTGCTGTCGCGATCCCCTCTGAGGTCGCAGCGGATCAGGCCATCGCGATCTCAGGGAGTGGCCCGAGCCCAAAAAAGAGGGATTTGCCCTTTTTCCAGGTGGGTCTACATGATACAGGGATATTCAAAATTCATTATAAAATCACTCAGTGATCCAAAAAACATGAAACCAATTTTAAATGAGAATAGACATGGAGATCTATCACAAGACACTAGTAATTAGAAAATAGTCATGTGTAGAGCATGCTTTGACTAGATTACTTTTTGTTAACCTTAACATGCATAGTCAAGAACAACGATTTAATTCGCAAGGCATGCTCAATGGAATTTAGGCAAACTAGGCTGGTTAGAACCCTAACAATATGCAGTATTTATGGTAATTTCATCAAAGTATGAGCATGAGTAGATTCAAGGTTATAAGCAAAACATGAAGGTTCGGGCAAGACATGATAGCAAGGATTTGGCATTTAATTTGCCCTCATGCATGAACGAAAAAGAGCGAAACAAGAGGGCTTTTGAATAGGATCATGAAAACTACCTAGGGTAATTTTTACACGAGTTTAGCTTGAAAGATTGCCTACCATTTGTTGAAGTAAAGAAAAACCCTAGTTTGGAGACGAAAATAGAAAGATCCTCCTTGCTCTATACCTTCTCCTCCCTTGCTCCTTCGTCCACAGCCTTCTCCTTCATTCTCCAGAACTCTAACAACGATCTAGGGGGTGATAGGGCCGAAATTGGGGGGTTTTATTTGCTAATAGAGTCCTAATGCATTTAAAACTCTTCTCTTGTAAGGCCCCGAATTTTCTTTCCCGCTTATACTTTATGTATATGTTGTTTGCTTGTTCTTGCATAAATGGCGTGCATGAAAATGGTGCATATTATAGATATAAATTTTGCATGGGTATATGCGAGGATGTAAACTATTATCGTGAAGATGAGTAATTGGCTAATTTTGAGTATAAATCTATTTAAATACTATGCAGGTGCTATCTAAATATTGAAGTATACCTTATATTGCCCATTTCATGAATATTGTGTGCGAATATATGAAGTGCATACGTGTATGCACGTATGTAGATTATCATATGCATGTGATAATTGTGTACTTAATTTTACACATGTAACACCTTGGTATACTTAGGTATGCATGAGTATACTTAGTTGTAAACGTTGTTCATTTGCATGGTATAGTTAATGTGTACATTGTACTTTGTACATTGCATGTATATTATATATATATATATATATACATTGTATGCGTATGAAGATATTCATGTACGTGTTATTATCTTGATGTACCTATGTATGTATGTGTAGAATTAGTAGTAAATTTTGGATGGTTACATGGTGTAGTGGTGTATACACTATACTACATAGGTTTCATGTGCATATATGTGTGGATTAAGCATGGTTCTGCATGATTTTAAGTTCTGGCAGAAGAATGTCTTGGCGTCAACATGGATGGACGCCCATGATATGTCAGCGTCCATATCGACTGACGTCAACCCTAAGGTAGCCGTCCATGGATGTGGACGTTAATATCCCTAATTTTCTGTGCGCTGCAGACCCAGATTTTCCGAGGCAAGCAAGCTCACTGGTTGGGGAGATGTCTCCCAACGGCTCTCAACTCACGTCAGACCCTGCCCACGCATGCCCCAAGCCTAGATCTATATAGAAACACCCTTAGCAGCTGGAGGTGATTGCTTTTGTCTCTTGGCCAGGAAAACCCTAGCTGTGAGGAAACTAGAAGAAAACCTGATCTTCCCAAGCTTTAATCCGGCGATTAGGAGACCTTCTGAGAGATCCATGAAGATGGGAGCATAGTACAGCTGCCCAAGAAGCATCCCCAGACCCTAAACCTATGAAATACCCAGCCTAGATCGAGGAGGAAGCTTTGACATTTGGTGAACCCTTGGACCCGAGTTGCAGAAAAGCTGAACTTAAGGAGCTCTAATCCGTCGATTGGAGGAGGAAACCAAGGAGCTGCCACGTCTGGGAGACGGCCAATACATCCAAGAAGAGATCCCAGCTCCGAGGTGCCATCTACATCGACAGGAGAGGAGGCTCGAAGGAGTTTCTGAACACCTTTTTGGCAAGGCCGAGAAGGGCTTCATCAGCTTATTCCGATCTTGTAGATTTAATTGAGAGGCAAGTAACCCATAGATCTCAATCCCATACATGTTCCCTAGGTCCCAGTAATTTTTATGGATTTTAAATCGTGTCCTGGACCCTCCTTTTCACTGAGTATTTGGGGTTCGGTCTGTGCTGTTGCACAGACAGGAACTTGGCATCATACCCTTGACGCCAAGATCTCCATAGGCGTCCAGCGATCATGCCGTCGAAACTCTTGAACGGCCAGAGGCTGCCGCCAAGTTCTTCAGGACAGAACAGTGAGCTGTTCTTCCTGATAGATGATTATTTTCAATATGTTTTCACCATGAGGATATAGTGTAAATCCTATATGCTATGTAAAATAGATAATGTGGTGTGTGTGTGGAAATTTCTGCATTTTTCTGTGGATGGCATGAATTCTTTTGATTATTGAAATACATGTTGGGAAAAGATGGATTATGCATGATCATCTGCTGTTTACCGAATTCCTGAGAATTAAATGCCCTAGATTTTTCTATACCATGTGTATATGTATCAATCCATGCCCTGAAAATTTGAGAAATTTTCCATGACTGTGGAATTTACTAAAAATTTCTTTTGGAAATAGGAGACATGCATAGGAATTGTAAAATCTACAGTAAATGTGTATTGTGCATAAATCCGAGGAAAAATTTTGTGATGACAAATATGTTAGGATCAGGACTGTGAACTGTTAACCCAATGTTCATGTTATGTTCCATGTTAAATCAAATTATGAACGGCATGAGATTTGCATGTTCTAATTTCTGTAAATGTAATATGGTTCAGAAAAATATGAAAATTTGCGTGTGTGATTATAACCTGAAATGTGTCTGTGGTTAAAATCTCAGGTTGTTTTGATAACAGTAAGTATCGTTATGGATTTTAATGAGAAAAACGACTATGTGAGCATGTTAATTGTGATTTGATGTGATTCAGTGAATTTCAGTATGATTAAATCTATATTATGATTATTTGGAAGTTGCAACAGTGATGTTAAAAATCAGTGAATGATGACTTATGTGTGTGTGAATTATGTATGAGTGTGTGTGCATGAGACATGAGAAAACAAGTGGTATAAGTGTGTAAAACGGTTAATGTGATAAAGATAACCAAATATGCCCATAAGACACTGCCACCTTAGAGGCTTGGAGCTGTACTGTAGTAATGCCCCTACGGGAAAGCTTAATGTGTTATGAGATACCCTAGGCAAAGGGTCTTGATAAAGTGTATACCCTGGCAAAGGGTCTTGTAAAATCCTGGAGGTGGACAAGTTCCACTGGTAATGGTGGGAAGGGCTTTCCCCGGTTTCTACAGGAACTAAGACTTATCACTGTGCCGGTGATTAAGTAAGTGAAAGTGAATGTGTGTGTATGTGACCGTCTAATGGTGCTTTGGGTTGTGTCTTGGCATTAAGTAAAAATAACCATAAGTGTGATGTGAAAAGTGACATGTGTTCATAGCACAAGGTATGTGCATGATAAGTGTAATGTGGCACATGTTATGTGCAAAAGTGAAATGATAAGAAGTGTGTGAATGTGAAAGAGGAATTAATGGGAATGTGTATGAGTATTGTGTGATAGAACAAAGTGAGTGTATGCAAAAGCCAAGGTTCATCATATGGTTGTGTGAAATGAGAAAATAGTATAAGTGTAAATGACAATAGTGTTAATTGATAAATTGTTTATTGATGTGTACAAATGTGTGTGTGTATGTGCTTATGTATAACTTGTTAAATTCCTAAGAGTGATGTTACCATTAGTACCAAAATGTAAGTATATGCTTTCATATTCATGGAATTTGAATGGTTGGATGCACATGTGTTTAGTATTCTGTTGTATAGTTAAAAGTAATCCCTATGCAAGGGTAATATAAATGTCATAAAAATTGTAGAAAATCAGCAAGCTAAATGTAAGTAAATTGTTATGATTGCATGCAAAGTGAGTTAGAAATCATGCTAGCAATGAAACCTATCTTGTATATGTTTCCACGACTTAGTTATGAAGTTTTACAATGATGTGAGTAAAGTGTGAAGGTATGTGAATGTGTATTTGTACTTATGATAATGACGCCATGTTATTAGAAATCTTGTTTAGATTATAGTTTTACATGTGTTAGAATAGTTGTTTAATACAATTTCATCTGAAATTACTTGTTATGGCATAATCATGTATGATTTAATTGCTGAAATTCCATTGAGTTAAATTGTTGGAAAATATGTATGTATTGAATCTTGAGTTACTTGCTGAGTGTATTGTGTAGACTCATTCTTGCTAAACATTTCAGGAATTTGTAGCGGAGAAGCTAGCAAGGCTTGAAGTGGAGTTAGACTAAGGGATTGAAGACTTGTAATTTATCTTTCATAGTATGTAAAGCTACAATTGAAATTTGAGTTTTGTTCAAATGTACTTGGAATCGGCTATGTATTTGGAACATTTTGTACTTATGTTATCTCTTGTTGAACTATACAGACTGTGGTATGTGGATTTAAAAGTTGATGGAATGAGATTTATTTAAATTCCATTGCATTTATTTAATTATATTTGTGTATATCTCAGCTCATTTGTTACTTGTTGGGGTATTCTCCCCTATAGCGGCTTGCTCTCATCCTACGTGGGTTGGTATAACCGTACCGGGTGGAAGTGGGTCGTTGCATCTCTTCTCCTCCAACTTCGAAAATTCACATTTATCACCTATTTTCTTTCATTTATCTGCCTAATGGGGTTGGGAAGAGAGCTAAATCCGTGGCCATGGGGTTAGGATAGGCTAAGGGCTCTTGTTCTAGATAAATAAAGGTTATTTAGTATTTATCCTAGCCTTTTACCATTTACTAATTAATTAAATCCGAATTTGGGATAATTATTTCTCATCCCATGGTGGGCTCCACTTTATTAGGCCCATTATTTAGTAATTGAACCATTTACACAGCCCATTAGGGTTTTAACTTAATGGGCTTGATTAAATTCCCTTTTATTTCACTTATTTCTCATTTATTCTAATTAAATGTATTTACCACATTTATTTAAAATAAATTTTTTATTTTATTTAGATTTTAAAAATCAAGGGTGCTACATCCTCCCCCTCTTAAAAAGAATTTGGTCCCCAAATTCATATGATCGTGAGAGGAAGAGTGACTTATTCAATATCTCCAGGTAATTCCGTCGCATTAATGCTTCGGGCTCCCACGTGGCTTCTTCGACTTCGTGGTTTCTCCACAATACCTTTACCACGGGTATAGATCGATCCGAAGCTATTGCATCTTCTTGTCCAATATTTTCACTGGTCTTTCTTCATATGTCATGTCCTTGTTCAGAATGATATCATCATAGCTGATTACGTGTGACAGATCATACACGTACTTCCTCAGCATTGATACATGAAAAATGTTATGTACTGTTGAGAACTGGGGAGGTAGAGCCAGCCGATATGCTACCTCGCCAACTCTCTACAACACTTCAAATGGACCTATGAATCGCGGTCTCAATTTGCCTTTCATCCTAAATCTTTGGAATCCTCTGGTTGGGGATACTTTCAGCATTACATGGTCTCCAGCTTGGAATTCTAAATCTCTTCTTCTCTTGTCTGCATAGCTCTTTTGCCTGGACTGAGCTACTTTAATCCTGTCTGATGATCTGCATATCTCTGCCAGTGCTCTGCACCATGTCTGATCCTAGGCATTGTTGTTCTCCTACCTCGTTCCAGCACACTGGCGGTCTACAGCTTCTGCCATACAGTGCTTCAAAAGGTGCCACCTTAATGCTTGCCTGATAGCTGTTGTTATAGGCGAATTCAATCAAGGACAGCTATTCATTCCAATACCCTTCAAAATCTATAGTGCAGACACGAAGCATGTCTTCTACTATCTGGTTTGTCCTTTCAGTTTGTCCGTCCATCTGTGGGTGAAAAGCAGTGCTGAAATTTAACTTGGTTCCTAATGCTGTCTGAAGTCCCTTTCAGAATCTAGAAGTGAATCTGGGATCACGGTCTGAGACAATGGATACAGGAACTCCATGCAGTCTTACTATCTCCTTCACATAGAGGGCTGCTAGCACATCAACACTCTAGGTGCCTTTAATGGCAAGGAAATGTGCGGACTTAGTCAATCGGTCCACAATAACCCAGATAGCATCCAGTCCACCACGCGTTCGGAGTAAACCCATGATGAAATCCATGCCAATACTTTTCGACTTCCAGTTGGATATGTCCAGGGGTCTGAGTACACCTGCAGGACGATGGTGCTCGGCTTTCACATGTTGGCATGTGAGGCAGTGTGCGGCATGCTAGGCCACCTCACGCTTCATGTTTGGCCACCAAAATGACCTTTTCATGTCTTGGTACATCTTGGTTGCGCCTGGGTGAATAGTGTACTTAGTCTTGTGGGCTTCATCCATCAACTTTCTCTTCAGTTCTTCATTGTCAGGCACACAAGTCCAGGCATGGAATAATATTCTCCCATCTTCAACGATGGAGAAATCTAGCTTGTCAGCTATGGTCTCCCTGCCTTGGATTAGGAATGGATCATTAGCCTGCTGCTCTCTGATCTCGACAAAAATGTCTAGTTGTGCCCTAAGGTTGGCAACTATCATCTTATCACTTCTCTTTTCAATGTTCAGGTCCAGACTGGCAAATTGTCCAACAATTCCATCTTGCCCATGACTAGACAAGATAAAGAAGCTACTGGCTTTCTACTATCAGCTACAACATTACCTTTGCCTGGGTGATATTGGATATTGAAATCAAAATCTTTCAAGTACTCCATCCATTTCCGTTGTCGCATATTGAGCTCCTTCTGAGAAAATAAATACTTCAAACTCTTGTGGTCGGAGTAGATAATAAATTGTTCCCCATATAGGTAATGCATCCAGATCATGAGTGCAAATACCACCGCAGCCAATTCTAAGTCATGGACAGGGTAATTAACTTCATGTGGCTTCATCTGCCTTGAAGAATACGCTATCACCTTTTCGTTCTACATTAGTACGCAGCCTAGACCGACGCCAGATGCATCAGTGTAGACTGAGAATCCGGCGCCCTCGACTAGTAATGCGAGGACGGGTTCAAAAGTCAACCTTCAAGGTTTGGAAGCTCTTCTCGCATTCCTTGTTCTAGACATATGGGTTCTCCTTCCACGTAAGAAGCGTAAGAGGTACAGCTATCTTGGAGAAGTCTTTTATGAACTATCTGTAATAACCAGCCAGTCCAAGAAAGCTTCTTATCTCTGTGACATAAGTCGACCTTTCCCAGTTTAGCACGACTTCTACCTTGGAAGGATCAACAGCGATACCATCCTTGGAAATAACATGGCCTAGGAATGACACCTCCTCGAGCCAGAATTCACACTAGCTCAATTTGGCGTAGAGTTGGTTGTCCCGCAAGATTTGCAGAGCGATCCTCAGATGCTCCTCATGCTCTTCTTTTGTCTTGGAGTATATGAGAATATCATCAATGAATACTACGACGAATTTGTCGAGGTAGGGCCGATAGATGTTATTCATTAGTTGCATGAAAGCTGCAGGAGCATTGGTTAGTCCAAAAGGCATGACTACAAATTCGTAATGACCGTACCTGCTCCTGAAAGCCGTCTTGTAAATGTCTGCATCTTTAATCCTCATTTGATGATATCCCGATCTATGGTCAATCTTAGAAAAATACTTTGCTCCTAATATCTGATCAAATAATTCATCGACACGAGGCAGAGGGTACTTGTTCTTGATAGTGAGATTATTCAGCTGCCTGTAGTCAATGCATAACCTCATAGATCCATCCTTCTTCTTGGCGAACAGCACTGGTGCTCCTCAAGGAGAAGTACTCGGTCTGATAAAACCTTTTTCCAGTAGTTCCATCAATGCTCCTTCAATTCCTTCAATTCAGCGGGGGACATCCTGTAGGTTGGTGTGATACTGGTGCAGCTCCAGGTATGAGATCAATTGAGAAATTCACATCTCTTTCTGGTGGAATGCCTGGTAGCTCATCGGGAAACACATTGGGGTATTCTTGCACTATATGGATGTCTGATATTTTAGTTGCCTTCTTTTCTACTACAATTGCGGCAAGAAATGCCACACAACCCTTTCTAATCATGTTTTGTGCTTTTATGGCAGAGACGAGAGACAAATGCCTCTTGTGTCTACGTCCCGTAAAGGTTAACTTAGGGAATTCACTAAAAGTAATTTTTTCTCTTCTATAATCAACACAAGCCCCATAAGTAGATAGTCAATCGGCTCCTAAAATAACATCGTAGCCCTCCATGGGCATACAGATTAGATCAGCTCTAAGGTTAAGATCACCAATCTTAACATTAGCTAATGGAAAATATTTGTTGAGTTGAGCTTTTTCTCCCAGTAGTGTTGTGACAGGCAGTTCAAATTCCATAGATGCAGGTTTTTCAGTTAATATATCAACAAATGCTTGTGATATAAATGAATGTGTCGCACCAGTGTCAAATTAAACAAATGCTGATTGGGAAAAGACAGGTAGTGTACCTTCCACCACTCCACCTTCCTCGGTGGTTTCCACCTCATGCAAGGCCTGCAATCGGTCGGGCTTTCTCTATACCGTAGGACGCTTCTCATTTTCTTTCAACAGAGGGCAGTCGGGTATATAGTGTCTCGACTACCACAACGAAGGCATGCGCCTACCTCCCTCCAGCACTCCTCGGCAGTGTGACCTAGCTTGTCACAATGCTTGCATCTGGGCTTGTTGTTCGGAGTAGTAGGAGTGGGGACTTGGGCTTTCAGTCCTGGCTTGGCCTGTCGGTGGTTTGCTTCGGACGGACTTCTTGCCATTAATGGCTTGCTCGGCACTCTGGATGTCAGCTTTCTTACCAATCTACCTTTGATGCGTTCGGTGAGTTCGGTCGCATCCTCCAGACATTGCGCTCTCTTAACCATCTCCGGATAGGTCTGAATATCAAATGGTCCTAGTTGTGTGATAAAAGCGGGTCTGAGCCTATTGAGGAATCTTTTTGCCTTCATCCTCTCGGTGTTCACCGGATGATTGGCATAGCGTGCCAATCGAGAAAACTGAGCCTCATACTCAGCGACGGTCAGGTTCCTCTGCTTTAGTGCTGCGAACTCGGCGGCTTTCTTCTCTTGGACTCTTTCTGAAAATTATTTAGAATTGAAATGCTCCTTGAACTCATTCAATGTGAATTGTGCATCAGCCCTTGTAGCTTCAATGGACTCCCACCACGCACGGGCGTCCCTTTCAAGCTGGAATGTTGCAAGTAAAAGCTTATCTCCATCCGTGCATTGCATAACACGGAAGATACGCTCAGTCTCCTTGAGCTAGTTATCGGCCTCATCAGGGTCAGTAGACCTACTAATCGAGGTGGGTTTAGAATGCGAAAGTTCTAATGTAACTCTCCAGCTCCTCGTTTGTTGTTGTTATTAGCTCCAGCTGCCTGGAGTAATGCCTGAGTGAGCTGTTGGATTGTGTGTTGCATGTCACGGAGTTGAGCATGCTCCGTTGCCATTTCTAATGTTTATGTTCCTTCAAAATAGAATGTTTAAACGTAAGTCATTGAGTTTGCACTAAGTTTATGCGTGTGTGAGTTTATTTTATCTTATTACCCAAGGTTCTACCCATCTCACATAGGTATGCAACTTAGACTCTAAGTCAAGGCAGGTCAAACCTAGATCATCCTATACTTAAGAATACCTAGGCTCTGATACCACAAAACTGTAACGCCCCGACGCAGAATATCGGAGTGATATTACAGTTATTAAATAGTACAAAGCGAGAAATAAATGACAGATCATTGCTCAATTGAAGTAATATCAAATAACCTTCAATTTCATTAATATTCCATCAACGTCATGACCTAACTGTTACATCAATTGATCAGAGCCATAACTACGGCCCAGAGTACTTTATTGAAGTCCAAACTAATACATATGGACTAACTGACTCATATCTATACTAACTACAAAGCAAATGGTTGCTGAAAGGGGTTACTCCTGGATGTCGTCCTCGTTCCCATCCACGTGAGTGTGGCCATCATCCGACTCACCTGATCACATGAAATAAACATGCAGGATGAGCGAATAACGCCCAGTAGGACTTAATATCTCATGAGAACAAGCATGCTTAAATAATTAATGTCTTAATTGTCATGGTAACGAAGGAGTATAGTCATGTAAAGCGAGTAACGACAGCACGAGAGTAATAGCACTTGTATAGCACAACGATAACGACAATAGAATGGCCATGTAACGATAATAGCACTTGAATAGATAACAATTGAATAGATAGCACTTGATTGTCAATGATTAATTGTTATAGTATTAAATGGTACTGGATCCATGTCGTACACATCCTGTTCATGTAACCCTTGCAAGGAAATAGCACTCTTCAGAAGCTCACCACAGGACTAGATCGGGCCCTATTGCACTGGCAAATAGCACTTGTTATTTTATTTTCGACAATCAATTGTATGGCTAAATAGAGTACCAAGAAGGGATGAGAGTAGTAGACGAAATAAATGAGAGTGTAGAGAGAACGTGAACAGAGGAGAGGATATAGATGGTAGATAAGATAGGGACAATAACATAAAACATGATAAACAACGATAGTCACAGTTGCACGACACAGGGTCGTGTACCAGCAGTCTGGTAGAAATCATCACCGCCCACTAGCCGTGCTATGAACACAGGCTAGATGATCAGGCATGATCACGAGGTAACAAGAGAACACTCTAAGGCCATTTGGATCGTACTGATCCCTAAGGGTGTAACAGGTTTTAAGGTATAACCAGCTCGTCGGCTAAGGATGTGCGCCAAAGTCAAGAAGGCTTATAGAGGCCTTGACAAGGAGTCCCTGGCCCAGACGAGAGTATTCCCGATGGAGAGGTGGACCAAGTCATGAGAAAGTGTGTAGAAAACTGGTCTGTCGTGCCTCGAGTGCTTGAAGGCCGAGGGAAAATAGTAACGATATTCTAAACGTGCGTATAAAACGAAAACAATTGTATAATTAGTTAAATAGGGAATTTAGTAATTTATTTCACTAAATTACCATATATATTATTAAATAATTTAGCAAGGTTTAATGGCAAACATGATGGTTAAGTGTGTGTAAGTGTAGATGAATCAAGAGAACAAGTATGGTTGTGCATATAACATTTAGTTTAATTAAATCCACGTAATAATGCTCATTATTATTTAACAAGTTATTATCTATCATGTCAACACTTAAACAGAGTCAAATTGACAAAAAGACAGGGTCACATCTGTAAATTTTATGTTCTGGTCGAAAATTCAGAGGTCGCGACGTCGGCCTCTGTCGCATTCACGTCGCGACAGGGCTAACCGGCGTGTTCAGGGAAGTCAGGTCGCGACGGGCTTGAAGGCCGCAATCAGGTCGTTACCCTCAGGGCTGTCCCGTTAAGGCCATCACAACACCCACGCATGTCGCATTCAGTCGAACCAGCACTAGGGGTAAACCGGCAGGCAAGTCGCGACCAGTCAACCTGTCGCGTTCAGATCGCGATGGTTCCTAGTGTCGCGACCCCCTCTGAGGTTGCGGAGGATCGGCCCGTCGCGATCTCAGGGAGTGGCTCGAGCCCAGAAAAGAGGGATTTTCTCTTTTTCCAGGTGGGTGTACATGATACAGGGCTATTCAAAATTTGATATAAAATCACTCAGTCATCCAAAAAGCATGAAACCAATTTCAAATGAGAGTAGACGTGGAGATCTATCACAAGGCACGAGTAGTTAGAAAATAGTCATGTGTAGAGCACGCTTTGACTAGGTTAGTTTTCATTAACCTAAACAAACACAGTTGTCTGCACCTGTTTTGGGCCCACATGTTACTATTGGGTTGGCAGCCCAAAGAGATGGAAGCAGCCTCATACGGCTACCACAACAAGATAATGGCACATGAGGTAACATGTGAGAAAAGGAGAGGCTATGTTGAGGAGGGGCCTTTGCCACCTCAGCCCTCAAAAGAGGGCCCTTAAAAGCTCCCTTTTCCAGAGAAAAATGCCCAGATCGCAACTATCACAAAGGATGGAGGGCAGAAGCTTCCAGTGGCCAGGAGGTCTCCTTGCACTAGAAGAAAGCCAGGAGAGGGAGAAGGCGGCTACGGAAGTTTTCCTAGAAGGGTTGGGTGTTCTTCTCAAGAAAGAGAGAGAGAACAGAAAGGCGAGTGTAAAAAAAAAATATTGTAAAAAAACACGAGCAGAGAGAGGAGGGGTTGGCTATTTGCAGTCGCCCCATCTATTCTTTCCCCCTTTCATGCAACTGTTCTTTATTTTCTTTTATGAGAATATCAAATGCTTGTTTCATGTAACGGATGGGGGTGCTGAATATACAGTGCGATTGTCCTTGTGTTTGTTATCTTTTGTTTCCCGTTTCTAGATATTAAGTTGCTCCCTCTTTCCATTGTTTTACTGTGTTTGTCAAGGAGGATTGCCAAAGGCGCAGGTAGGTGTGTTGTGTTCTATTTTTTGTTTTGAATCACCATCCTTCTTGACCCCCCCCCTTTTTACGGGTTTTGTTGTCACCGAGCAATGAAGTATCTCCTGCATATGCTGGGGTGGGTGAGCCACACACCTATTCTAGCGCAGGGGGACTAACATAATGCAATCCTCTTTTACATAAAGCTGAGCCCTCCTCCCTCTGTATTGGATGGTCTTCTCTTTTATGCCATCAGTTCGTCCTCTGCTGGCCACACTGACGGATTTCATAATATTAACCCACCATTTATTCCGTATATCTCATCGCTGAGCCCTCACACTTTCCATGTGAGAGGATTAGCGACTCAACAGAGAAATAACCTCATCTTGATCTGATCTCAATAGAGGCGTTGTTTCATGATCTCAAGATATTTTATATTATACCTGATTTCAATACGAGAGAAATGCCACTTAGTTTCCATGTCATTTTTCCCCCGTTGCGTTGTCTGGCTATCTCAATTTGAAGCCACCGTTTATCTCAAATGTTTCACTGCTGAGCTCTCACCCCTCATATGTGATGTGCTTCAGCCATGCCTTCATTGAACATTTCTTGTATTTATTTAAATCTTACCCAAAAAAATGTTGTTCTATGTTCCTCGAATGTTTTTCTGAATCAATGGTTTTACAAGAAAAAAATAATACTTGCACTCCCATTTGTTCCCTCCCATTTAAAAGTAAAAAAAAAGGGCAAAGCAATAGGGCGAATGGCATATAATAAAAATAAAAAAATATAAATAATTGGAACCATCTAAATAAACTTAAATACTACAATTAAATTCTAAGGAAAAAATAGCATAATAATCTGCAACCAAATTCAATAGCATAAATAAATACAACAAAAAACAACTTCCAAAAATAAAAAAACCCAAAGTCTGAAAATCAAACAAAATAATCTCAAACAAAAAAACAAACAAATTAAATAACTCTGGGTTAAACCTTATAGCCCCGAACAAAGTTCAGATAAGAATTTCATATTGAATAAATCTAACCAAAAATAAATTCAACTAAAAAGAGATCTTAGATAAAAATAAAACCCCACATTAAGCTAACCATCAAAAGATTAAATCAAACAACCAAACTTAAATCAAATCAAGAGACCAATAGACAAAAAGAAAAACCCCAATAAAAGACCAATCACAATGGAATAAAAAAAAATGCAAGAGATCAAAAGAACAAAAATAAATCAGATCAAATAATGTTGAAATTGACTCAACCCCCTTAATAATATCTGAAATAACATCAAAAAAATGCATCGAGTGTTATATTTTGGTCGTCTCGCGTTAGGCGCAATTAAATTCACGTTTCTGCGCATATCATTTATTGGATGTTTCCATTAAAGGCCACAAGACTCTTTATTCTGACGATTAATCAAGGGTTTTCCCTCTTAGAGGGATGTAATTAACGTCGTTGCGCATAGGCAACGACGGGATCTTGGTCCCGACCCGATCTCCACTTTCGTTTGACGAAGTCAAACGGCGCACGAATAGACCCAAAGTCCTCCGACTCTCGGAGGCAGAACATGTTGTCACTTCGGTGACTGGCACGCCTGCGCTATGTGATTGTGAGTTCATCTCTTGTCATTATCGCTCAAGCAGCATCCGACGGGACTTGAATTCGCAATATGCATTCATACACATGAGAACATGATAAATAATTGTAAATTTAAATAAATTGTGATGGATCCACAAAATCCATTCCACAGCGTTGCACGCCCGGTGGGACCAAACTTTCCTTCATCTCTTCGCCAGAATAGAAGCCTTGTGGTCTTCATACTCTATACTAACTGCTAGTTTGAACTAACTTGCAGTCGACTAACATACATATGACTAAAGTACGATTCAGACCGTAAATTGTTCGGGACCACGCCCGGTATGGCTATCTTGCCGTGCCGACTCACTTTGGAGATTTTCCTCCAGTGGTCGAATTCCCCAACTTCTCGGGGGTGGCTTTCGTCCAAGTGCTGCACAACAACACTAAGGAGATAGCTGAAGAGGAATCAAAGACAGTTAGCTGCCAAGTCCATCATATGGACCGTGGCAACAGAAGAAGTGACAAGGGACCCAGGGGGCATCGAGCTAGTGCTGGGAAGACTAATGGACCCAGGGGGCATCAAGCCAATACTGTGAAGGCTACAACAACTACTCCCAACAAGGCACGTGTCTCTAGCTCTGGAAAGAGCATGCTGGTCAATCACATCAGAATCCATCTGCAGAGCGGCCATGCTGTGATAGAACAAAATCATGTGGTGCCAGCTATTCCGACAAGAAATTCCTTCCAAGCATTAGAGGGAAAGAAAGAGATGTATAACACATTCAAAAGAAAATTGGCCCTAAAGCCAATTAAATTCAAGCAGGTTTGGGTGCCTAAGAAGACCCAAGCCCTTCAACCAGTGAAGTGACAACATGCCAGAGACAATGAGACAAATGCAAAGGGCAAAATGGATGCTGATCATCCAGCTCAAGCAACTCCCATGCCAGTGTTCAAATCTTATGTACGACAAGGGACTATTTTCTGCTACACTGCATACTACAACAAGGCAGCTAATCTAGAGCATCTGGCTCACATGCCCCAGCTGCGGAGGAGGGGTCCAATATTTGTCCCTCCATTTATACAAGGATCCAATACGGCTGATCAGATCGTGTCCAACTACGCCTATGATCCAACAAGAACTTTCCTGGGACATCAATGCTCTCTAAAACTATGGGAGCAACCCAAGATGGTCTATCCTATTGTGAAGATGAAGATGAAAAGGAAAATGATAAATGGCAAAAGAAAGGAAGAGCAAAAGTAATTTATGGAAGGAAACAAGAAGAAAGAGTGAAGAAGTATTACTATTAGCCACTGGCTCGAGAGGAAGGCAACTCTAGAGTCTCCATCCTCCAAAAGCTCAAAATTTCCTCTAAGCTGGAAAGAAGGGTAGAGTGGAAAAGTAACACCTCACACATTCTTGCATGTTATATGGCTGGCATGTCTAGTCATTATGGAGCCTTCTCTCAGGAAGAAGAGGCATTGCTAGAGTTTACTAAAAGGTCAGACTCTCTCGCAGGAAAGGGAAAGACCATGAGTAAAGACCCAAAGACTCCAATGGTCAGAAGAGTGTCTGGAGCAACAATGAGGTTTGAGGGAGTTGGCAAGTCGCCACCTACTTCCTTGAAAACGACTTTGGTTAGGGAAACAACCAACATCCCTACCATGTCTGTACACGATCCTGCTGCGATAGTCTTGTTACAAAAATGTCAGCTGGAAATTGAAATGTTGAGAAAATAGATTCAAGAAAGAGATGAATATATCATGGCATTAAAAAGCAAAGAGAGCATAGTCAAAGTATTGCAAGGCAGCATCCGCTCTCCCCAAATTCCACCAACAATGACACGGCCAATCTCAAGCCACATTGGGGGCATTTCACCCCTAAATCCATGTCAAGAGACTTCGAAACAATCAACAAGGCAAGAGCTTCCACAAGCTAAAGGGTTAACACTACAGTCATCCCACAACCGCTTGAGTTTAACAGATCCAACACTAATGAGCAGTTTGATGAAGTTAACAGGAACGTATGATAGTACTGCTACTCATCAAGCTCCATACCCCAGGTGTCATGATATGCACTCTATCGATGCAATGGGGCGTTTCACTCTAGATGCGCCTTGTCAGATGATGCCTCGCGCATCCTTGTCGAGCAGACATTCACATTTAAATCTCCTGCCAGCATCTATGGCAGACCAGCTAGACAAACAGAGGAAGCCAAAATGTGACAAGGCAAATAATATTGTGGCAGAAATTGAGGCATTTCACTTGAGGGACAAAGGCGGAAATCAATTGATAAGAAGCCTGCCCGAATGGAGGTACACACTGAAGATCTTAAGGCCTTTGAGCTGTTGAGAAATACAAACAAATCTACGACTGGATTTTTAGTACCACGACCAAAGGCTCGAGGCGTACTATTCCTTTTCAAGATAAAGTTAGAAAACCTTATTCATTCCCCAAGGAAAAGACAGGGTATTGTTTGAATGGGCAACTGAATACAACAAAATTACACTACCGGTGCCCAAAAGACCTGAGCAAGCTGGAAAGAAGTATGATCCATTATTCTGCTCATACCATCAAGTCTTGGGGCATACCATAGAAGACTGCTATGTATTCAAGGATATCATGGAATCCTTGATTAAGAAGGGAGAGCTGCAAATGAGCGAGTACAGAGTATGCCCACCACGTCCGCATGAAACCGCAGCTCAACAGAAGACTGTGAATATGATTTCTCTCTCGCAACAACTATTTGAGGAGATGCAGTCTGAAGCCCAACAAGAGCCTTAACTAGAAGGCAAATTGTTAAAGGGAGTGTCATTATGGGGGCACTCTCCACCCTTCAATAGACACATAATTCCCTAGTTGGAAGTCAAAAAAGCACATATCTCTTCTTCAGCCTGCCTACCCCCAATGGCCAAAAATGTCTCTTCACTATTTGTCAAGCCCTTGATGTCTGAAGAGGCAACCAACTCAACTGAGCATGCTCATGAAGCACAAGGGCAAGGGGATGAAATCCTATAATGTCGGAGCCAATGCAACTAGATGGTATATGTCAAGGCAAGGCCGAGAAACTACAAACATCTACAAGAAAGGTAAAGAGAGCGAGCAAAACTGTACAGATATACACATGTTGTATGACTGCTGTGCTCGGTCGACATGGGACACTACCTACTAAGCAAGATGAATTCTCAAGGCTCAATGAAGGGCCAGATCCTCCTGTCAGGAGGGAAGAAGCTAAGGGCAAAGCCCCGATAGTCTCAGTGGCCCAAGAAGGGATTGCAGATATAATAGAAGCTAATAATATCAATAACCTGCCACCTATTCCTCCAGGAGGGGCTCCAACTGAAGTGATATCTGATATCCCTAGCACTCATACACATGATCCTGCTGTGGCAGCGTTGATACAAAGATACCAACAGAAAATTGAAATGCTGAAGAAGCAAATTGAAGAAAGAGATGCCCATGCTCTGGCACCAAGAGAAGCAAGGGGCATGGTGGAAACATCGCATGTTGACACCAACTTCCCCAATAGTCTATTACATCCAACAAGACTCCAACCAACACCAGACAATGCTGGGGGCATCCCATGTCAAGCAGCCCCAGGGCAGCCCATAGCCCGCCAAGTAGCACATCAAGGGCCTGCCACTATGGCTCAGATGTAGTCGGATCCTCCTCATCCAAACGTGGTCCAAGCACCGATTATGAATAGACAGACGTTGGAACAAATGATAGAAGGGAAACTGGCAGAAATGGGGAATGCTAATCAAACCCCATTAACATATACCAGGTTTCGTATCCTGTGCATCATGCAACAAAAAGACTTCCTCCTAGCATCAGCAAGCCACCAAAGTTCAAAAAATTCAATGGGCAAGGATCGCCTAAAGAGCATGTTGCATACTATGTTAACATCATGGGGGAGTGGCTACTGATGAGTCATATTTGCTCAAATTCTTTGGGTCTTCCCAGGCTGGATTGGCTTTCGAATGGTATTCAAATTTACCAGTCGGGTCCATTATGAACTGGCCAGATATGCAAAGGAAGTTTATAGAAAGATTCTATGTTGCTGAAAGAGAAATCACATTGGTTGAGTTATATGCAACCAGGCAACAAGATAATGAGTCACCTGTAGATTATATCAAAAGGTGGAGAGATCTCAGCATGAGATGCAGACGACCACTACATCCAGAGGAGGCCGTTCAAATCTACAAGCAAAACTTGAGCAGACATATCGTAGAAAGGATGATCGGTGTCGAGATCAAGTCCTTCGACAGGCTAAAAAGAGTTGTGGCCGAAATTGAACAATTCCATTCTAGGTATCCCCCTGCCAATGCATCAAGTTAGGAAAACAGATTGCTTGGAAAAAGGCCAGCACCTATAGATGTTCATACTGTGAACCTCAAAGCCTTTACATAACAAAAGCGTGGAGCTGGCTCCTCTTCTGCTAGGCCGATGAAGCGAAGTAAAAAGTGCTCGTTGCAAGAAAAGATGCAAAAGCCCTACTCCTTCCCAAAGAAAAGACACAGACTCTCTTCGAATGGGCATGTCGACATAACAAAATCGTCCCACCCGAGCCTAGAGGGGTAGAGAACATCAAGAAGAAAGACGATCCCCGGTTCTGCTTATATCATCAGCTGCTGGGGCATGTTACAGAGGACTGCTATGTCCACAAAGATAAAATTGAGGCCTTGATAAGAAAGTAAGAGTTGCAAGTGGGCGAGTACAAGGTGGACCCGCCGCGCCCTCATGGGGCTCCAACGCAATAGAAAGGAAAAACATATAGCAGCTTGTGTTAGCCAGCATGGAGGGAGGGTAGATGCAAGCTATAATATTCAAGCCAGGAGAGCATAAACAACCAAGATGCTCAATGCACGGAGGAAATCCATGTACCCCAGAGAAATTTCAAGATCTCTGGCCCATCACAAGCAAATAAACAAGGGCCAGCTCTCCAGAAGTGAGTTATTCTGGGGCAGATGACAGTCGGATGTGTAATGTCCATTCATGTAAATACTCAAAAAAAAAAAGAAAAAAATTGATGATGACAAAAAAATAAAGAAAGCATCTTACTGAGGTAGTCAAACCGACCACCCAGCATGAGACCTTATCGTCGCGACGGTCTCGATCGGCTCTTTTAGAGCCACCTGAGGTATTATTATCGATGACGAGCAGCAAAAAAAAATAATAAAAGGCCAACCATACCGCTAGCCGGACTATGGTTCTGAGACAAATAATACCTCAACAAAATTGCATGTTTCTTTGGAAGGCGATGATATGAGCCCGCACGATCGTACTGCATCGGGCTTTCACCGCTTATGTCCATATTCATACATGAGTTTTCTTACCAGATTTTGAGTGCATATTCTTTTTCTAGATCCCTAATAAAGCCGCTGAAGGATTTATCCTTATTCAACATCACCTACATTTCAAACAAAAACTGGTGAATTGTTAATCATGTTTTCAATAGTCATATTTTAAAATCAGCAAGCTTGCCATTCATGATTTCAAAAGAACTCATATTTCAAAAGTGGCATCTCGCCCACCATGTTTTCAAAAGTCATACTTAAAATCGGCAAGCTTGTCTTTCATAATTTCAAAAGAACTCATATTTCAAAAGTGGCGACTCGCCAATCATATTTTCAAAAGTCATGTTTTCAAATCGGCAAGCTTGCCGCTCATGATTTCAAAAAATTCATATTTCAAAAATGGCGTTTTGCCAATCATGTTTCAAAAGACTTATTTCAAAACTAGTAATTTGTCAATCATGTTTCAAAATACATATTTCAAAACTGACAATTTGCCAATCACGTTTCAAAAGACATATTTTAAAAACTGACAATTTGCCAATCATGTTCAAAAGACATTTCAAAACTGGCAATTTGCCAATCATATTTAAAAATTCATATTTCAAAAATGTCAATTTGCTAGTCAAATTACAAAATCGACGTTTTCGAAGTAACGATGTGTCAGTCATATTGAAAATTCATGTTTCAAAACTCAAAATCATGTTTTTCAAACAGGACCTTGGCACCCACATGTTTAATAAAAGATCGAGGCCTCTACGCCCTCACAATTTCAAATCGGCTTCTTCGCCCCATATTTTCAAAGTGGGCCTTTGTGCCACATCTTTCAAAATCGGGCTTCTACGTCCTCATCCGACTTTCACGTCCTCACAATTGTAAAAATCGGGCTTCTGCGCCCTTACAATTTCAAAATTGGGCTTCTACGCCCTCATGATTTCAAATCGGACTTTCACATCCTCACAATTTCAAAATCAGGCTTCCACGCCCTCATGATTTCAAAGGCGTGCCTCTGTGCCCAATGTTTTCAAAACATACTAAAAATGACATTCAATGCAAAAGAACTTTACAAATTAAATTAATCTCAAAGGAGCAGCAACTGCGGCATAAGTGTCATAGTCCATTCTCAGTTTGTGGAACGTCTCCCACATCTGGGGTCTCCACGGATATAAGATAAATTAATCTTAAAGGAGCAACAACTGCGAGACAAATATCACAGTCCATTCTCAGTTGTGGAATGTTTCCCACACCTGGGGTCTCCAAAGATAAAATCAAAATTGACCTCCATTAAATAGTCACTGCGGGATAAGTACCGTAATCCAGCCTCTTTGTGGAACGTCTACCACATTTGAGGTCTCTAAAAACGTACAAAAAAATAGATGAAATGAATAGAGATAATAAAATAAAGTCAAAAAAATTGATCAATGGAAAAAAATGAAATGATTGAAAATAGGATGAAATGAATTTTCTTCAAAAAAAAAGAAAATTAATCATGAAAATGAACAGGACAAAAGAAATGCACAAAATAAAAAAAAAAATTTGATTTAAGAAGTCGGGTCTCTCTACCCACGAGTTAGAGCTCCCATATTCGAACTCACAATCAATCTACGTAAAGCTACAACTGCGGGATAAATATCGCAGTCCAGCCTCAGATCGTGAAATGTCGCCACATCTGGGGTCTCCAGGATATAAGAATCCATCTTCATGAAGCTACAACTATAGGATAAATATCGTAGTCCAGCCTCAGTTCGTGGGATCAATACCACGTCTGAGGTCTCCGAGGATATAAGAATCCACCCTTAAGGAGCTGCAACTGCAGGATAAATACCGTAGTCCAGCCTCAGTTCGTGGGATTAGTACCGCATTCGAGGTCTCCGAGGATATAAGAATCCATCTTCAAGGAGCTGCAACTATGGGATAAATACCGTAGTCCAGTCTCAGTTCGTGGGATTAGTGCCACGTCTGAGGTCTTTGAGAATATAATAATCTATCCCAAAGGAGCAGCAACTATGGAATAAGTGTCGTAGTCCATTCTCAGTTTGTGGAATATCTCCCACATCTGGGGTCTCCAGGGATACAAGACAAACCATTCTCCGAGGAGCAGCAACTACGGGACAAATACTGTAGTCCAGCCTCAATCTGTGGTATCAATACCACACCTGAGGTCTCCAAGTGAATAAACATCCATCTCCGAGGAGCTGCAACTACAAGAGAAGCATTGTAGTTCGATCTCAGCCTGTGGGACAATTTCCACGTGAGATCTCCGAGGATTTAAGAGTTA
Organism: Colocasia esculenta; assembly: GCA_014218235.1. Lineage (NCBI taxonomy): Eukaryota > Viridiplantae > Streptophyta > Magnoliopsida > Alismatales > Araceae > Colocasia > Colocasia esculenta. The sequence continues at coordinate 103,809,672 of CM024756.1, forward strand.
AAATCAAGTTACCATGTTCGATGTTTATATAAACAGATTATTTTGCAGGAACTGTATATTATCACATCCCTTTTTTTGTGGCGGTCCAGAGGATCTAACACTGAGCTTTGACATTCCATGCCCAAGATCCCCCAAGTCAACATAGTGGAGCCACCTTCACAGTGGTCGATGGTTCGAGATGGCATCATTATGCTTCAACATCAGGAGGATCCAACACCTCATGAAGCTAAATTCGACATTGCCTTGAAGACAGACACCCTCCAGTCTTTAATGTCCAAGAACTCTGAGGGTACACTATTGAATGTATGTTCGCAATGCATATCCTGCGACATTTCTATACAAAAAAATGAAATGATAAAACAAAAAAAAATGATCAACAAAATTGTTCAAAATAGAGATGCCTATCGGACCTACTCTGGTTTCACTGCCGAGTAGGGGTAAAAAGGACAAGATAAACCCGGCCATGATGAAAACCCAAAAGGGCATCGTGGACAAAATTGGGAACCCTGCTACGTGAAAACCCTGAAAGGGCGTGTAGGCAAAAGCAAGAAGGGGCTGACTCCGGTGAAAACCCGAAAGGGCGCTTGGGTCAGTAATGTGGTAAAAAAAAATTGTAAAAAATGAATGAAGTCAAAATGTCAAAATGGCAAGAAGGGAGAGTTCTATCTATGCTCTTTCAAGAAATCCTCTTTTTGCTACACGTTCTCGGAATCCATTTATGCACTCTCTTGTCAAAAAGCTTCAAAACTAAGACAAGCTGTCTCTTGCCATCCATGCCTCACGTCTGTATATACTTGCTCCTGCCAAGTAGGACTCTAGGTTTAGATAATCTCTGCCCTTTCAAAATTTCAAATAAAGTCCAGGCTTGACTTCTTGCCTCGGTTGGCCATTAGATGTTTACCTTTAGAATCCCTATTGAAACCAGCACATAGATTTTCTAGATTATCATTTCGCAATCCACTCAAATAACCTCACACCATCTACCAACATCATGGTACGATGGGTGGTTGAGTTCTATTCCACTCATAAACTTCTCTTAATATATATATATATATGTACACAAAACAAATAGGAAAATAGAGGTGCCTCGTTGGACTTGTCTAGGTTTCCCCTGGACAAGGGTAAAAGAGCTAGAACCCGGTCATGACGAAAACCCAAAAGTGCGCCATGAGCAAAATTGAGTACCCTACTACGTGAAAACCCGAAAGGGTGCGTAGGCAAAAGTAAGAGGGGGTCGAGTTGAGTGAAAACCGAAAGGGCGCTCAATTCGATAATGTGAAAATAAAAAAAAAGATCCAAAGATAGCTACCAAAGACAAGCAGGCTTCAAGTCTCTAGAAAGAAAATCCTAACAGAAGTTGTGCTTGCTAATCAAAGCTTGTCTTCGTGCCGGTGGGAGCTTATCTATTAGCCAACTGAAGTTATCTCAATGGCAATCAAAGCTCATCTTCATGCCAATCAAAGCTTGTTTGCGCGCTAATGAGAGCTTACCTTCTGACTAGCTGAAGTTTATCTTCATGCGAATCAAAGCCTGTCTTCGTATCAGTGAGAGCTTATCTTCTGGCCAGTCGAAGTTTATCTCAGCGCCAATCAAAAGTTGTCTTCAGGCAGGCGAATCTTGTCTTCATGCCGGTCGAAGCTTGTCCTTATACCAGTCGAAGCTTGTCATCATGACAGCCGAAGCTCGTCTCTATACCAGCCGAAAGTCGGTCGACACAAATAGAAAACAAAAGTCAAAAAAGATGACAAGGACTCATTAATCCAACTACAAGCGGAGCGGCACTGATAAGGGCTACAGGACCCTCAAGATTATTATGTTTCAAGACGATCGACTAGCAAGACAGCTCAGAAGAAAGGAAGCAGCATGATCTCTTACCGAGTCTAGAAATATCCACCCGATCATATGGCAAGCCAGCATGCCCTATTGACTCATACAACAGGCCAATATAACCTAATGAATGGATGACCCATGAAGGTCGCCAGCTTATATGGCCTCACCAACTAAAAGAGGCCACTGGATTAGGGCTCTCGCTAATTCAAGGAGGCTGCTAATTCAAAATCATGTCTTCATGACGTCCCACCGAGTTAGAAATCTTGGCAATCCAAAGAAGTTGCTCATCTAGGGCTTCCACCGAAACTAGGGGCTACTAGTTCAGCGTTGCTGCCATTTCAAGAAGGCCGTCAGTTCCGTGCTTCCACCAGCTCAGGATTGCCGCCGGCCCAATGCTTCCGCCATTTGGAAAAGCCTCCAGTCTAGCAATCCTCACTGATTCAGTGGTTGTTAATCCAGTGAACTCGTAGACTTTAGAAGATGTTGTCACAACAATTCTTATTGATTGTCAATCTCAAGATGATATGCCAATATCGATAAAACCACCGGCATGGTAATACGTCTGAAGACCACCAGTACAGTTGTGAGACAATAGACCGCCAAACAGTACCAGACAACGGAACAACAAGAGATCGACAGTCATGAGGCTGAATGACAACAGAACACAAGACGAGTTCAAATCGGGCTACGAGGGGTACACCTGCGGACGGTGCTCCGCTCGTTCCTCACTTGCACCATCCCCAGGTGGGGGGCATTTGTCTACACCTATTTTGGGCCCACATGTCACTATTGGGCTGGCAGCCCAAGGAGATGGATGCAGCCTCATACGGCTACCACAACAAGATAATGGCACATGAGGTAATATGTGAGAAAAGGAGGGGCTATGTTGAGGAGGGCCTTTGCCACCTCAGCCCTCAAAAGAGGGCCCTTAAAAGCTCCCTTTCCCAGGGAAAAATGCCCAGATCGCAACTGTCATAAAGGAAGGAGGGCAGAAGCTTCCAGCGGCCAGGAGTTCTCCTTGCAGCAGAAGAAAGCCAAGAGAGGGAGAAGGCGGCTACGGAAGTTTTCCTAGAAGGGTGGGTGTTCTTCTGAAGAAAGAGAGAGAGAGATCAGAAAGGCGAGTGTAAAAAAAAATGTAAAAAAACACGAGCAGAGAGAGGAGGGGTTGGCTGTTTGCAGTCGCCCCATCTGTTCTTTCCCCCCTTTCATGCAACTGTTCTTTATTTTCTTTTATGAGAATATCAAATGCTTGTTTCATGTAACGGATGGGGGTGCTGAATATACAGTGTGATTGTCCTTGTGTTTGTTTTCTTTTGTTTTCCGTTTCCAGATATTACGTTGCTCCCTCTTTCCGTTGTTTTACTGTGTTTGTCTGGGAGGATTGCCAAAGGCGCAAGTAGGTGTGTTGTGTTCTATTTTCTATTTTGAATCCCCATCCTTCTTGACCCCCCCCCCCCTTTTACTGGTTTTGTTGTCACCGAGCATTGAAGTATCTCCTGCATATGCTGGGGTGGGTGAGCCACACACCTATTCTAGCGCAGGGGGACTAACATAATTGAATCCTCTTTTACATAAAGCTGAGCCCCCCTCCCTCTGTATTGGATGGTCTTCTCTTTTATGCCTTCAGTTCGTCCTCTGCTGGCCACACTGACGGATTCATAATATTAACCACCATTTATTCCGTAATCTCATCGCTGAGCCCTCACACTTCCATATGAGAGGATAGCGACTCAACAGAGAAATAACCTCATCTTGATCTGATCTCAATAGAGGCGTGTTTTTCATGATCTCAAAATATTTTATTATACCTGATTTCAATACGAGAGAAATGTTAGTGAATTTCCATGTCATTTTCCCCCGTTGCGTTGTCTGGCTATCTCAATTTGAAGCCACCGTTTATCTCAAATGTTTCTGCAGAGCTCTCACCCCTCATATGTGATGTGCTTCAGCCATGTCTTCATTGAACATTTCTTGTATTTATTTAAATCTTACCCAAAAAAATTTTGTTCTATGTTCCTCGAATGTTTTTGTGAAACAATGGTTTTACATGAAAAAAATAATACTTGCACTCTCATTTGTTCCCTCCCATCTAATAAGTAAAAAAAAAGGGCAAAGCAATAGGGCGAAGGGCATATAATAAAATAAAATAAAATAATAATTGGAACCATCTAAAACAACTTAAATACTACAATTAAATTCTAAGGAAAAAATAGCATAATAATCTGCAACCAAGTTCAATGGCATAAAATAAAATACAACAAAAGAAAATTTTCAAAAAAAAAAATGAACCAAAGTCTGAAGATCAAACAAAATAATCTCAAACAAAAAACCAAACAATTAAATAACTCTGGGTTAAACCTTATAGCCCCGAACAAAGTTCAGATAAGAATTTCAAATTTGAATAAATCTAAACAAAAATAAATTAAACTAAAAAGAGATCTTAGATAAAAATAAAACCCCACATTAAGCTAACCATCAAAAGATTAAATCAAACAACCAACTTAAATCAAATCAAGAGACCAATAGACAAAAAGACAAACCCCAATAAAAGACCAATCACATGGAATAAAAAAAAATGCAAGAGATCAAAAGAACAAAATAAATCAGATCAAATAATGTTGAAATTGACTCAACCCCTTAATAATATCTGAAATACATCAAAAAAATGCGTCGAGTGTATATTTGGTCATCTCGCGTTAGGCGCAATTAAATTCACATTTCTGCGCATATCATTTATCGGATGTTTCCATTAAAGGCCCAAGACTCTTTATTCTGGCGATTAATCAAGGGTTTTCCCTCTTAGAGGGATGTAATTAACATCGTTGTGCTTAGGCAACGATGGGATCTTGGTCCCGACCCGATCTCCACTTGTTTGACGAAGTTCAAACGGCGCACGAATAGACCCAAAGCCTCCGACTCTCGGAGGTAGAACATGTTGTCGCTTCGGTGACTGGCACGCCTGCGCTATGCGATTGTGAGTTCATCACTTGTCATTATCGCTCAAGCAGCATCCGATGGGACTTGAATTCGCATATGCATTCATTCACATGAGAACATGATAAATAATTGTAAATTTAAATAAATTGTGATGGATCCACAAAATCCATTTCCCTAATAGTCAAGAACACAATTTAATTTGCAAGGCATGCTTAATGGAATTTGGGCAAACTGGCTCGTTAGAACCCTAACAACATGTAGTATTTATGGTAATTTCATCAAGGCATAAGCATGAGTAGATTCGAGGTTATAAGCAAAACATGAATGTTTGGGCAGACATGAAACAGGGATTTGGGCATTTAATTTGCCCTCATGCATGAACGAAAAAGGGCGAAACAAGAGGGCTTTTGAAAGGGATCATGAAGACTACCTAGGGTAATTTTTACACGAGTTTAACTTGAGAGATTGCCTACCTTTTGTTGAAGTAAGGAAAAACCCTAGTTTGGAGAGGAAAATAGAAAGATCCTCCTTGCTCCAAGCCTTCTCCTCCCTTGCTCCTTCGTCCACATCCTTCTCCTTCGTTCTCCAGAGCTCTAACAATGATCTAGGGGGTGATAGGGCCAAAATTGGGGTGTTTTATTTCCTAATAGAGTCCTAATGCATTTAAAACTCTTCTCTTCTCCTCCAACTCCGAAAATTTACATTTATCACCTATTTTCTTTCATTTATCTGCCTAATGGGGTTGGGAAGAGAGCTAAATTCGTGGCCATGGGGTTAGGATAGGCTAAGGGCTCTTGTTCTAGATGAATACAAGTTATTTAGTATTTATCCTAACCTTTTACCATTTACTAATTAATTAAATGCGAATTTGGGATAATTATTTCCCATCGCATGATGGGCTCCACTTTATTAGGCCCATTATTTAGCAATTAAGCCATTACACAAACCCATTAGCATTTTAACTTAATGGGCTTGATTAAATGCCCTTTATTTCACTTATTTCTCATTTATTCTAATTAAATCTATTTACCTAATTTATTTAAAAAAAAATTATTTTATTTGGATTTTAAAAATCTAGGGTGCTACAAAAGTACTCATTCATCTGTCTAGGTGTGACCTCTTCTACATTCCTAGCAGCTTGGTTCTGATCTTGGGTGGCCATTCTAGTTTTCCTATGAAAGAATCTTTCAATTTCGTTTATAAGTTGAGCCAAATCTATGTTCAGGAAGCGTCTACCAAGCATACACAGTCGAAAAGCCCTCTATTTATGATTTTTTAATTTTTAGATTTTTATTGAATTTTTATGAACAAACACAAACAAACAAACACTTTTAAAACAAATTAACCTAAACACTAAGTGTTCCTTGGACCTATGTTTTTTCTCAAAATCGGATTTATGCTTGCTTAAGTCTAATCGTAACTCTTCTTGTACCAGCCAGGTAAGAGGTAGAGTAGAGGGAGGCCCCCCTTGCTTTCGCAAGGACCCAATTAAATAACATCTTGCTCACTTAAGCATAAGCTTTTTTACCTCTAATCCTAGACACCAGACTTAAAGAGAAGTTTTAGAATTAAGAAAGGATAAATATAATTATGAACCTAGGCCAAGTCTACTGGTTTTTATTAAAAGTTTAGGCAAATGCAAGAATGTGAAATTTTTTGCGATTTTGGGTAAAGGAAAGGGTGATGAAATCCCTCACCTTATCTTATTTTTTTCTAAAGGGTGATGCCCTAAGCATTCCCTTTTACAAATATGAAGTGCAATAAATCAAGTTCAAACAAGGGTTTTCTAATGAAGTCTAATGCATGAAACAAGAGATAGAAGTCATACCTTTCCCCTGCAGTTCTTCAATGCAGGAAAAGAGATAGAATTCAAATGACAATTAAAATGATGGATGTGTCACGCCCCGATATTAGCAGCGGAATAAATACCGGGGGACGTGAACGATACAAAAGACGTATCACAGTTGAATAGCGTAGAGTCACAACTGAACAAAAGGACGTATTTAAGACTATAATATGGTCACCAAAAATATACTTTATTCCATTCCATCCAACTAACTGCAACCTTACATAGAGAATTAACTGAAAAGAGTTCATTATTCAAATAAAACTTCTAGAAAAGTTCACTATTACATGGACTACTCAAATATCTATTCCTAACTGTCAACTACTCATATGGCGGGTGCTCATCACTCTTGCCCTGCCCCATCGGACTCCACAGGTTCTTCATCACTTCCTAAAAAAGGGCAGGATGATAGAGGTGAGCGAACTAGCTCAGTAGGATTTACATCTCAATTTGTGCGGGCACTAGTATACATGATTAAATTTTAAAAGGCAAGATATGAACATGAACATGATGACAATGCATGCAATACTAACAGATCGAATAGCAGAGTAGAATGGATATCATTTCAGATCACATGTCGAGTTGTATATACATTGGATAGATATTTCAAGGGTAGATTCGTATCAAAAGATTTGCCATATTCAAACAGATATCATGTATTCACATGATCAGACGTATCATATCATATCAGACCTATCATATCAAACAAAGGCACATTCACACTAATCTTGCTTATTTGTTTGTGCTATGCCAAGCACCAGAAGTCCATACTCCCGCGGTTAATAAGTACGTTGGGGCGCTCCTCCCCAGGACCGGACAGGCCCCTATTGCACAGGCATGGGTCAAATTTGGACAAAGTCCCACGTTGTGCCGAAACACATATTCATATTATGGCCACAGAGTTTCAATGATAAGCTCATAGTAAAAGGATCATGATCATTCATAGAGTCAAGGAATGAAAATAGCTCAAGAGAACAAGGCAGGATAACGACGTATCTTCTGTTTCATATTCATTAATGTCTTGACATGATGATGTTTCTAAAGACAGATCGTATGAAGAACATGTGCTCTCAATTCCCCAGGTGGGTGTGTCTATTCGTGCAAAGGTGTAAGTGATGAGTCACGGATCTTTCCTAGCATGTATGCATTTGACAAATAATTAATTGAACACTGGAAACATAAAACTATTGAAACTCATGTGCAAATCATGATATTAACTCCACTAACAAGTCCATACTAACATTTATTCACACACATTTATATCATATTCTTATCTTATCAATTGACAATAAATAAGATCACAAGATAATGCAATGAACATAAGGACAATCACAATTACACATTAGAATCATTCGTATCATTACCACTTTTCAATGGGTTGATTTCTTTTAGGTCCATGCATACTATATAACGTCATGCACATGCTTAGTAGACATCATGTAATGATCAGGCCCAAAATATGCAATTTTTTTGTAAGGGTAGTGTCGACACACCCCTTACTGGTGTCGACACAATGCCTCAAACACAAGACAAAATAATGCAGAACTGATCAAGTAGTGTCGACACAGGGTCAAGTAGTGTCGACACAATGCTTCAAATACAAGGCAAAATGATCAAGTGGTGTCGACACAGGATCAGGTAGTGTCGACACAGTGCTTCAAATACAAGGCAAAGAGGTCAAGTAGTGTCGACACAGGATCCAGTAGTGTCGACACAGTGCTTCAAATACAAGGCAAAGAGGTCAAGTAGTGTCGACACAGGATCCAGTAGTGTCGACACAGTGCATCAAATATAAGGCAAAGAGGTCAAGTAGTGTCGACACAGGATCCAGTAGTGTCGACACAGTGCTCCAAATACAAGGCAAAATGGTCAAGTAGTGTCAACACTAGATTAGATAGTGTCGACACTAGAGACCCTTCCCAGAACACCTTCTGGGACAGTGTGTCGACACTAGATCAAGTAGTGTCGACACTAGAGGCCTTCCCAGAACACCTTTTGGGCTGATTTGGGACAGTGTGTCGACACTAGCTCAAGTACTGTCGACACTAGAGGCCCTCCCAGAACAAAACTATAGGTCAAGTGTAACCCGAAAACACATCTCATGCAGTAGTTTACTTACCCCTCTTATAACTCTCTAACGAATGACATTTAGACAAAATGTTCAACATGAAAGATGACGAGGACAATAGTAGAAGAACTTTGATGTTGGGGATTTGATCTAATTCTGTCTCGAATCCCAAGAAACGTATGAAGAACATAAAGCTAAGTGCAGCCCGAAATCGCAGTATCATGCAGTGACTCTCTTAACATGCTTATAACGCTTTACGATAGACTTTTAGACAAAACGTTCAACATAAAAGATGATCGTGACTACAAGTAGAAGAACTTTCATGAAGGAAGTTGGGCTAATTCGGTAAAAACTCTCGTAAAAAATAAGAAGAACGGGAAAGCCCTAACTGTGCGCGACTTAGGGAAAACTACGAATACGCAATGTATACTCCATGAACATGAGTCATACCAAGTGCAAATGAACCTAGACTCGAAGATCTACATGATGGTGTTGTTTTCTTTAATCTTGGCCCGAGAACACCTACCTTCGAATGCTAAGAACTCTCTGCAGATTTCTGGGTTGATGCAGAGCGAAGTTGAGGAAGACCATGATTTTCCCCAGCCATTCTCCACTTCCCCAGCGCTCCAAACTTGCTACTCTCGACCCCAACTTGTTGCTAAACCTTCCCCAAGAGTTTAAGGATGAGTCTTATAGATTTAGGGGTAGTTATGAGTCCTAACGGGACTAGGAAAAGAGGCTGTGAATTCTGCTTCCTTCTTTCCAAAATCTGGGATTCTCACCCAAAGGAGGTAGCAACGTTTAGGAAACCACCAATTGGGGTTGGGTTCGGTTTTGCTTACCTTGCATGACTAATTACCTAATTTAACCCTAACTTGCCCTCTCTAATTATGGCATAATTACATACACAAATTTCTGGGTAATTCCTGTCCGGTTTTCTATATCCTTGAGCCAAATGTGTTCCATTGGCCCAAATCTCGTTAATGGATCATTAATACATGGTTTTGAAAGACTCTCCAATATGTTTATTTAATTTATTCCCCTTTATTCCAAAAATTTTTAAAATTACTAAAATTTCGGGGTGTTACATCCTCCCCCCTTAAAAAAAAAAATTCGTCCCCAAATTACACGTAATGGTGTAGTTCATACCTGAGAATAGTTCTGGGTGGTTTTTCTTCATTCTTTCCTCTGTTTCCAGGTAGCATTGGTAACTCCCTCTCGACTCCATTGGACCTTCACCATATGTATGGTACGATTCCTGAGTCGTTGAATCTTCCTATCCAACAGTTTGATCGGCTTCTCTTCATAAGTCAGGTCCTCCCGAATCTCCAAGTCCTCATGGTTGATTACATGGTCGGCATTGAATAAGTACTTCCTCAGCATGGATATGTGGAACACATTATGTACATTCGCCAGCTGTAGAGGTAGTGCAATTCTATACGCCACCTGACCAATCCTTTCCAGAATTTCAAATGGCCCTATGAATCTGGGAGTAGTTTTCCTTTGATCCCAAATCTTTGTATTCCCCTTGAAGGTGAGACCTTCAAGAAAACATGTTCGCCAACCTGAAATTCTAGTTCTCTCCTCTTGTCTGCATAACTCTTTTGCCTGGATTGTGCTATCTTCAGACGTTCCCTGACAATCTGAACCTTCCTGACAGTCGCCTCAATTAAGTCGGGTCCGACCCATTGGTTCTCCCCAACCTCTTCCAACAAGGGGTGATCTGCAACTCCTGCCATATAAGGCTTCAAATGGAGCCATCTTGATACTTGCCTGATAGTGTTGTTATATGCAAACTCTATCAGGTACAACTGATCATCCCATCGTCCTCTAAAATCTAGCACTAGAGCACGAAGCATATCTTCCACAATTTGATTGGTCCTTTTGGTTTGCCCATCAGTCTGAGGATGGAAGGCAGTACTAAAATTTAGTTTAGTACCCATTGCTGCTTGTAAACCCTTCCAGAAGTGTGAAGTAAATCTAGGGTCCCGATCTGATATTATGCTAGATGGAACCCCATGCAATCTGACTACTTCCTTAACATATAGTGGCAGCCAATACATCCACAGACAATGTACTCTTAATCGGCAAGAAATGAGCCGACTTAGTCAATCGATCAACTATCACCGAAATCGCATCCATACCACCTCTAGTCTTGGGCAATCCCATGATAAAGTCCATACCGATACTATCCCACTTCCATTCTGGGATTTCTAGTGGTAGCAGTCCACCAGCTGTACGAAAATGCTCGGCCTTGACTTTCATGCATGTAAACAGTATGACACATGATCGGCCACATCCTCTGCATGTTTGGCCACCAGTACGACCTTTTTAAGTCTTGGTACATCTGTGTGATCCAGGTGGATCGTGTACTTGGACTAGTGAGCTTCATTTAGTAACCTCTTCTTGAGTCTCCATGATCAGGGACACATGTTCTATCTCGTAATAGTAATCTTCCCTCAGATGAGAGTAAAGTCAGGTCTTTGTTCTAGCTTCTCCCTGATGTCAACTAAGAATGGATCCTCTCCCTATTTCTCCTTAATTTCGGTCAATAGATCGGATTGTATCTGGAGATTGGAAATCATTACCGGTTTTTCCTTCTTTCCCATGTCTAAGTTCAAGCTTGCAAATTGCTCCAATAACTTCCATTCACCCAGCATCATATTAGCTAGCATAGCTCCTGGTTGTCTACTTAAAGCGTCTGCCACTACATTGGCTTTCCCAGGGTGATATTGAATGGAAAAGTCAAAGTCCTTAAGATATTCTAACCACCTTCTCTGTCTCATATTAAGCTCCTTCTGTGAGAATAGGTATTTCAAACTCTTGTGGTCAGAAAAGACTTTAATTCACCATAGATATAATGCCTCCAATCATTAAGGCGAATACTACAGCTTCTAACTCCAGGTCATGAACGGGTAGTTCACTTCATGGATATTCAACTGTCTTGAGGCATATGCTATTACTTTCCCTTGTTGGATCAAGACGCATCCCAGACCTGTTCCAGAAGCATCTGAATAAATTTCAAATCCTCCCTCTTCAGTGGGTAAGGCAAGGACGGAGCAGTAGTCAGACACTTCTTCAAGTGTTAAAGCTTTCTTCACATTCATCGGTCCACACAAACAGGTTTCCTTCCGGGTCAGCTTGGTTAATGGCAATGCAATCTTGAGAAATCCTTTATAAACTTCGATAATATCCTGCCATCCTAGAAAGCTCCTGATCTCTGTGACGCTTGTCGGTCTTTCCCATTTTAGTACAGCCTCAACCTTTGATGGATCAACAGCGATACCATCCTTGGTTACCACATGTTCTAAAAAGGATACCTCCTCAAGCCAGAATTCACATTTACTTAGCTTGGCATATAATTTATTCTCCCTAAAATCTGTAATGAGATCCTCAAATTCTTCTCATGCTCTTCCCTTGTCTTGGAATAGATTAATATATCATCGATGAATACCACCACAAATTTATCCAGATATGGGTGATAAATGCTATTCATCAACTGCATAAAAATGCAGGGGCATTTGTTAGTCCGAAAGGCATAACAATAAATTCATATGCCCATACCTGCTACGGAAGGATGTTTGTGATGTCTTCTCCTTTGATCCTCAATTGATGATAATCAGATCTGAGATCTATTTTAGAGAAGTATCTAGCTCTAGATAATTGGTCAAACAACTCATCAATCCTTGGCAGAGGGTATTTGTTCTTGATAGTAAACTGATTTAGTTGTCTGTAATCTATACATAGCCTCATCGACCCATCTTTCTTCTTGACGAAGAGGACAGATGCACCCCATGGTGATGTGCTTGGTCGGATGAAACCTTCTCTAACAGTTCGATCAGTTGCTCTTTTAATTCCTTTAGTTCTGCGGGGGACATTCTATATGGTGCCCTAGATACTGGTGCTGCTCTAGGGACAATTCGATGGTAAAATCGACCTCTCGTCAGGAGGAATTCCTGGCAAGCTTCTAGAAAAATGTCAGCGTATTCGCTGACAACATGGATGTCCTCAACTTTGACATCTCTTTGTGATGACCACAGCAGTAAGAAAGGCCATACAACCTTCCTCATCATCTTTTGGCTTAAAGTGCAGAGATAAGTGACAATCTCCTGCGGTTTCTATCCCCTTAAACACTAGTTTTGGGTAATAGGTAAAGGTTACCCGACTTCTCCTGCAGTTGATACTAGCCCCCATGTTCAGACAACCAGTCTGCTCCAAGTATCACATCATCCCTCCCTGTCCATAAATATTAAATTTGCTGGTAGGTTTTGGGTTTCAATCAACACTTCACAAGATGGCATATGGTTTGTAAGATGGTGCCAGGACCAATCGGGGTTGACACAACTATTCCGGATTTCATTGGGACGGTTTCACAGGTAGGGTATCAACAAATGTTTGAGATATAAAGGAATGCGTAGCTCCCGTATCAAATAGAACATATGCGGGTTGAGAAAGAATAGTAAGTGTACCTTCCACGATACCACCTTCTTCAGCAGCTTCAGGCTCCTAATAGCTTGTAAGCGGCCTTGCCTCTTCTGTCCATTCGGACGCTTGTCCTGAGGGGCTTGTTCTTTCAGTATTGGGCAGTCTAAGATCCTATGGTCACACTACCACACAGCGCAGGCATCTCCTTGCGCTCTCCAGCATTGTTCAGACCGGTGACTAGCTTTGTCACAGTGTTTGCACCTTTCTCCCGTTGTCACCACTATCTGCTTACCTAACTCCTTGGCTTTTTATCAGCTGGTTCATTTACTTCGCCACTGGGCCTTTTCTTCCCATGGTCGGCTGTACCTTCCTGTAGAAGACACTTGCTCCCTTTTACGGATTTTCCCTTATCCTTTCAGCAGTCTCCATGGCATCTTCCAGTAATTGAGCCTTCTTTACCATGTCAGCATAGGTTTGAATGTCCATTGGTGCCAGTTGAGTGATGAACTGGGGCCTCAAGCCATACAGAAAGCGTTTTGCCTTCATCCTTTCTGTCGCAATTAAGTGAACAACATATCGGGACAGACGAGAGAATTGGGCCTCATACTCAGCCACATTGAGTCCTCTCTGCTTCAAAGCCTCAAATTCGGCTGCTTTCCATTCCTGCACCCTCTTGGAGAAGTACTGGTGTTGAAGTGCTCAATGAACGGAGCCCATGTTAGTTGCTGGCCATTCAGTGTTGCTTCTACCGACTCCCACCATGCCCTGGCATCCTTTTCCAATTGGAAAGTCGCCAGCAGTACTTTGTTCTGGTCTGTGCATTGCATGACCCTGGATATCCTTTCAATTTCCTTAACCCAGTGTTCAGCAACATCTGGGTCAGTACTCCCTCCAAACCTAGGCGGATCCATATTCCGAAAATTCGATGGAGATCACCGGCTCCGCGATTACCCCCATCCTGGGTGGCTTGCAGGATAGCCTGAGTCAAGTTCTGTATTGTTTGTTGCATGCTCCTAGCCTGGGCTCATTCAGTGGCCATTGAGGTAATAATTACCTTCAAGATAATAATATAAGTCAGTCATCTAAATATATCACATGCGACCTCTATTCCCATGGTTCTACCCAAGCTCACATTAGGTACGACAGATTTTGACTCGTGTGATGTAGTTTCATTCTATGTTCCTATTCCCTTGCACCCTAAAGTTCAGGCTCTGATACCAACTGTAACGCCCCGATATTTAGCAGCGGATAAATACTGGGGGACGTGAACGATACAAAAGACGTATCACAGTTGAATAGCATAGAGTCACAACTGAACAAAAGGAAGTATTTGGACTATAATATGGTCACCAAAAATAACTTTATTCCATTCCATCCAACTAATTACAACCTTACATAGAGAATCAACTGAAAAGAGTTCATTATTCAAATAAAACTTCTAGAAAAGTTCACATTACATGGACTACTCAAATATCTGCTCTTAACTGTCAACTACTCATATGGCGGGTGCTCATCACTCTTGCCCTGCCCCATCAGACTCCACGGGTTCTTCATCACTTCTTGAAAAAGGGCAGGATGATAGGGGTGAGCGAACTAGCTCAGTAGGATTTACATCTCAATATTGTGCGGGCACTAGTATACATGATTAACATTTTGAAAGGCAAGATATGAACATGAACACGATGACAATGCATGCAATACTAACAGATCGAATAGCAGAGTAGAACGGATATCATTTTAGATCACATGTCGAGTTGCATATACATTGGGAAAATATTTCAAGAGTAGATTCATATCAAAAGATTTGGCCATATTCAAACAGATATCATGTATTCACATGATCAGACGTATCATATCAAATCAGACTTATCATATCAAATAAAGGCACATTCACACTAATCTTGCTTATCGTATCATATCAAATCAGACTTATCTAGAGTCCTTTGCACAAATCAAGATGCTCAACTTCTCTAAACTGTCTCACAGATTTAAAATCGCAAAGATGAACTAATAAAGTGGTGAGAGCAAGTCATATCCACAAAGAGGCTGAATAAAGTTTGACTTAAGAAACTGCTTTTTGGAATAACTCTAACAGACACTTATTCACCAAGATAACACTGCATTAGAATTAATTCTGTAAATAGCACCAATCAAATCCCTCACAACTCGACAGGTCAAACATAATGAAAGAACAAGTAGAATTGAAAATAAAATAAAAATGGTATCATTGTACCCTTACAATTGAGCACCACAAGAAAATGCGGCGTTACCGACGGATTTTTCGACGGAATTTATCTGTCAGAAATACCGACAGATATTCCGACGGAATTATTTCCGTCGGCATATCGGTCGGAAGTACCGACCAATTTTAGTCTATCGAAAAAATCCGTTAGTAATAATGTTAGAAAGAGGATTACCGATGGATAGTTCTGACGGAAATAGTCTGTCGGAAATATCCGTCGGTCAACCCCAATTTCCCTCCTCCACCATCCCTGCGAAACCCCACTCTGCATCCGCGAAACCCCCAATTTCTCTCTCTCTCTCTTCTCTCTCTCTCTCTCTCTCTCTCTCTCTCGCCCTTTCTGCCGCCGCCCCACACCACCGTCTCCTCCCCCCGCTCCGCCGCCGCTAGCCGCACGCGACCTGCCGCCGCCGCCTGCGGACGCCTCCGGCGCCTCGCCGCACTGTCGCCGCCTCCGGCCGCCTGCAGCTCGCCGCCCCCACACCGCCGGTATGTCTACAACCCTCCATTCGCCTCCCCCCTCCATCTCCTCCTCCCCACACCGTCCCCCACTCCCCCGGCCCGCACAGTCCCGCCCCTCCACTCCCCTGGCCCGCACAGTCCGCCCCTCCCACTCATACACCGCCCCCCCTCCGCCCGTCCCCCCTCCCCCACATTCCCCCTTCGTCCCCCCCTTTCCCACATTCCCCACAGTCCCCTCGCGTCCCCCCCTCCCCCCACAGTCCCCCCCCCCCCCATAGTCCCCCCCTCCCCCCACAGTCCACCCTCCCCCACATTCCCCCCTCCGTCCCCCCTCCCCCACAATCCCCTCCTCCCCCACCCCACCCCACCCCACCTCGATTATTAAATAAATTACTCTCATGTATAATCCCATGTATAAATGTGATATTTAGATATTATTCTATTTACTGCCCAATCATTTGGTTAATTAGGTTTCTATGATTAATATGAGAAGTAAAAGGGCATACCAATTTTATTTGATGGTTTGTTCTTGTATTCAGACTAGTTAGAGTTTCAAATAGGCATATTAATTTATACATCATGTTGGCAAGAAAGAGGACATAATGGATGGTCTATGTTTATGAAACACTACTAATTAGATTCAGTTTATGTACTTCACCTTTATTCAATATTAATAGTATTCTATGCTGTACTCGAAGTGGTTAGCCTTCTTCAACTAGGAAGGGACACTATAATTAAGCTCTGATCAAATTATTCAACCATGAATTATCTCTTAATTGGGCACCTCCAATTCCCAATAATTGGAATCCTCTCTCAGCCCCTGACCTCGGCCCCCCCGCCCCACGTTATTGCACACCTCATACATAATAGAGAAAGTGCAACTTTTTCTTCTAGAGATGCCAGACATTTCCTGCATCGTCTCTCTACTGTGGATTTAGTTTCTTAGATCTCACTTAAATACAAGAAATTCAATAAGCCAATGCAAACTCTAATGAGGTTACATATCAATTTATGAATAAAAAAATGAGTACAAAATCTTCAAGTTTAGATCGATCTTTTGATCTGAAGCAAACTCTAATGGGTACCAAACATAGCCTAAGACTGCCCTTGTAAATAGAAATCGTCAGGTTTAGATCGATCTTTTGATCTGAAGCAGAGACTTTATCTATAGAAAGCACATGAAGGGTCTCAATGATCCATTCTCCCTATTGAATTGAATGCTAAAGGCATGGAACTGTAATGTGACTTGATCAAGATTTAAAAAATGAGTACAAAATCTTTCTTTTAGCTATTAAATCTCTAATTCAAACTTATTTCAATATAACACTATTATATGGATTATTTTTAATTGCTTACTTTCAGTTTAGTGATTAGTATTATATTTCTTACTTTAATGCAATTCATCTACATATATGTATGAATTTGGTTTATTATTGCACTTGTTTACATGTATGATTTTATTTCCATATTCCTTTCATATTTATTTAGGTTTGAAATTTGATCAATGCATTGTATAGCATTTTTTCACTGCACACACCTCACGAGAGCGGGTTAAGCCCGTGTCAATGAACCTTCCCGTTCAAGACTTTGAGATTGATGTGCACGAGTCTTATTTTCAAAAATGAGAACGTGTATATCTACTCAAAGTCTTGAATTGTCCCGTTTTAGACAGTTTGTGAATGTTTGATCGCAGTTAGGTAGTCATTTATTATGTGTTTGTATTATTTGTTGAAAATTTCGGGTGCATCTACTCACTCCTCTCTGATATACATTTAGTGAGTTCCCTACAAGCCAATTCATATTAGTGATGGCACTTGTAATCTTGTACCAATCTCTTTTGGTAATTAAATGAGGTGTTGCATTACTCGTTGTTTATTTGTAGTCATTTGATTGATTCTTTCATATTTACCATATTATGATTTAATTCATATTTTAAATTACTAATGAATAAATTGTTATAATTTTTTTTCTAATTAGTGATGAGAGTTCGCGATTGGAAATTAGACTCAAAGAAGAACAAATGTCCAACGTATCAAAGTACGTTTTTGTTTGAACGAAAGATCTTACCGATGGATATTCAAAGATTGTATGATGGTTTACTTTTGGTGAAAGAGAAGATGAAGAAAATCATAAAGATATTCGGAAAAAGAAAGACAAAGTTTAGAAAATAAAAGTGGATTATCTGTTATTGTTCAAGATGAAAAAGGACTGCGATATTCTGTAATCTTACGACGTAGTTGGTGTGGTAGTATGTACATGTTTAGTGGAAAAGACTGGTCAAAATTTGTGGAAAATAATTGTGTCAAAGAGCTTGACATTCTGAAAGTTATGTCTTCCCATTATGTACGAAGAGATGTATTTAGTAAACTATATTTAGGGATATCAGCGGTTAGTTCAAAACCTAGGAAATCTAATAAGAAGCTGGTGAATAAAGAGCCGATCAAGTGGTGGTGGCCTAATATGAAGACATCACGGTTTGTACGATCAAGTGGTGGTGGCCTAATATACGACCGGGTGGGTTAAAGTGACGTGTGGGAACTGACGGAATCCAATTTGGATCTCCGGATTGGGTTGGGCATTGAAATGACGGATCTAAAAATAGTCAAGTATATATAAAGGGCTAAAACCTACAACCCGGGGGTCTAAAATCCGAAATAGGGATCAGATCGCGTGCCGTTTTCTCCAACACGACCGGGTGGTTTAGTGACTGTGGGAACTGACAGAATCCATTTGGATCTCTCCGGATTGGGTTGGGCATTGAAATGACGGATCTAAAAAATAGCTAAGTATATATAAAGGGTCAAAACACACAACCCGGGGGTCCAAAATCCCAATAGGGATCAGACCGGCGTGCCGTTTTCTCCGACACGACCGGGTAGGTTAAAGTGACGTGTGGGAACTAACGGAATCCAATTTGGATCTCCGGATTGGGTTGGGCATTGAAATGACGAATCTAAAAAACAGCGAAGTATATATAAGGGTCAAAACACACAACCCGGGGGTCCAAAATCCAAATAGGGATCGATCGGCGTGCCGTTTTCTCCGACACGACCGGGTGGGTTAAAGTGACGTGTGGGAACTGACAGAATCCAATTTGGATATCCGGATTGGGTTGGGCATTGAAAGACGGATCTAAAAAACAGTCAAGTATATATAAAGGGCTAAAACCTACAACCCGGGGGTCCAAAATCCCAAATAGGGATCGGATCACGTGCCGTTTTCTCCGACACGACCGAGTGGGTTAAAGTGACGTGTGGGAACTGACGGAATGCAATTTGGATCTCCGATTGGGTTGGGCATTGAAATGACGGATCTAAAAACACCCAAGAAACGATGGATCTAAAAATAGTATCTAATTAAACTTGAGAAATAATCACATATTTTAAATTTATTTTTGAAAATAATATATGTCTTTTAATTATTTTAATGTTTCTCATATTAATTTTTTTTAATATAGGATCCACCTCCAGCACTTGACGATGACGAGGTAGGGACAGCAGACGATCCAACAGATCTGTCTTGATTTTTTATATTATTATTTTGTATGGTTTATATTTATTGTTTTTATGATTTTATGTTCATCGTGAGTATTTGTGAAATTTATGAATATTGTAGCAGGTTTGAAAAATCTTTTTTATTTGTCAATTTTTAAAAATATATACTGCACATTCTGACGGATTTTCTGACGGATAAATGTCCGTCGAAAATTCTAAATTACCGACGGAAAACTCGGTCGGTAATTCCGTCTATAGTTCTGACGGCCGTTTTCGACGGGTTTACTGATTTACCGACTGACTGTCTGTCGGTAAATACTGACTGTATGTCTGACGGTATTTCCGACGAATTTGTCCGTCGGAGTTTTCCGACTGATTTCGACGAGGAATTCTCTTCCGTCGGTAATTTCTAACCAACAATTTCCGACGGACCATTTCCGACGAGCTTCGGACGGAAATCTGTCGGAAGGATAATGTTCCGACGGATTTCCGTCGGATTTCCGACGGATCTTTCCGTCGGAAAATCCGCATTCTTGTAGTGGAGGGATCAAACAAGTAGACAGAAATCTGAACTAGAAACATACGGATGCACCTCTAATTCTGAAATGATCTGGAACTCAAGAAGATAAAAAGATGACAGAACAAGAATCTCAAAAGAAAATTATCAAACCAATTACCCCTACAACTCAGAGGATGAACAATCAGTAATAGTAGCTCTCCACAAACACCAAATCACTACCCTCATAGCTCAAGGATCTGACAGAAAATAAGAATAGGAGTTTATTGTTGCTAATCAGAATCCTCATGTTATATTGAAGAACAGGAATAAGAACAACATTAATGACTCAAAAACAAAACTAGAAAGACTCAGAAATCTTTAAGAAATCAGCTCCAACCTCTGCTATAACAGGAACATGGGCTTCACAAACTCAACTCTGGATCTGGACTTTGTAGATGTCTGAAAGCCATCTGGACGCAGTTACCCTCGCAGACGCCGAACAACCACAGAACGATCCAAGAAAATGGGGTGTTCTTGGTCACCCTATGCCTTCTCTAAAGTTCACACCTCGGAACTCCTCAGACGCACCAGATGCCACTAATCTCTCTAACGTCAGATTCTCCTCACTATTCCCTTCAAAAGATAAGAAGAGGATGTCCTCCATAGAAGAAAAGAAGAAGCCCTCCTGGATCATCCTCACAAGACGCTTACAGAAGAAAGGAAGAAGCCCTCTGTCCCTCTCGCCACACAGCCCCCTGCTTCTGAGGACCTTGGGGTCCTTATATAGGCTCCATCGAATCTTCCAGGTGCCAGGCTCCTCACGCACACCAGCCTCACGCACGGCAGCCCGCATGCCCAAGCTCCATCGCCCTCTGCTCGCACGCCCATGCTCCGCACGAGCTCCGCACGCCCAAGATTCTCACCTCCAGCTTCACAGCTCACGCATTGCCTCCAGCTTCACACACTGCCTCTAGCTTCACACACCGCCTCCAGGACTCCTGATGGAAAGAAAGAAGGGTAAAGAAATGGTTTTAGTGGTGTGCATGGCCTATTCGGGTTAGATGAGAGAAAGGTAATGGCACAATGCGCTGATGGTGGTAACAAAATGTTGGCATAATGGACTCATGAAGGTATGGCATGATGGTATTGGGTGAGGGTGTTTATTTAACTTAAATTCATTTAAAATCTGAGTTATTTACAAACTAATATTTGCAAGAATTATTAGAAGATGTTTATGAAAATATAAGACCAAGAATTATTGATGTACAATGTACTTGTAAAATAAGAAAACACTTTTATTAGTCCAACTATTCAAAACGCATTGACTTATAAATGAGAATCTATCTGTGTTCTACCCAAAAATTAACTAATATGCTACAAAATTTATACATAAATAGAAATACAAATTAAAGCTAGAATGTACTTTATTTATACACAAATGATGTCTCAAATCACCTATATGTATGAATTTAACACTAAAAATTCTGCAGTTATCAGTCGACAAATGTCTGGAAGGTGTCGACGCATAACTTCGAATGTTCATGTTTTGGTCATTGTCATCCGAGACATCGATTGCTTGTCTTTCTTTTCAGGAATCGACTATCTTAAACATCAAAGTTAAACATGTATCATAGCTGCTTTGATGATAAACTCTCATTTAATAATGTTGAAAAACCATGCTTGGACTTGACATGTTGGCATTATGCTAAATCAAACACATTGTAAATTTACTACCTGTGGTGTGGTGTCGACAGAGCTCTTCAAGGTGTCGACACATGATTGATTTCCAATGAACTATTCTTCATGAATGAATGAGTGTGTTGACACATACTATGAGTGTGTCAACATAAGTTGTTTTTTGAAACAAGGCATGACTTGTTTGCAATGTTTTTTTAAAGGTTGGTTGACTCAGTCTCTTCGTGTGTCGACACATTTCAGCACATATGAGATGCTTTGAACCTCTGTGTGTCGACACATGAAGAAGGTGTGTCGACCTCTGTGCTATAACTCCATATCGATTGGCTACTCAGTCAGCAATCGATTCCCCTTCTGATCTCCATATCAATTTCCTTTAGGTCTCATATTGATTGATGTGAGCTTCATATCGATTTCTATGTTTATATGGATTGGCTACGTGTTCAACAATCGATTTCCTTTTTAAGCTACATATCAATTATTATTTTCACATAATTTCTTCATTAATTCTGAATGATTTATGTGTCTGTGCAGGGTAAGACTTACTTTAACTAAAAGCATCCTCAGGATGATAGGTGTTGACCTCAAAGAGTACAAAAAGCCTAAGCCAAAATCAAGGAATAGACAGAAGATTCAAGTCATTAGATACAACAATATCTGTTGACAGTCAGGGATTGTCTATTGACAGATAAGGTTAGATTTTGATAAAATCATTTCTGGACGAAGTTCTGCTTCAGTATCTGTCGACAGATGATTATCGTCTGTCGACAACTATGGTGAGTCATCACAAACATGTGAGCGGCATGTGCGTTTAATTAGGGCATCCTTTCCTGTACACACTGATTCCCACAACGTGTAAGGATAAGGACACACCTATAAAAAGGTGCCCCTAATCCAAAATAACCTACGAACACACATAACTCCAAGGGAGATTCCGCTGCTCTGTTCCTAGCAGAATAGATATGTGAAGAAGCTCTGAGCGTGAAATTGCAGAAGAGCATGTAAGATCAGTAGATCCAAGAAGAAGAAGAAGAAGAATAAGAGGAGCAGCAGCAAATCCATAAAGAAGAAGAGAAGCAACAACAAATTCAGACGAAGAAGAAGAAGAGAAGCAACAACAATCTAAGAATTCAATTAGAAATTCTATGAATCCAGTTTGAACATTCTTGCACTTATTTCATATCTATCTGTGTGTTGGTACTAATTTGAGGTCAGTACGTGGATTCTACTTATGTGTGTACCTTGCCATCTGTACAAGTGTTTTGTATAGATCACAGTGTGTGGTGTGTAGATCAGATCAAAGCTAGAGGATCCGATCTTTTGTGAACTTGATTTAGCATGTTTGTGTGTGTCTGAGCCTGTGTGCTTGTGTGTGTTGCACTCAAGGTATTAATTAGTGTGTGGCTCACTATGTGAGGGGTGGATGAATGAGTCACTGGATTTGATTTCTGAACCACCTAAAAATCTTTGTGCAATGATTTGATATTGTCTCATCGTTAGATGCATGCATAGGGGCTTGATTAGATGCTTAACAATCACACACTAATTCACACAATTTGTTTGATCAATTGTCTCACACACTTTGTATAATCAATCACATCAGATCTGTGGAGTTTTAATTGAATAGATATATAATCAAGAGTGAATTTTAAATTGCTTAAGTTTTCGATGCAAATCTATTCAACCCCCATTCTAGATTTGTCATCATCGTTTATTCGATCCTACAAGGGAGAGTCCTTTGCAAGGGGTGATGCCATTGGATCTTCACCTCAATTGTTGAAGCATTGACGCCTCTCCATAGCCACACCTCTATGAGATGTAGCACTGATGGGCTCTTCTCCTTCCACTCAAGCTTCTAGCCGCTCCATGCAAGCCATGCATCTATGATAAGGGGAAGGCCTCTCTCTCCCTCTCTACTTGTTTATTTGTTCTTCTTTATCAGTGGCCTCTTACTCCCATATGAGTGCCTCCCTTTTGCTCCCACGTGAGTGTTCTATTTTAATCTCCCTCTCAATCACAACACACACACTTTATTTGGACTTTTCATACATGGAACATACCCACCTATGTTCCTTTTCATGCTTTCATGTTATATTCATGTTAAGAATTTGATTCTACACAGCTTGGCATCTAATCATCTTGGTTTTTATTGTGTTTTATGCAAGGGTAATCAAAGAAGCCTTCTACCTTGACTGGCCGACATTGTAGAAGAAGGAGCAAACCTATACTCCACAATCTCCCCGCTAAAGGTATTCCTCGCGATCTCCTTTTATTATCTATTTACTCATTTGAGGCTCACAATCTCTAGCGATCACCCTCCTCCTATAGCATTATGCAGCTTGTATTTGTTATTTATTTTTATCTCTCTTCATCATTCATTTTTAGGTCGAAAGTCACAATCCATAGTCATTGGTGAAGTGGTCATAAACTCCATGGAACTAGTAGTGCTTCAGCTAATTGAGATATTGTGGTTTGGACTACATTGGCTCGAGTAAGCTAGAGTCATCGGGGAAGTACAACACTTGAATTTCTTGGGTGGTTCCTTCCTATCATTATTACAACTCTTATTTTTCTCTAACTAGGAAGATTGATTAGACTAACACTTCTCTCTTCCTCCCTTCCCAACCCATCTCAGCATGTGGTGAGGACATCTTCCCACTCTGTATGACACAGAGCCAATTTGACGAGGTCGACAAGGGTGGTTGGTGAGTGAAGAACCAAGTCACATTGCAACCTTTCATCTTGAGTTTCCTGGTTAGAGATGTAATAGCTGATGCACCATTGAGGTATGGAATCTAGAGGGCTTCTACCTTTTTCTTCGGGGTCCTGTTTGAGGGCTAATAACCCTGCAATTGGCTTAGGTTGGGTCGTTATCAATGATGCATTTAATGAAGAGATGTTTGAACTAGCAGAAATTGGGAATGCTCTCTGACATAAGGGCTCAAAACTAGCTTGGGTGCCCTGCAACAAAGTGGTGGCAATGGCTCAACACTTGATGGAGTTTGGAGTCCCCTATCACATCATCAGGACATCGAAGCTATCGAAGTGATCGATGGGGTCTCTCATTCCATCATAGGACTTTCGCAATAGAAGTTCTAGGCTTCACAATATCTCCTTCTCTATGATTTCTAGGGAGAAAAGAGATTGTTCATCATTGACATCTGCCATAAGGTGTTGCCTCTCCCTTTGTAGGGTTTGCAGCATGCGCTCCTGCTCAGCAAAATACAGCTCAAACTCTCAAAGCTGAATGGTTAGCCTCGGATGATTACATGAGCGGGCCAGAGGCAAATTTCCTTAGTAGGTGAAGCCCACAATAGATCCTCTACCCCTAGTCATTTGGTGGCATCAAGAGTGAAGGGAGGGAGTTGAGGTAGTGTTCGTTGCATTGCGTTCTTCCACCTTCCTTACAGATTGGAGGAGACTTCTTGATCTGCAGTAGGTGGAGGATGAGATTTCCCACCATCTTTATTGTGGATGATGCGACCATCTTCTATGGTAGCATAGTTGCCTACAATTCGCTATGAAGCCTCCCTATAATGGTGGACTTATTGGCAATGATGTTAGTGTTTCACCCTCTCAACATGCGCCTTAATTAGCATAATGAATATGTCAAGTTTTGCATTGGTGGAGTTGGGAACTTTAGAATCTACTTGGAGGAGTTGTGTTCCCTGGGTTTGCTCAAGCGTGGGACTGTCGACACTTGCATTTTGGTTTTGTTGTGGCAAAGGAGTGGGAGGTCCACTGGAACTCACCTCCTGATAGTTGATAGTTGGAGCCTTCCCCAAGTCACCATTATCTCTCTTGTTGTTGTTGTTGCTCTTGTGTACCATATTGGCTTTTCTTTCAGGTTTCTCATAGACAATGACAGATGAAGAAGTTCGATCTCACACGTAGTCGCAGACTGTTGGATGTTGGAGGGAAACTAATCCTGATGATTACCTAGTCCTACTGGTGATGGATTTACAAGGGACATAAAAGATTAGGGTTCTTGGATGGGGTTCCCAGGGAAAAACCTCCGATGCTTAAGTCAATGATGGATAAGAGTAAAGAGCAAGGGAGACGACAAAGGTTAGGATATGAGATTGCTCTTCACTAGCTGAGGGTCACAATTGTACTTATTTTTCCAAAGGTTGGTTCTTGGGAATATATAGTTGGGTTCTCCTTTATCATCTCTACAAAAGTCAGATGAACGAAGAGATAGATATAAAGACATGGTCCTAGGATAAGAGTCCTCATTGGTATCTAGAAATCCGATATGGGCTTTGAGCATATCATATGTGACTTTTTATCTTTATCTCAGTCTCTCATTGTCCTTGGGTTTAGCCGGCTTCCTATTCGAATCTACTAGTTTGGTGTTCTTCCGTAAGGGTTATTTCGAAAGCTATCCATTCGCTCGAATTCCTCTAGTGTGAAGCCTTTTCCCAAGCCTAGGAATGGTTCCACGTGTGTGACAATTTAGGGCATGCTAGTGCTTCATCGGCTTTGCTCTGTTGAGTTTTGGGTGGATGGTCGTTAGGATATTTATTAGACTGTCATCTAGTGGACCAAATAAGCTTGGCCTTTTTGATTTAAGATTTAATTGGCCGAGATTTCCCTGCACTAGAAAGTGTTTGAGAAGCAGGTGAATGAGCCATTCGGCTGCGAGTTATGCAGGAGCAGAGATTATTATTTGATTCTAGAAGTACGTAGATATCCTGCATATATATGTCGTAAAAATGATGCAGGCTTACGTCATATAATTGCACGACCTTAGATATCGACAGCTACAATCTGCTTTCTGCTCTGTGATACTCGTTTACCTTACCTAGTTGGATATTAATTTGACAACCACCTGAGCGGGCTTTATAGTTGACATGGTCAGTCAAACTGACATTCCACAAGTACGACTGCTCTTGCAAGTGGTGCCAATTACTATCTGACCACGATGAGTTTATGTCATTGACAGAAAGTTTGTAGTTTGCAATTCTGTCGTACAAGTTACGTGATCAAACCACGACAAGCCTGATCATAGTGGACGTACGTACACATGTATAAGAGATTACATCTGATTATCGAGCAACGAAACAGTGGAGTATCGAAAGGAATATTAAAGAGAGCTACGTTGGTGGGTAACAGACCTATTCATGCTGCTCGCTCTCCTGTTGCAAAACGGCAAGCTAGGTAAGTGAAATGGGTACTGGTGAAAGTTAGGAAATCTTTTCTCAGTTCCCCTCTCGAAGTACGTAACATGGAAGCATGTGTACATGAAATACGTCAAATAAAACATGTGCAAGTACATCAGTTTGCCAATATAGTTCATACCATTTACTCCTAAACCAATTATGATAACATGACCAAAAAGAAGGAAAAAGAAAGAAACCTGAACCAATTCCATACAACGACAAAGACATTGGTTTACTTGACTACGTACATGCCATCACAAGGTTAATTAGAACGGCAGCTTAACATGAAGGCAAACAGTGGAACTTATCTATACATGGATGTAATCTTATTTCAAAATATCTATATATCCTTGCAGCTAGTATACATTTCTTGGGCTTGCACCTACAATAAATGCCGTCCATTTACGGGCCACACGATTTTGTTTTGTCCAACAACCCCTTCTTCCCCATCACTACGCATCACATGATCATGGACCAGTCGGTGGGTGCACCGCCCCATCAACCACCGGGCAGAGAATTTAAAGTGCTCACCACACTCAAACGTGCATGCGATTTTTGACGCTACAAGACCTCACATCTGTCCGACTGAAGCTTCCCAAGCTGGTATGTAACCCAGTTTGGACAACGAGTTGGTCAGTAGTTCGGCAAGAAAGAAAATAAATTGGAGCCCAACTATAATGAGAATAGTGAACCCTACCTCGGAGTTGAAATACTGTGGTCCTCCGTGCCATGGTGGAACATTACCAGTGTCATTGTCTTATAGGTGAGGAATACAGTTTGGACTCGTTAATGGAGGTCTACCTCCTTTGGAATGGATAGTACGTGTTTTAATTTCCATTTGCTGATGCATGAAGCCTTCAATATCCCATGTTGATTAGGTTCAGTTGATCTTTTGTATCAAAGCTCAGATAACTCAGCTTTCTAGGTTGGAGGGATACGAACCAGGTTCATTGGAGCGGATCAAGAAT
The DNA here is from genome assembly GCA_014218235.1 of Colocasia esculenta. NCBI lineage: Eukaryota > Viridiplantae > Streptophyta > Magnoliopsida > Alismatales > Araceae > Colocasia > Colocasia esculenta. The sequence goes on from CM024756.1 coordinate 103,837,300, forward strand.
AGGACCAGCAGGCTAAAGAGAGAGAGAGTAAATCACTGATGACGACAGATTAAGAATGATTACTTCGTTCCACTTAGGCCATATCTATATTATTTTACCTGGGCTCCATATATTGCACAAACTGCAGAACCCGATGTTATGAATGCAATGTATAGCTTTCTAGTATTGGAACGGTCAGACAGTAAGGCAGTAAGGGGGAAGAGGTCTCAATCCAAGGAAAAGCCTCGACTAAACGAAGGTCTGCTTACAACCTTTTTTTCTTTTTTCTTTTGAGTTCCCGCAAGGTTATAAAATTTAGCATTTTCAAGTTTGAACTCCTGGACGATAGCTCGACTACTGGTATTATAGGATGTTCATGGGTTCAAGCATCCAATATATATATATATATATATATATATATATATATATATATTCTTCCAAGACGTATACATATATGAGAATTGCTATGCTCCCGGGTGATGTGGAGGGGCCGTGCCCCTCCACAGCATGCCATGTAGGGGGCATGGCCCCCGATATATTAATATATTTTTTGAGTTTTTTTTTAATATTTGTATGCATTAGTGTGATATTTATGTGCATTAGATAGATATTTATATATATTATTTGATTGTAATAAAAATTAAAATTAAAAAATATATTAAATACACCAGGAGCCGTGCTCCTCCACAAGCACACGCCACATATATTTAGGGACGGAATTCAAACAGTGGCTGCAACCATTGACTGCCTCGCATGGTGCCTGTAACACACTCTTGAGGCACTTTCAACCTCTCCTCTTATGATGAGAGAATATCATAAATATCGACAGAGGGGATGTACTATGATCACTTACTTGTATATGTATGTTATTTGCAATTCTTGACACATTCACCCAGCACATAGGTAATAAAATATACAAGGAATTCATCCAACTTTCTGGGCGTTCCTCAGCTAGCTACCTAATAGTCCTCGGCCGCCTTTGCCACGAATCCTCCGGCTGCTCTCTTCTCAACCTTGTAGGGCACACAGGTGCCGAAGATCTTGTCCCACACGATAAAGAATGGCTGTGAGAAGTTGCACTTGCTGCCGGACAGCTGGTGGTGGATATCATGGTAGGCAGAGTTGTTCCCGAACAGCAGGTGGAAGGGGTTCCATGGCAGCATGTAGCCACAGTGGTCATCGATCCCCTTGATGGTGGCGAAACAAAAGAACAAGGTGGTCATCCTCGGAGACATGCCGGAGGCGGCATAGGCGAGTGCGCCGGAGACGGTCTCGATGAGGAGGCCATCAATGGGGTGATTGTACTGCGCGCCGAAGGCATAGGGGACGACCAGCCGGTGGTGCCAAGAGTGAAGGTGCTTGTAGAGGAACTTGTTCTGGTGCATGTAACGATGCATGAAGAACTGCCACGCATCAAAGACGAACATGGCGACGAAGAACTGTCTGGCAGTGGCGAAGATGGAAGGGTTTGCAGCCGGATGTGTTGCCGCAGGACCTCACCAACCACCTGTACGCAGCGACAGAAGGAAATATAAATTCTAGGGTTACGATGACTGCAGGCGAGAAAGGATTGTCTTATGACTCTCTCTCTCTCTCTATATATATATATATATGTATATATATATATATATATATATATATATATATATAATATACATTAGTAGCAATTTATACATGCAGTGGAATCTCTCCCTCTCTTTCCCTCGCTGTCCCTCTCATCAATGTCTCGAGAGTTTTCATGGTTCTATCCATTGGTGGGTCTCCTTGCCAACCATATAGCTCTACAAATTTCCGCAGGCTTCTTTATGTGGTATGTTAAGTTACCAGATGACGAGAGATGGTCGTTAGCGGTGGATGAGGATATCACAACCACAAAGGGAAACCCTTTTGAATACTAGCAGACAACACATGAATATTAAACAGAGTTACCCGATGTTGACATCTGGGGAAGCTTTTTGAATGTTCAGTGCATACACAATGGCCTCAGTGGTTAAAGTTACAAGTATTAAATTTTGCACGCTAACTCATGTCCCAGTTGTGACTAGGGGCTGGGAGATCCGTAAATCGATTGGGGTAGGAGTAGAGCGCTCAAACATTAACCGATGATCTAGTTGGATCTGTGAAATTTGGATTCATCCGGTACAGGGGCCACCCAGCTGGATGAAAGAGAACCATGACACCCGTATCGCAAGTTGCTTCAGTTTCTATTTTTAATGATGCTTGATGCACTTGTTTAACATTCCTTGAATGTTATAAATAATAAACAAATGGAAACCAGGGGTTGATCTGGGCGTTGAAGACATTTGTCAACAGGTGGAGGATCTGAACGGGAGGAAATGGGGGGCAGGATAGAAAGGAAGATGTGTCGTGAACAACAGGTTTCGTCTGGTATAACGTTCTTCAAGCCCTGGAAAAGGTGCCATCCTAATGGAGGAGCGTTCACCGGAGAAATGTTGAGTTTACATGTCCCTGTGTCCCCGTGTTCGTGGTGGAGGTGTCTGCTTTCACAGACACAGGAGAGAGAGAGAGAGAGAGAGAGAGAGAGAGAGAGAGAGAGAGAGTACAGCTCCTACCTTGAAGCAGATCAAGGAGATGGTTGCCTGGAGAACCTGCTGGAGGAGGACGCCCCTGACGACGTCGCGCTTGGACACTAGGTTCTTGGCGTCCTCCTTCTTCCTCGAGTGTAGCCTGTACTTCTCGAGAGGGCCTGCAAACAGTTCGTACAGCCCTGAATACATCCAGTACACTAGGATCGGCGTGAACGTCCCCAGCAGCTCGTCGGTAGTGAATGACCCCATTACTTCTGAAAACGCAACGCTGTGTTTGCGAGGATATGTGATGGGGGGGAGAGGGCTAGTGTTGGCGAGAAAGGTCTGGTTCGGATGGCGAGGGCAGTTGTTCAGGCACCTGGCCTCGGTTAAATAGACGTACCTGACTGAACAGGGAGATAGAAAACAAACACGAAAAGGTGTGTGTGTGTGTGTGAGAGAGAGAGAGAGAGAGAGAGAGAGGAGAGAGAGAGAGATGGCAATGGCAAGGAGAGGAGGAAACACATTGGATTGGAGGCAGCTGGTGCTTTATGGTGGGGGCGGCAGAGAAGGCGGCGTTGACAGCGTGCAGGTGAATGAATATTGAACACAAAGCTGCGGGTGGTTTTTAAAATCGATCCAACGCGTCGAACTGGCTCGGTTTTGACCCTTTCTCTAATTCCAATTCCTCTCTTTTGTGAAAGATGTATGCATAGGTATGAAGCGAACTTTCCAGTTTACAAACTTATCGTAATAAGATGTAGAGAAATGGTTTCGTAAAACCATTTAGTAATACACTGAGGTGGCATTATCATGAAAAGAGTGCCACATCAGTAATTGTGGGGAGAAAACTAAAAGCAGCTCATAAATGAGGAGAGGTGGTCATACATTTTGATAAGTATATTAAGATATATTTTATCATATGATGTTACTAAGTCATTTTCTTAAGATGAATGTGGGAAAGATATATAATCCTCTCGACCGCCCACGTCAAGAGCAGAGCCGTCCCCTGTGGCGTCCGGTTTGACCAAAGAGATAAAATCATGGTGTCAAGCTCCCGCCCATTACTCACAAAGCCCCACCCACAACTAATTTGACATACGTCACTTGAGTTATATAGGCACAAAGGGACGTTTTTTAATCTTGTATTTATGTTGAATTTTCATTTTATATAAAGAAATATTTACAGCAAGAACGAATCTGATAATAAAACTGAACTAGATTGCAAATAATAACAATAATAATAATAAAAATTTAATTGAATGCACATGTATCAATAGTATGGCAGTTGTGATCAATTCTCAGCCAATAGAATTATTTTTTTACAATGCACCTTAGTGTTATTGAGAGACTTTTTTGCTACTTATAAATATCCTGCAAGTCAACTCACATTAGTGATAATCCTTGTAGTCTTATACTAATCATTTTTGGTAATATATATTAATGACATTATTTTACTCTATAGTAGAAGCATATGATGATGTTTATATATTGTGACATTCATAGATCTGTACAATGAGGATAAAGATCAAGATAATGCGGCATATCCTATTTTAACACAGATCTTAATATTTCTGATCATAGGATACTGGAGAAGGACATCGAGATAATCGAACATACCAGTGTGCTAATATCTATCCATATGATGGTGGCAGCTTGTCTCAAAGATGCTTGTGTGGAGACATTTTGGGGTATAGTACAGTACTCATTAGAGAATGAGTTCACTTAATGATCTGCTCTCAGAATATTATATGCATGGTTGATGATACCTAATTGTTAGACAATGATTTTGTAGCAACCCAGAAAATTCAATATTTAAAAATTCGAAATAATAGAATCATACATACCATTATCGTATGTGCAAGAACACATCTAAAAATTTCGTAAAAATTATAAATCAACCCCAAATAATATCCCTAAGTGTTCTACGAAGAAATTCGTGCAACGAAAAGTCTGATTGGCCAAGCGTATGTCACAACGTGATTAATTATCTAAATTAGGAAACTTAGTCGGAAAACCATTAACACGGAATGATAATGCGCCCATAAATTAAACGAACCTGTCGGAGAGACTTCCAACGTCATGTAATGATGACCCATTAAGAAAATTGGGCATAGAAAAATAATTTGGACCAAGTTTTAGAATTTGAGGTAACTTATTATTGTAATTAAGGAATAATTCAGAAAACCCATTATCATATGAGCCAAGTAGATTAACAATTAAAATAAAATAATGGGTAAAGTCCAACAATAAAATGAATAATCCATCATGAGAAATTAGATCAACGGACCTTCCATAGCCCATGAATAAAATTCAAAACTCTAATATTCTCTAATTTAAAATGGGAATTTTATAAGTTAAAACACATTAAACAAAAAGTAATGGGCTTTGTTAAATGGACCCATTAGAAATTAGTGGGCCAAAATAGGAATTTTTAAAAGAGAAATAATAGGAAATCCCTAAATTCGTAACTAAATTATTACCTAAATAGAAAAGAGGTATTTAATGCATTAAATAAGAAGTTTGAGTTGGATTTGGATTCCTAAACATACCCTAGTAGGTAGGCCATGAATTTAGCTCCCATCCTAACCCAATTAGAAGTTCTCGTTCTTTGAAAGGGGAGAGAAATTAAGAAATTCGGAATTAATGGGAATTAGAGTCCAAATAGGAAATGGAAAGAGAGAAGCATAATACTCTCTTAAAACCCCCATGGCCGGCCCTAGCCCGTACCCACGGCTTGCTGGACCAGGAGGAGGGCCAAGGAGGAGGAGATTTCATGGGAAGAAGCCTCTCTCAAGCTCTCTCTCTCATTCTTCAAGTTCTAGCTCTAGAGGAGAAAACGACCAAAGGTAGGCATTTTCATAAGCATAAATCATAAGATTTTGTCTGTAGATTGGTCTATGCATTAGGAACAAAACCCCTTCCGTTTCATAATTTTCCATCGAGTATAATTTGTGTTCTTCATTTTTGAAGTCCGCAAACCTCTTGACCCCGAACCTTCATGTTTAATTCATATCTCCTTGAATACTAGATCCCATGCTCTGAATTTTTATTGGAGATACTGAGGCATGTTAGGCATCTTTTGCCCCTAAAAGACCTAAATTTCATCCACCATGTCTTGCGAATTAATTCTTGCATCTCAAACTATTCACAATATTCTGTTCTCCATGTTTGGCTTGATTAAAGCCTGTCGAAACCATGTTTATTTTCTAATTCCTATTTAATTTAAGTACCCATGCATGTCTAGGTCATTTTTCAACTAGTTTCATGATTTTTCATTGACTATACAATTAGTTATGATTTTCTGAACGACCCTGAGTCAACAGATAGAAACTTGGCCCGCAATCCGAGGCTCTATCCTTTTCCCACTTGAACTCAGGCTAAGAACTTGAGAACGTGACAGCCCGATAGGTCGCGTTCTAAGGGCCGTCACGACACAGGAACTTGTCACGATCTGATAGCGACAGGATACCCGGTCTCGTTCTGGCCACCCGACTTGACCTACCTGTCACGACCCTCAAGGGACCCCGTCGCGATCTACCTGCCCAAACTGACAAGGCCGCCGCGATCCTCAGAAGGCCCTGCCGCATTCTGTCTTAACCACGTCGCGACCCTTACAAGGGTACGTCGCGTTCTGACTTTTTGCATGAAAACCCACATCTTTGCAAGTCTTGTGGTGCTACAGTTACCCCATGTTTTGCTAACTGTCTGAAACACAAAAAATGAAGTTGTAATTATCAAAGGTATTCTAATTAATTAAATTCAATCACATGACCTTTCATATCTATGATTTCATGACACGTGCACACACTTCAAACCATCCAAATATGGCTTAACTTGGCATGTTAATATTTCATAATACATCTGATAATTTATTTCAATTATCTATTTAAATTGCCATATTTTTAATGAACTTGTCTATGTTTTCTCATGATGTTTTGGGAATACTGTTATCGACGCTCCACTGTTCTACAATTTCTCTAGAACGTCGAGCACTTGTTTCTATATACACACTATCTCTTGACTTGCACGAACTCTCCGTCGGATACTCCTTCCGCCAGACTAGTGAATCCTTTTTCAAGGCCTCCGTAAGTCTCCTCTGTCCATGCATTCCACATGGTCGACGAGCTAGCTGTACCTTAACACCTATGATACCCTTTAGGGATCAACATGATCCAACGGCTATTAGAAGATCGCTATTATCTTGAATCACGCCGGACCTCTGGACCGGTGCTTAACATGGCTAGTGGAAGGGTCGTGAGTTCCACCTGACTGCCGACACTAAGTGCACGTGTTGCAACTGTTCTATTGCCTGCTACTCGAAGTGTTACGTGCATTCTCCCTTAGCTCTCATCTATACTCTACTTGCTCATCTATTCACGTTCACTTTACTATCTCGTCTATTCATCCATTGCTCTTATATTTCTTGGTACTCTCTATTGGCCATTATTTAATTGTCTAAAGATAAACAACATAACCAATGCCAGCGCAATAGGGCCCCATCTGGTCCTGGGGAGAGTGCCCGAAAGTGCCATTTACCCGCGGGAGTTAAATGATCAGGATGTCGGCATTACATTCAAGTGCATACTATCAATTAATCTAAGACAATCACACAAGTGCTATATTCTCTCGATGTCTTCGACAAAACAAAAGTGCTATATTCTCTTGTTGTCTATTGACGACAAAAGTGCTATATTCTCTCTCGGCTATCTACGGATAACCAAAGTGCCATTACTATTTTGATTGACGAAAGTTAATCAAAAGTGCTATACTATTTCGATTGATAAGAAAATCAATCAAAGTGCAATTCACTCTCTATATGGCCAACTACTTTCTCTCTCCTCGCTATACATGTGCTTGTTGCTATTGTTTGACGTTGACGTTGTTTGCTATCGTGTTGTTATCATTCTATCGTGACTTGACTTTAATCATCGTGCTATACTTGATTTATTTGCTATCTGAACCATGATCTGTCGACTTTACCTGACTCGCACTATCAGTTATTACTCTGCTTTTTAAAACACTAATTATCTAAAGCCTGCTTGATTCACAAGATTTAAGTCCTACTGGGCGTTATCGCTCACCCTTTGTTATTTGTTATTGTGTCTCAGGTTAGCTAGTTCACGTCACACACACCAATGGAGGGACCAGAGTGAGAGCAACCTGGATTCAGTGATGAAGTTATCCTAGTACAATGAGTCTAGTAGTTATGCTTTAGATTCTCTTTTCCAATATAATGAATGTGAATGAGCTCAATGTAGTGGCTCTGAATTAGTGTTGTAATAGACTTAGTGATTTTATAATGAAATGAAGAGTTTATTTCAATTATGTTCATTAGATGCTCTGAATCATTCACTATTGTACATTTTACTCTACTATGTACTTTGCTCACGTCTCCCCGATTTATTCCGCTGCTAATTGGCGGGGCGGCTAAATTGGCGGGGCATGACAGTGGTATCAGAGCCTAGGATGTCTAATAGGATATCTTAGGTTTAAAATGTTCTAGGATGTCCTCATTGGATCTCTTAGGTATAGGGTGTTCTAGTACAAACTGCCATGACACGTGTTTAAATCAACCATCATACCTAAAGTGAGGATTGGGTAAAACCGTAGTTAAGATCTAAAATATGTATACTACCCTGATTAATTTAATACTACTCGTACCCTTCTCAACCTCATTCTTGAAGGGACACTTAATGGACACCGACATAAGATCAACCCCGAGGCTAGTTCTAGCTGTCAGCAAGCAGCTCAACTGCTAGAAAGAGCTCTGGGAGCGACTAAGGAGATTAAAAAGGAGACCAATCAGAACGGAAGAGAATAAACCATGACAAGAGGTCAACCAGAAAGTGAATCATAATGATGAGATCATTTGCCATCATTGTCACAAGCTAGGTCATGTGGCAAGGAGTGTTGGCGAAGAATTGGTGCATGCTTATGTTGTGGCAACTCGAGACATCAGCTACGAGACTGCCCTCTCCTAAAAGCACAATCCACTAACACAGAAGAATCAATTCTATGATGAAAGGGACCAGCCAAATGGTGATAGAGGAAAATAAAAAAGATAAGAAGAACGACATATAAGCAAAACGTTATTCGCAGCAGGCGATGCAAGCGCTGCAACAGGAGGGACCACCCATCGGGGATTACTGGTGGAAACAAGGAAAATTTTTGCGATGTGGTAGCTCCAACCACAAGATGAGTGACTGGCCACATTTGAGAATCAACGTCATGAGGAATGAACAGCAAGGTACACTGAAGCTTTGGTGCAACTCTCTCCAAATCGAGAAGTGGGAAAGTGGAAGGTACCTCTGAACTCACAATGATTAATGCCTTTCACAATAATGATTCACATGTAACCGAAGGAGTCGTGGAATTTGGTGGACCAATTCCTTTTAAGTGGGGGAGGATGTAGCAACCCGGAAAATTCAATATTTAAAAATTCAAAATAATAAAAATAGAATCATAGAAACATACATACCATTATCATATGTGCAAGAACACATGTAAAAATTCATAAAAATTATAAATCAACCCCAAATATTATCCCTAAGTGTTCACGAAGAATTCGTGAAACGAAAAGTCCGATTGGCAAGCATACGTCAAACATGATTAATTATCCAATTATGAAACTAAGTCAGGAAAACTGTAACACGGAAAGATAACGCGCCCATAAATTAAACGAACCTGTCGGAGAGACTTCCAACGTAAGCAATGAGAACCATTAAGAAAATTGGGCTTAGAGAAAAATAATTCGGACCAAGTTTTAGAATTTGAGGTGACTTATTATTGTAATTAAGGAATAATTCAGAAAACCCATTATCATATGAGCCAGTAGATAACAATTAAAATAAAATAACAGGCACACTCAAAAAAATATGAAATGATAATCCATCATGAGAAATTAGATCAAGGGACTCCCAAGCCCATGAAATAAAAAATTTGAAACTCTAATATTCTCTAATTTAAAAGGGCAATTTTATAAGTTAAAAACAATTAAACAAAAAGAAGTAATGGACTTGTTAAATGGATCCATTAGAAATAGTGGGTCCAAATTGGAATTTTTAGAAGAGAAATAATAGAAAAATACCCTAAATTCGTAACTAAATTATTACCTAAATAGAAAGACGGTATTTAATGCATTAAATAAGAAGTTTGAGTTGGATTGGATTCCTAAACCTACCCTAGTAGCTTGGCCATGAATTTAGCTCCCATCCTAACCCAATTAGAAGTTTGCATGCTTAGAAAGGGGAGAGAAAATAGGAAATTCGGATTAATGGAATTAGAGTCCAAATAGGAAATGGAAAGAGAGGAAGCATAAATACTCTCTTAAAACACCCATGGTCGGCCCTAGCCCGTACCCACGGCTTGCGGACCAAGAGGAGAGGCCAAGGAGGAGGAGATTGTGGGAAGAAGCCTCTCTCAAGCTCTCTCTCTCGTTCTTCAAGTTCTAGCCCTAGAAGAGGAAACCGACCAAATGTAGGCATTCTCACAAGCAAATCATAAGATTTCATCTGTAGATTGTTCCATACATCAGAAACAAAACCCCTTTTGTTTCATAATTTTCCATCGGGTATAATTTTGTTCTTCATTTTTGAAGTCTTGCAAACCTCTTGCCCCGAACCTTCATGTTTAATTCATATATCCTTGAATACTTGATCCATGCTCTGAAATTTTATTGAGATACTAAGGCATGTTAGGCATCTTTTGCCCCTAAAAGCACAAATTTCATCCACCATGTCTTGGAATTAATCTTGCATCTCAAACTGTTCACAATATTCTATTCTCCTGTTTGACTTGATTAAGGTCTCTTGAAACCATGTTTGGTTTGCCAATTCCAATTTACTGTAAGTACCCATGCATGTCTAGGTCGTTTTCAACTGGTTTCATTATTTTTCATTGACTATACAATTAGTTATGATTTTTTGAATGACCCTATGTCAAAGATAGAAAGTTGGCCCGCAATCCGAGGCTCTATCTTTTTCCCGCTCGAACTCAGGCTCAGAAACTGAGAACGTGACGGTTGACATGTTCAGGTCCATTCTCAGGGTCATCGCGACACAGGAACCTGTCGCAATCTGATGCGACAGGGTACCCTGTCACATTCTGGCTGCCCGACTTGACCTACTGTCGCAGCCCTAAAGAGACCCCGTCGTGATCTGCCTGCCCAAATGACAAGGCCGTCACGATCGTCAGAATGCCCTGCTGCGTCTATCTGAACCCCATCGCGACCCTTACAAGGGTACGTCGCGTTCTGACTTTTTGCATGAACACCACATCTTTGCAAGTCTTGTGGTGCTACAGTTACCCCATGTTTTGCTAACTGTCTGAAACACAGAAAACGAAGCTGTAATTATCAAAGTTATTCTAATTAATTAAATTCAATCGCATGACCTTTCATATCTATGTTTCATGACACGTGCACACACTTTGAACCATCCAAATATGGCTTAACTTGGCATGTTAATATTTCATAATACATCTGGTAATTTATTTCAATTTATCTATTTAAATTGTCATATTTTAAATGAACTTGTCTACGTTTTCTCGTGATGTTTTGGGAATACCGTTACCGACGCTCACTATTCTAGAATTCCTCTAGAACATCGAGCACTTGTTCTATTATACACACTCTTTCTTGACTTGCACGAACTCTCGGCGGATACTCCTTCTGCCGGACTAGTGAATCCTTGTTCAAGGCCTCCGTAAGTCTCCTCTGTCTATGGATTCCCACATGGTCGACGAGCTGGTTGTACCCTAACACCTATGATACCCTTTAGGGATCAACATGATCCAAAAGGATATAGAAGTTCGCTCTATCTGAATCATGCCGGATCTCTTGACCTGTGCTTAACATGGCCAGTGGGAGGGTCGTGAGTTCCACCTCACTGCAGACACCAGTGCGACGTGTTGTGCAACTGTACTATCGCATGCTACTCGAAGTGTACGTGCATTGGCCTAGCTCTATCTATACTCTAACTCGTCATCTAATTCACGTTCACCTCTACTATCTCATCTATTCATCTAGTGCTCTATCTATCTGGTAATCTCTATTGGCCATTATTTGATTGTCTAAAGATAAACAACATAACCAATGCCAGCACAATAGGGCCCGATCTATCCTGGGGAGAGCGCCTGAAAGTGCCATTTGCCAGCGAGAGTTAAATGATCAGAATGTCGGCATTACATCCAAGTGCATACTATCAAGATTAATCTAAGACAATCAACACAAAGTGATATATTCTCTCGATGTCTTTGACAAAAAAAATGTGCTATATTCCTCTCGTTGTCTATTGACAACAAAAGTGCTATATTCTCTCTCGGCTATCTACGGATAACCAAAGTGCCATTACTTTCGATTGACGAAAGTTAATCAAAAGTGCTATACTATTTCGATTGATAAGAAAATCAATCAAAGTGCAATTCACTCTCTATATGGCCAACTACTTTCTCTCTCCTCGCTATACATGTTGCTTGCTATTGTTTGACGTTGACGTTGTTTGCTATCGTGTTGTTATCATTTCTATCGTGACTTGACTTAATCATCGTGCTATACTTGATTTATTTGCTATCTGAACCATGATCTGTCGACTTTACCTGACTCGCACTATCATTATTACTCTGCTTTTTAAAACACTAATTATCTAAAGCCTGCTTGATTCACAAGATTTAAGTCCTACTGGGCGTTATCGCTCACCCTTGTTATTTGTTATTGTGTCTCAGGTTAGCTAGTTCACGTCACACACACCAATGGGAGGGACCAGAGTGATGAGCAACCTGGATTCAGTTGATGAAGTTATCCTAGTACAATGGAGTCTAGTAGTTATTGCTTTAGATTCTCTTTTCCAATATAATGATGTGAATGAGCTCAATGTAGTGGCTCTGAATTAGTGGTTGTAATAGACTTAGTGATTTTATAATGAAATGAAGAGTTTATTTCAATTATTGTTCATTAGATGCTCTGAATCATTCAACTATTGTACATTTTACTCTACTATGTACTTTGCTCACGTCTCCCCGATTTATTCCGCTGCTAATTGGCGGGGCGCTGCTAAATTGGCGGGGCATGACAGTTGGTATCAGAGCCTAGGATGTCTTAATAGGATATCTTAGGTTTAAAATGTTCTAGGATGTCCTCATTGGATCTCTTAGGTATAGGGTGTTCTAGTACAAACTGCCATGACACGTGTTTAAATCAACCATCATACCTAAAGTGAGGATTGGGTAAAACCGTAGTTAAGATCTAAAATATGTATACTTACCCTGATTAATTTAATACTACTCCGTACCCTAATCTCAACCTCATTCTTGAAGGGACACTTAATGGACACCGACATAAGATCAACCCAGAGGCTAGTTCTAGCATGTCAGCAAGCCGCTCAACTGCTAGAAAGAGCTCTGGAAGCGACTAAGGAGATTAAAAAGGAGACCAATCAGAACGGGAAGAGAATATAACCATGACAAGAGGTCAACCAGAAAGTGAATCATAATGATGAGATCATTTGCCATCATTGTCACAAGCTAGGTCATGTGGCCAAGGAGTGTTGGCGAAGAATTGGTGCATGCTTATGTTGTGGCAACTCGAGACATCAGCTACGAGACTGCCCTCTCCTAAAAGCACCATCCACTAACACAGAAGAACTCAATTCTATGATGAAAGGGACCAGCCAAATGGTGATAAGAGAAAAATAAAAAAGAATAAGAAGAACGACATATAAGCAACCGTTATTCGCAGCAGGCGATGCAAGCGCTGCAACAGGAGGGGCCCCCATCGGGGATTACTGGTGGAAACAAGGAAAATTTTTGCGATGTGGTAGCTCCAACCACAAGATGAGTGACTGGCCACAATTTGAGAATCAACGTCATGAGGAATTGAACCAGCAAGGTACACTGGAAGCTTTGGTGCAACTCTCTCCAAATCGAGAAGTGGGAACCGTGGAAGGTACCTCTGAACTCACAATGATTAATGCCTTTCACAATAAATGATTCACATGTAACCGAAGGAGTCGTGGAATTTGGTGGACCAATTCCTTTTAAGTGGGGGAGGATGTAGCAACCCGGAAAATTCAATATTTAAAAATTCAAAATAATAAAAATAGAATCATAGAAACATACATACCATTATCATATGTGCAAGAACACATGTAAAAATTTCATAAAAATTATAAATCAACCCCAAATATTATCCCTAAGTGTTCCACGAAGAAATTCGTGAAACGAAAAGTCCGATTGGCCAAGCATACGTCACAACATGATTAATTATCCAATTATGAAACTAAGTCAGAAAACTGTTAACACGGAAATAACGCGCCCATAAATTAAACGAACCTGTCGGAGAGACTTCCAACGTCATGCAATGATGACCCATTAAGAAAATTGGGCTTAGAAAAATAATTCGGACCAAGTTTTAGAATTTGAGGTGACTTATTATTGTAATTAAGGAATAATTCAGAAAACCCATTATCATATGAGCCAAGTAGATTAACAATTAAAATAAAATAACAGGCACACTCCAAAAAATATGAAATGAAATCCATCATGAGAAATTAGATCAATGGACCTCCCATAGCCCATGAAATAAAATTTGAAACTCTAATATTCTCTAATTTAAAAGGGCAATTTTATAAGTTAAAAACATTAAACAAAAAGAAGTAATGGACTTTGTTAAATGGATCCATTAGAAATTAGTGGGTCCAATTGGAATTTTTAGAAGAGAAATAATAGAAAAATACCCTAAATTCGTAACTAAATTATTACCTAAATAGAAAAGAGGTATTTAATGCATTAAATAAGAAGTTTGAGTTGGATTTGGATTCCTAAACCTACCCTAGTAGCTTGGCCATGAATTTAGCTCCCATCCTAACCCAATTAGAAGTTTGCATGCTTAGAAAGGGGAGAAAAATAGGAAATTCGGAATTAATGGGATTAGAGTCCAAATAGGAAATGGAAAGAGAGGAAGCATAAATACTCTCTTAAAAACCCATGGTCGGCCCTAGCCCGTACCCACGGCTTGCTGGACCAAGAGGAGAGGCCAAGGAGGAGGAGATTTCGTGGGAGAAGCCTCTCTCAAGCTCTCTCTCTCGTTCTTCAAGTTCTAGCCCTAGAAGAGGAAACCGACCAAATGTAGGCATTCTCACAAGCATAAATCATAAGATTTCATCTGTAGATTGTTCCATACATCAGAAACAAAACCCCTTTTGTTTCATAATTTTCCATCGGGTATAATTTTGTTCTTCATTTTTGAAGTCTTGCAAACCTCTTGACCCCGACCTTCATGTTTAATTCATATATCCTTGAATACTTGATCCCATGCTCTGAAATTTTTATTGGAGATACTAAGGCATGTTAGGCATCTTTTGCCCCTAAAAGCACTAAATTTCATCCACCATGTCTTGCGAATTAATTCTTGCATCTCAAACTGTTCACAATATTCTATTCTCCATGTTTGACTTGATTAAGGTCTCTTGAAACCATGTTTGTTTTCCAATTCCAATTTACTGTAAGTACCCATGCATGTCTAGGTCGGTTTTCAACTGGTTTCATTATTTTTCATTGACTATACAATTAGTTATGATTTTTTGAATGACCCTATGTCAAAAGATAGAAAGTTGGCCCGCAATCCGAGGCTCTATCTTTTTCCCGCTCGAACTCAGGCTCAGAACCTGAGAACGTGACGGTCTGATAGGTCGCATTCTCAGGGTCATCGCGACACAGGAACCTGTCGCAATCTGATACGACAGGGAGGGTACCCTGTCACATTCTGGCTGCCCGACTTGACCTACCTGTCGCAGCCCTAAAGAGACCCCGTCGTGATCTGCCTGCCCAAACTGACAAGGCCGTCACGATCGTCAGAAGCCCTGCTGCGTTCTATCTGAACCCCATCGCGACCCTTACAAGGGTACGTCGCGTTCTGACTTTTTGCATGAACACCCACATCTTTGCAAGTCTTGTGGTGCTACAGTTACCCCATGTTTTGCTAACTGTCTGAAACACAGAAAACGAAGCTGTAATTATCAAAGTTATTCTAATTAATTAATTCAATCGCATGACCTTTCATATCTATGATTTCATGACACGTGCACACACTTTGAACCATCCAAATATGGCTTAACTTGGCATGTTAATATTTCATAATACATCTGGTAATTTATTTCAATTTATCTATTTAAATTGTCATATTTTAAATGAACTTGTCTACGTTTTCTCGTGATGTTTTGGGAATACCGTTACCGACGCTTCACTATTCTAGAATTCCTCTAGAACATCGAGCACTTGTTTCTATATACACACTCTTTCTTGACTTGCACGAACTCTCCGTCGGATACTCCTTCTGCCGGACTAGTGAATCCTTGTTCAAGGCCTCCGTAAGTCTCCTCTGTCTATGGATTCCCACATGGTCGACGAGCTGGTTGTACCCTAACACCTATGATACCCTTTAGGGATCAACATGATCCAAAAGGATATTAGAAGTTCGCTCTTATCTTGAATCATGCCGGATCTCTTGACCTGTGCTTAACATGGCCAGTGGGGGTCGTGAGTTCCACCTCACTGCAGACACCAAGTGCGCGTGTTGTGCAACTGTTACTATCGCCTGCTACTCGAAGTGTTACGTGCATTGTCCCTTAGCTCTCATCTATACTCTACTCGCTCATCTATTCACGTTCACTCTCTACTATTCATCTATATCTAGTGCTCTTATCTATTTCTGGTACTCTCTATTGGCCATTATTTGATTGTCTAAAGATAAACAACATAACCAATGCCAGCACAATAGGGCCCGATCTATTCCTGGGGAGAGCGCCTGAAAGTGCCATTTGCCAGCGAGAGTTAAATGATCAGAATGTCGGCATTACATCCAAGTGCCATACTATCAAGATTAATCTAAGACAATCAACACAAAGTGATATATTCTCTCGATGTCTTTGACAAAAAAAATGTGCTATATTCTCTCGTTGTCTATTGACAACAAAAGTGCTATATTCTCTCTCGGCTATCTACGGATAACCAAAGTGCCATTACTTTTTCGATTGACGAAAGTTAATCAAAAGTGCTATACTATTTCGATTGATAAGAAAATCAATCAAAGTACAATTCACTCTCTATATGGCCACTACTTTCTCTCTCCTCGCTATACATGTTGCTTGCTATTGTTTGACATTGACGTTG
Source organism: Colocasia esculenta (assembly GCA_014218235.1). NCBI lineage: Eukaryota > Viridiplantae > Streptophyta > Magnoliopsida > Alismatales > Araceae > Colocasia > Colocasia esculenta. Next base: position 103,853,973 of record CM024756.1, read on the forward strand.
TTTACTATCGTGTTGTTATCATTTCTATCGTGACTTGACTTTAATCATCGTGCTATACTTGATTTATCTACTATCTGAACCATGCTCTGTTGTCTTTACCTGACTCGCACTATCATTTATTACTTTGCCTTTTGAAGCACTAATTATTTAAAGCCTGCTTGATTCACGAGATTTAAGTCCTACTGGGCGTTATTAACTCACCCTTCGTTATTTGTTATTGTTCTCAGATAAGCTAGTTGATGTTACCACACCAATGGGACGGGACCAGAGTGATGAGCAACCTGTTGTCAGTTGATGAAGTTACCCTAGTACAATGGAGTCTAGTAGTTATTGTTTTAGATTCTCTTTTCCAATATATGATGTCAATGAGCTCAATGTAGTGGCTCCGAATTAGTGGTTGTAATAGACTTAGTGATTTTATAATGAAATGAAGAGTTTATTTCAATTATTGTTCATTAGATGCTCTGAATCATTCAACTGTTGTACATTTTACTCTACTATGTACTTTGCTCACGTCTCCCCGATTTCATGAACGTGATTGGGTAAACTGTCGCGATTCATGCATGAAGGTGACGACATAGGCCATCGCGAACTTGAAGAACTCGGAGAAGAACTTGGGAGATCCCTCTTCTCCAAGAATTCTCCTCCTCTGGCCTCTCTTCCTATTCTACCAACCCCTTGACACGATCTAGGGCCGGTCATGAGGGTTTTAGGAGAGTATTTAAGCTTCTCCTCTTCCTATTCCTAATTGGACTCTAATTCACTTAAATTCAAATTTCCTCTTTTTCTCTCCCCTTTTTAGGCAAGAGATCTCTAATTTGGTTGAGAGAGAGAGGATTTTGTGGCCAAGCAATTGGGGTAGGTTTAGGATTCCAAATCCAACTCAAATCACTTATTTTAATGCATTAAATACCCCTTTTTTTAAGTAATAATTAAGTTGCAAATTTAGGGTATTTTTCCATTACTCTTTTTTTAAAAATTCCTATTTTGGCGCACTCAATTCTATTGGGTCAATTTAATAAAGCCCATCACTTATTTTCATTTAATGGGTTTTATTTAATTCTCTTCCATTAATTTATTTTCTTTTATTTACTCTTCTAATAAATCAAATTTTAATATTACGTAAATTTTTATTTTGTTTAAAATTTCAGGTGCTACATCCTCCCCCTCTTAAAAAGGAATTTGGTCCCCAATTCATATGATCATAAGGGAGGAAATGTCTTACCGAAAAGATCGGGGTAGTTACTCGGATGATTCCTTCCGGTTCCCATGTGCCTTCTTCCATTCCGCGGTTATTCCATAAGACCTTCACCACGTGGATGGGACGATTCCTGAGCTGTTGTACTCTCCATTCCAGTATCTTGATTGGCTTTTCTTCGTATGTCACATCCTTGTTCAGCACCAACTTCTTGTAGTGAATGATGTGTAGGGTCATAGACATATTTCCTGAGCATGGAGACATGGAATACATTGTGTACACATGCCAGGTCTGGTGGTAAATCCAGTCGGTATGCAACCTCACCAATCCTTTTCAGTACTTCAAAAGGACCGATGAATCTAGGGCTGAGCTTTCCCTTTACACCAAATCTTTGAATGCCACGAGTAGGTGAAACTTTTAGAAATACATGATCTCCCACTTGAAGTCCATGCCAATGCTTTATCATTTACATTCCAGAATGTCTAGTGGTCTGAGCACGCCTGTAGGGCGCATATGCTCTGCTTTTACCTGTTGACAAGTAAGGCAGTGAGTGGCATGTTCGGCTGCCTCTCTCTTCATGTTCGCCCACCAAAACGTTCTCTTCATATCTTGATATATTTTGGTACCTCCAGGATGAATACTGTACTTTTTTTCTTGTGACCTTCATCCATTAGCTTCCTCTCTCAGTTCTTCATTGTCAGGGACGTATGTCCTCCCTTGAAATACTAGCCTTCTATCCTCAGTCATGACAAAGTCCGGCCTTTCGGCTAGAGTTTCCTTGACGCGAACTAAGAATGGATCATTATCTTGTTGATCTTTAATCTCTTTCAGCAAGTCGGATTGAATCTTGATATTGGAATTCAAGACTCGGTCATCCCTATGTTCAATATTTAAGTCTAACCTTGCAAATTGTTCTAGTAGTAGCATCTCGCCAAGGACTAGACTTGAAACAGATGCCATCGGCTTTCTACTAAGAGCATCAGCCATGACGTTTCCCTTGCCTGGGTGGTATTGAATGTTAAAGTCGAAATCTTTGAGGTATTCTAGCCATTTCCATTGTCTCATGTTGAGTTCTTTCAGGGAGATATATACTTCAGACTTTTATGGTCCGAGTAGATAATGAATTTCTCTCCATATAGATAGTGTCTCCAGATCTTCAAGGCGAAGACTACCGCAGCCAGCTCGAGATCATGTACAGGATATTGACTTCATGTGTCTTTAGTTGTTTTGAAGAATAGGCAATGACCTTCCCCTTTTGCATTAGTACACAACCTAGCCCAATTCCTGAGGCATCGGTGTAGACAGAGAACCTTCTCCCTCTACTGGCAGAGCGAGACAGGTGCTGAGGTCAGGCAATTTTTGAGAGTTTGGAAACTCTTCTCACACTCTTTACTCCAAGAGTAGGATTCTCCTTTCATGTCAGACGCGTGAGAGGAACGACGATCTTGGAGAAGTCCTTGATGAACTGCCTGTAGTACCAGCTAGTCCCAAGAAACTTCTAATTTCAGTGACATTGGTTGGTCTCTCCCAGTTGAGTACAGCTTCGACTTTGGAGGGATCAACTAATTGCCATCCTTTGAGATGACATGGCCCAAGAAGGACACTTCTTTGAGCCAGAATTCACACTTGCTAAGTTTCACGTACAGTTTATTGTCTCGCAAGACTTGGAGTGCAATCTTCAGATGTTCTTCATGCTCTTCCTTGGTCTTGGAGTATATGAGGATATCGTCGATGAAGACGACCATGAACTTATCAAGTATGGCCAATATATGCTATTCATGAGTTGCATAAAGGCTGCAGGAGCGTTGGTTAGACCAAAAGGCATAACGACGAATTCATAATGTCCATACCTGCTCCTGAAAGTTGTTTTGAAGATATCGTCATCCTTGATCCTTATTTGGTGATAGCCAATCGAAGATCGATCTTGGAGAAATATTGAGCTCTAGATATTTGGTCGAACAGTTCATCGACTCTGGGCAAAGGGTACTTGTCTTGATGGTGAGTTGATTAAGTTGTCGATAGTCGATGCAGAGCCTCATCGATCCATCCTTCTTCTTGACGAAAAGCACAGGCGCTCCCCATGCGGAAGTACTTGGTCTGATGAACCCCTTTTCTAGTAGCTCCATCAGTTGCACCTTCAATTCCTTTAGCTCAACAGGTGACATCTGGTACGGTTGACGTGATACCGTGCGGCTACAGAATCAGCTTAATGGCGAAGTTGACATCTCATTTAGGGGGAGTCTCGGACAAGTCTTCGGGGAATACATCGGGGAAATCCTAGACTATGTGGATGTCTTCTATCTTAGAACCCTTCTTTTCCACAACTACGGCCGCAAGGAAAGCAATGCAGCCTTTCCTTATAATGTGAGCTTTTATGGCAGAGATTAGGGACATCCGTCTCTTATGTCTAATCCTAGAGAATGCCAATTTAGGAAAATCACTAAGGTAACCTTCCCTTTCTTACAGTCGACACTTGCCCCATAAGTGGACAACCAGTCGGCTCCTAAGATTACATCATAGCCTTCCATGGCATCACATACCAGGTCAGCTTTTATGTTTTAGTCTCCGATCATTAGATCGGCAGATGGAAGTATTGTTTAGTTTTTCCTTCTCTCCTAGTGGTGTAGTAACAGAGAATTCACATCCCATGGATGTAGGTTTGGTATTCAAGGTATCTGCAAAATTTGAGATATAAATGAATAAGTTGCTCCAGTATCAAATTAGACAAATGCGGATAGAGAGAAAACTTGAAGGGTACCTTCCATCACATCTCCTTCCTCTGTGGTTCTTCATTATGCAGGGCTTGCAGCTTTCCTTGTTTCTTAGGCACATTAGGGCACCTTTCATTCTCTTTCAGTAACAGGCACTCGGGGATGCGGTGCTCGCTACTCCCACAGCGCAGACATGCGTCGGCTTTCCTCCAGCATTCATCGGCAGTGTGACCTAGCTTGTCACAGTGCTTGTAGTTGCCTTTGGCTGGAGTCTTGGGTACGAAATCCTTGGGTTTCCTTTCTTGGCTGGATCCTTCCGTGATGTTGAAGGGGCGCTTCTTGCCATTGGTAGGCTTAGCAGATGACTGACCCGAGGTCACTTCCTTCTTGACAAACTTCCCTTTGATACGGTCGGTGAAGTCCGTAGCATCTTCCAGCAGTTGGGCTTTCTTTACCATCTCGGCATAGGTCTGGATGTCGAGAGGTGCCAGTTGAGTGATGTAGTGGGCTTAAGGCCGTTTAGAAAGCGCTTAGCCTTCATCCTTTTAGTGTTCACTAGATGTGCAACATAGCGTGCCAGTCTTGAAAACTGGGCTTCATATTTGGCCACAGTCAAACTCCGGTGCTTAAAAGCAGCGAATTCCGTAGCCTTCCTTTCTTGGACACGCTCGGAGAAGTATTTAGAGTTGAAAGCTTCTTTAAACTCGTTCCAGGTGAATTATCCATTCTCTCTAGTAGCTTCCACTGACTCCCACCAAGCGCGGGCGTCCTTCTCCAGTTGGAACGTGGCCAGTAGCAACTTGTCCCCTGCTGCACATTGCATAACACGGAAAATCCTTTCTGTTGGATCAAAATGGCTGAAAAACAGTCCTAGAGGGGGGGTGAATAGGACTTTCTCTGTTTTCAAATTTCTTCTGAAAATCACAGCACTAAATAGATATGTTACTACTAAGTGTGATGTGTGTGATAGAAGTGTAACCTGGCGGAACAATCACACAAATAATGCACAAGGGATTTATCCTGGTTCGGCCCTTCCCACATGGAAGTCCTACATCCAGTCCTCAAGCCAACCACTTGAGATTTCACTAAACTGTGAATAACTTGGCCTTCTCTCACCCTTGAGAGGAATTACAAAACCCACTTGCTCCCAAGCAAGTCTTCCCTAAATGGGGGTACAAACACTGCCTTTCACAAGGCCTTCCCTTCATAGGAGGGGTAAAGCAGACCAGAACTTCTGCAAGAATTACAACAGAAATAAAGAATTGAACACTTGTGTGTTTGCCTCAAATTGAGCACAAAACACACACAAACTCCAACATGATTGAAGGATTAAGAAATTTAGCAAAATCCTAATTGAAGCAACTTGAGTGGACTTGAAGACAATAGCAATTCACAACTACCACCCATACACAAAACTTCAGAAGAAGACTTTCTGAAGTGAGGCTCTCAGACTGTAGCTTAGCAGGAAGGCTTTTGAGAGAGAGAGAGCAAGCTTGAAGGATTCGGATGAAGCTTTTAGGAGAATTGACTTCAATGTATGTGGTCTCCGTGTATCTCTCTTGTCTACTATTGTTCTCTCTTCTTCTTCTTTTATAATCTTTTAAGAATATAGCCGTTTGAAGGAGATAGCCGTTGCAGCTTGGTGGATATTTGAAAATTAGCCGTTGGAAGAGAATTTCTTGGATCCTTTGGATCTTGAAAGCTTTGTCTAGAAGGTCTTGAAATTTGCATGTTTCCAAGGTCTTCAGAATAGGAGTAGTTGTCACAGCTAGAAGATAAGCTCTTGTAGACTGAGCTGGGAACAACCCATGCTAAACATGTGCTCCATTAATGCCTGTTGCAAAGACAAGACAAGGACAAGCATATCTCCATATCTTTGTGGTAGGAGGGTCAGTTTGAGTACAACAGACAGTATGGAACCTAGTATTTCTCAACCTTTTCAGAAAATAGAGCAGACAGACAAAAAGTTAAAGTATGGGTCTGTTAGTGGCAGGTGAGATGGTCAGATGCCATGCGTCTCAGATTTTTCATAAATGCTTTGAGTCTTATAAGGATATAATACTGAAGTGAAGGACATCAAGACTGTAAGACTCAAAAAGATATTTCAGAGAAATGTTTTACAGAGATGAATAATTTGAATATACTATGTTCTGTCAGAGAAATATATTAAAACAATAATCTTCTATGATTTTAGTAAGATATGTTATGCAATAGGCAATTTGCCAATAAATTATGACTAAGAAGTTTAAGAAACAACAAAAAAAATGATTTTATAAACTTAAAGGCAGATATATTCCAAGACAGATAGAACTAACAAATTACAAAGTACAAAACTGACAGTGAAGTTGAATGCAATAGAATAGGTAATTCGACTCAAGAAATAGGCATGATTCGAATTCAAGAAGAATAAGGTAATTCGACTATAGTAGTGAAGACATCAATCGAATGTAGTGTAAGGCAACATTCGGCTATATGAGTTGAAGTCGTGAGTCGAATGCAATGTAAAGGACATTCGGCTGTGAGTCGAATGTTATGAATCGAATACAGTGTAAAGGACATTTGGCTGTGTGAGTTGAATGTTATGAATCGAATACAGTGTAAAGGACATTCGGCTGTGTGAGTCGAATGTTATGTAAAATTGTGGACTTAACAAAATTTGCAAGACTTGTGACTGAGTTTCTGAAGGAGTCAGATTTTGCAGTCAAAGACATCAGTCAGATTCAGTAGGCTATATATTTGGATTCTGTGGCCTTAGAAACTTTTGAGTGTTCACAAAATTATTTTATCTGAATAGAATTTTGTGATATTTTGGTATAAAACACATATTTAAAGATTTGTCATACCAAAAATAATATTCATAGAAATTTATAAAATTCTTTAAATTTCTTAGGGGTAGTTGCTCAACACTTTCTGTTTCCTTCAGCCATTGCTCAACTTCATCTGGATCCGTGGATCCACTGAACCTTGGCAGGTTCATACTTCTAAAGTTGCGATGCATGTCGCCTGCACCACGTTTGCCACCTCCTTGGTAGCTTGCACAATGGTGCGCGTCAGTTCTTGGGTTCAGACTTTTAAATCAAATAAAAACTTGAAAAATAACTAAAA
>CM024756.1:103861086-103949668 GCA_014218235.1 Colocasia esculenta
ACTTTTCTAAGATTGACCTTAGATCGGGATATCATCAGATGAGAATTAAGGATGCAGATATTTACAAAACTTTTAGAAGCAGGTACAGATATTATGAATTTGTAGTTATGCCTTTTAGACTAACCAATGTGTAGGACGAATAGGTGGATGGATTAGATAGAGGGGGGGTTGAATAGATTTAACACCAATTAATGCAGAAGCTTAAGCAATTCAAAATTACTTCGAATCAGAGATCAATTCAGATAAACAATTTACGATCTGAAGTGTGGGTGTGTGTAGATTGTATGTGAAGCAATTAAACACTTAGTGTGAAAGCGAAATCCTATGCAAGCATCTACCACAGACAAGCAGATCAAACCATTGCACAAGGATTTTTAGGTGGTTCGGAAATCACACCAGTGATTCCTACATCCACCCCTCACACAGTGAGGCTTCACTACTCAAAAGAGTACAACTCACACGGAGCACGATGACTCCAAACACCCTTGAGCTCGACGGCTCAAACACACAACCTGGAGCACAACGACTGCAAAAACTTAGCACAACGACTCAAAACCAAACAGGAGCACAACGACTCTAAATTGAGCACGACGGCTCAACCACAAAAGGCTAGATCAATACAAAAAAAAATCAGATCCTCTAGCAATGATCTGATTCACAGACTCAATCGTACATAGAAATCTGCACAGAACTTCATGCACAGATCTCACAGACGAAAGTGAGAAGAACAATCCAAGAAATGGGAAAAATAGATGTAGATTGGATGTTCCTTGGTGAAGAGGTCTTACAGAAGCTCGAACTAAAGAGACTTGAAAGAATTCGATGAAGATCCCCTTCAATTTGCGATGCTCTGCTCCACTGGCATCTGAATTGCCAGAAGTTCTTCTTCAGCTGCTGCTCTTCAGTTGGATCTGCTCCCTTTCTCAGCACATCAAACTTCTCTCTAGAGATTGGCCTTGATTCCCACGTCCTTCCTCTTGAAAGGATGATATGTAGCTTCTGGAGATAGAGCAAGATCTGGAAAAACCTCTTTTGCCGCCAAAAAGCTTCTTCTGGGAATTGTATGGGGTTTGTTTTCTTTGGGGTACGAAGATCATAGGTATTTATAGCCCCATATGTCCATGAGATGCCTTGGGGTGCATGGGCACAAAAATCTAGGTCAAATCCCTTGATTCCCATGCAGCCACATGTCCAGAAAAATTTCTATTTTTGAGCTTCAGTCGAAGTGGTCGACACACAGGCAGACTGTGTCGACACCACTGGCTACTGCTTTAGAACTGGCTTCTGGAGGGACAATGAGTGTCGAACAACAGGTTGGCTGTGTCGACACCACTAGCTACTGACTTCAGCTTGTGTCACTGGATGTAGTGGCTGTGTCGACACACTCTGTAGTGGTGTCAACACAACTGACAACTTTTCTTTTCACTGCTTCCTGGATACAATGCATGTGTCCACACACCTGAACATGTGTCGACACCACTGTGACAGGTTATGTAAACCTGAAAATATGAAGTGTGAACCACTAACATAAGTCATTATCATCAACATATGAAATATTAACATGTCATTTAGTCATCATTTATATGTACAAAATGTACAAAATGTCATCATCAAAATCAATTATGAGTGATGTCAATTAGTCTGATTAAAATCATCATTAAAAGTAAATCATCATTAAAAGGTTTCAAATACACACTCAACACAACATTCTCCCCCTTTTTGATGATGACAAAATAAATACAATTTTTCTCCATGTCTGCATTTTCTCCCTCTTAAGCCTTTGCAATTTCTCCCCTTTTTTGACAACATCAAAAAGATATTCATGAAAGAGAACAAAGAATGGTAGGAGATCAAGAATTCAGTTGTGGAAATGAAGGTTCAGGAATGATCAAAATAAGTGAGGCAAAGTGATATTGACATACGAGAGAAGTTATTCTATTTTTGGTATTATGCAATCAAGTGTAATCACAAAGACCCACTCAACACAAGCAGAGCAAGACATAATAGTCTGAATGTAGTTAAAATAATGATGCAAATGTGAATTAATGTGACCTATATGAGTGAGCAGAAAATTTTAACAGAGATGTTATGAGCTTGAAGTTTAAACACATTGTAGAATAATAGTCGAAACTCAATAGACATTAACTTTATTCAGGTCATGAGCTTTTCTATCCTGTCTTTTTGATTTGCTTTCATTTTTAACTGTGAAAGAATATAAGAATAATTAGTTAAATCGCACTTTTCAATGCAAGAGATCACATTTATCAGATGCAAGACCTCCTGATTACTCAGTGCTTTAACTTTCATTACCTTGTACAGAGATGACAACTGTTAAACACTTTTTGACGCGAGACAAATCACTTGGTTAGGTGAGATGGCCCGGTTACTCAGTAATACAAGTTTGCATTACTCTGTCTGTATCTTTCCAGATTGTTGATCATTTTCTTTTGATGTTTTGCAGGAATATGTTTGCTTTAACCAAAAAAATCATGACTACAAATTTAGAAAAATTATTCTTAACATGTGGTAAAACGGAAGCTTAAACATGCACATGTAAATATAAAGCCACTCATGTGCCTATAAGTATTTTGCAAGTCATTTTAAAGACATTCAGTATTAAGATTGCTTCACCTTGAAATGATAATGAATCTTTGAAATTAAACTAAATGCACAATGAGTTTAGTTTCAATGTCTTAATTCTCTCAAAGAAAATAGCACAAGGACTCAAAATTTTTGATGAGTTTGGGGTTCAAGATAGACAAGTAAGGTCAAGGAATGTGACAATGACTCCCCTTTCATGTATCTCCCCCTCACAAGGTGAACATGAAGATTATTGAAGAAATAGAATGAAATGAAGTGAAAATAGAATGAGCAAGAATGTTTTATTGAAAGACAAGGACTCCCCCTCAACAATTACATACAAGACTCTTGATACTTGGCGGAGACATATACTTACGCATAGTGAAAGTATCCAGACAAGCCTGACTTGTCTTTCTTCAAATCACCATTTGATATACCAAGAATGTCAATGCAATGTGAGAGTGAGGAATTTATTTGCAAGAATAGGAAAAACTTTTATTTTCTAAAAGATATAAAGATATCAAGAATGTGAAAATTTGCACAAACCAAGCTCTCTTCTTAAAGATGAGAATTTATTTTCTGAAAGAGGCTTAGTAAAAATATCTACAATTTGTTTTTCAGTTTCAATGAAGTGAAGTTCAAAAGATTTCTTAGCGACCTTATCCCTTAGAAAATGGTGCCATATTTCAATATGCTTTGTTCGTGAATGCTGAATTGGGTTTTTAGACAAATTAATAGTACTAGTGTTATCACACAAATAGGAATACAACCTAATTTGTGATTATAATCTAGGAGCTGATGTTTCACCCAAAGAACTGAGTGCCATAACAACCAGCCGCAACATATTCAACCTCTGCAGTGGATAGAGCTACTGAATGTTGCTTTTTAAAAGCCCATGATATTAGGCATCCACCTAGATATAAAAACAAGCCACTAGTACTTTTTCTATCAAGCTTACAAGCAGCATAATCAGCATCACAGTAAGTAATTAAATCTAACTTGCAACCAACAGGATACCAAATTCCAAGTGCACATGTTCCAACAAGATATTTAAAAATTCTTTTGACAGCTAACATGTGACTTTCTTTAGGATTGGTTTGAAACCTAGCACACATGCACACACTATACTGAATATATGGTCTAGAGGTTGTGAGGTAAAGTAGAGAATCATCATACCTCTGAGGTCTTTGGATCTACTGACTTACCAATGTGCAACGCCCCGACGCGGAATATCAGAGCGAAATTACAGTTATTAAATAGTACAGAGCGAGAAAATAAATAGCAAACCATTGCACAAATGGAATAATTCCAAACCTCAAATTTCATAATAATCTATCAACCCCATTACATACACTAATAACTCATCAATTTCATGAACTAACTATTACACATCAACGTATCAGAGCCAAAACTAGGGCCCAGAGTACTTTATTCCAAATCAAACTATTACATAGTGGCTAGCTGACTTACTAACTTATAACTATACTAACTGACTAAGACTAAAAGCACTAGGTGTTGAATGGTCACTCCTGAGCATCTTCCTCAGTCTCAGCCTCGTGAGTGTGGTCATCATCCGACTCACCTAAAAAACACATTAAATAAAAATGCAGATGAGCGAATAACCCCAGTAGACTTAATATCTCATGAACACAAGCATGGTTTAAATAATTAATGTCTTAATGGCAGGCTAACTAGAGAGAATAGTCATGTAGAACAAGTAACGATAACGAGAGAACAATAGCATCTGGCAAAGGGAAATAGTTCAACAAGAATAATAATAGAATGGCCATGTAACGATATAACATGTAATTTGCACAACGGTGCACTAGTAATGATAACGATTACACTTGTATAGAAGGTACTTTGATTGTCATAGATTAATCTTGATATTATAATGGCGATGGATGCATGCCGTACACATCCTTGATCATTTTAACTCCCATGGGCACTGGCACTTTTCGGGCGCTCCTCCCATGCCCTGATCGGCCCCCATTGTGCTGGCATTAGTCATTTCTTTATCTTAGACAATCACAAGAATGGCCAATAGAGTACCAGAAGAGATAAGAGAGTACTAGACGAGATAGATGAGAGCGTAGAGAGAACGTAACAGATGAGAGTATCAAGATAGTAGATGATGGCAGGGTATGTTCATGAAACACATTAAACAAACGATAGTAACAGTTTCACGACACTAGGTCGGGTGCCGGCAGTCAGGTAGAAGTCACAACCGCCCATTATCGTGCCAAACACACGGCTAGATGGTCCGGCGTGATCACAAGGTGAGAGGGAAACACACTAAGGCCATGGATCGTACTGATCCCTAAAGTGTATCGAGTTTGGGTACAACCAGCTCGTTGGCTAAGGACATGCGCCAAAGCCAAGAAGACTACGAAGGTCTTGACAAGGAGTCCCTACCCAGTCGAGAGTATTTCGATGGAGAGGTTGTCCAAGTCACGAGAAAGTGTGTAAAACCAAGGTCTGTCGTGCGTCGAGTGCTCGAAGGTCGAGGGAAATGGTAACGGTATTCAAAATGTGCGTATAAAACAAAGACAATTGCATATAATTAAATAGGGAAATTTAGTCATTCATTTCGCTAATTTACCAGATATATTATTGATAATTTATTAGGGTCAAATGGCAATTAGTAATGTTTATGTGTGTGCAAGTGTAAGGAAATCACATGAGGATATGATAATTTATGCAAATGACTTTTAATTAATAAGGATTATTTAATTATTATCCAATGAAATATTCAAGTCAATGGTTAAACTTAATAGTACATGGTTTAACTTGTACAAGGTTATATGGCAAATAAGTAGGGATATGGGCCAAATAGAGGTTCTTGCCGTAAATCTTTAAATCGCGGCGGCCTACCCGTCGCGATTCAAGTCGCGACGGGCGGCTCAGGCGCGATCCGCAGACCAGGCCGCCTGGATCGGACCGAGAGGGAAACGCGGCGACGAGGCCCGCCGCGTTCAAGACATGACCGGGCTGCCAACCGCGACCCGTCTGGTATCGCGGCGGGTCGCGTCGTCGCGATATCAGAAGGGGGTCCTGCCCTTTTCCTTCTTTCTAAGGCAATTCCTGTTTGACCAGGTACTTGTAAATTCCATATAAAATCGTACAATGATCCAAAAATCACGAAACTATTTTTAAACGAAAGTAAACATGGATCTCTCCATGCATAATTAATTTGAAAATAGACATGGTTTAGGCATGGTTTGATCAAGATACTTTTTGACACCTAAACAAGTGCAGTCAGGGTTCCACGATTAATTAGAGATGAATACATGATGAAAATTAGGCAAACTAGGGGCGTTTGAAAGCTAACACGATGTAGTATTTATGAGAATTTTCTCATGACTTGAGATCAAGCATGCACGAGGTTTGAATAAACATGAGGGTCGGATGCATAGATCTGATAGGGATTCAAAGAATTAATTCTCCCTCATGGGAGATGAAATAGAGCAAAACCAGGGGCGTTCGAATGCTAACACGATGTAGTATTTATGAGAATTTTCTCATGGCATGAGAGCCGTACACGGGGGTATAGAGCAAACATGAGGGTTCAGGTTCATGGTAATAGTAGGGTTTCAAGCAATTAATTCGCCCAAATGACAAGCGAAATATAACGAGACGAGAGGACTTTTGAAGAGGTTCATGAAGTCTACCTAGGGTAATTTTTTACACAAATCTAGCTTGAGAGATTGCCTACCTTTTCGCGGGGTAAGAAACTCCTAACTTGAAGATGAAAAATTGATGAAGAACACCAAACCCAGCCCTTCTCCTCTAAGATCTCATCCAAAATTGCCCCCTCTGTGACGGACCGGGGTATTTATGCCCATTAAGGCTCCATATCCAGATCCGCCTCCCACGAACGGACCCAAGTCTCGCAAGGGATTCTCACACACATGTCCAGTAAGAATATAAAAGACAACTACACAGTATAAAACACAAGAAAGTACATGTGCTCATATCTGCATATAACATTTTACAACTGTCCCATTACATTATTACTGTCCAAATAAAAAGTACAACACCTGGGGCATACCCCGAGGGAGCACAAGCTCACACAACACTAACTACTACACTACACTACTGCTGGTGGTACAAGTCTGACACAACGTCTCCACAAGCCGAACACTCGGCAACCCTGAAAAGAACTGTAGGGAGTGAGCCTCAACAAGTCACTGGCTCAGTAGGGAGGCCCCCAAAGAACCCAACAACTAAAACACAAAAGAGACCTCAATCTTAAAGGGTCTCACTGGCCACATATATAGCCAAACCATTTCATGCTCACAAACATTCACAGTAGATAATAGCTGAACTAAATATAACAATAAACAACCAATCCTCGAAGGAATGTGGGACTACAGACTAATACAATATTATTAGTCAGCCCAACTACTAAAGTGCCTAAACCATAGTCTCACCGGAATTGTTACAACAACCTTGCCTAACTATAGGCCACACAGGCAAATCACTGCCCAGACTATAAGCTTCACAGGCGAACCTCAATCTTGCGGGTAATAGGACAGCCACTAAGTGTTGGTCCATTAAACCCCAAACCACGATATATTAAAAGCTACACACACCAGCTAACATGATCGGCTACAGCGGGCCAATCCATCACTACTAAAACCATAATTGAAAGTTTATTTAAAGAAAGGTAAAACAACAAGTGGAAGGTCCCATTATACGACCTCCACGGAGCACAGCTCCACCAAACCACTGTTTACCTAGCCACAAGCCTCATCGGTAACTTACCACAAAGGGTACAGAATTGGCAACCACTAGCCAATCCACCACACAATAAACCATAAACAAAGATTTACTAAAACAGATAGGATATAACAAGTGGCAGGTCAAACCACAAAACCTCCACAACACACAAGTAACTGAAAAGGTCGGTACCAAATATACCACCACAAACTGTAAGTAACCCACGAAGGTATAGGTACCTGCTACCTCAAGGTACCACAACACAAACAACCTTACGAAAGGTACTAATAGGTGGTAAACACCACACAGAACCACAATTTTACTGTGCCTTCACTTAGGCACAACATTACAAGTGAAACCTCGACCGGCAAGTCACACAAGCCACAACTAGAGCCGGTAAAGCACGAGTCGGAAAGGAACGACGCCACCAACACGGGAACGGACTACTGGCTGATCAGGCCAGTATCCAACCCGGACAACACAACACAAGAACAACCTCTCAGCCTCGTAGTTCAGGATGAAAGGGTCCAACTGCTGCTCCACGCGAACAAGTCAAACAACTGTGGAGACCAACCAACACCACACCTGCAGTCCCCACAAGCAGCTGCAGGCCCATGCCTGGCACCTCTAAGGTCTCTGGCTGGAGCACCCTAAAGTGAGGCACTGGAAAACAGGACTAGCTGGGGACCAGTGTCGACTACTAGTGTCCGTACCCCAACTACGAGCGCGCTACAAGCGACTGCACACCCACAAACACACAAGCCGATGCCTACTGTCGTCTTTCCCTCAGCCGGACGTACAACTCAAACACAGAAGTGAGGGTGTCTAGGAGACGACACAGACCTCAATGGTACCACACTGTACCAGGCCAAACCCAGCACAAGAAACACACTTGCCTGCTCACAAAGAACCTGGGGTACCCGACTAGAGAGGCATTTCGGAATAGGCGCCGGACCACCCACACTCGGCTAGCACAAACCACGACATATACACAAACACTTTCTATTACCAATCACGGTATACATGTTAGAATAGCTTATCCAGTCACCCCGTGACTTACCAGCTAACCTACTAATCACACACATAAACTATATTAATAGCATAACACCACAGCCTGTCATCGGTCACCTTATGACCTACAAGCTAACTCCACTAACACACATATAAACCACGATAGCCAATCATATTGGCCTTTCATTAATCATCTTGTGACAATAAGGTCACATTAAACACAGAACACGATAATCACACTTATACTTACTAATTATCCATCTAAGATAATCTATAAAAGATTCTAAAGGATCAGGGCTAGGTTCCGACGTGAACCTCGTCGCCACAACGCCACGGACTAATCATAATAATTATGATACAAGAAACATAATAATATACAATTGCCATGCACATACAAACACATGCACGGCACAAACCACGTAAATTTCACATAATTCTTGTGCGCTAGGATGTAGTGAATCCTATGCACACACGTAATAACTAGTAAACTACATAGCCGAAGCTGGCCTCAAAGTCCTGTGCTCTAGAAGCACCACAGGTGTTAATACACCGCTCAGTATCGATAAACACATCGCACTGCAATATTTACAACAAAACGCCGTGAAGCACACTGTGCTGATGCATGCACAGGTTGGCGGCAACATCGATTGCCGTCCATAGGTTATAGACTGCAGCATCCCCTGCCGTTAATACTAAGAAAACTCAATATTAGGGCTAGACATCTTGCCTTAATCTCCACTGAAGAACCCGACGTCCATCGATGTTGACGCAATATATTCAGCTCCCACGTAACAAAACGCACAGACCGGCCCAAGTCCAATCATACAGGCAACTTAGCCTTATAAACAAGGGAAAACACTTCCCCTTACATCTGAATAATATAATTAAATCGAAGAAACAAAATCCAATGCTTGGATCAATCAACCACCCAATTCCCAGCATGGAGAACCCTTTTCCCAAAAACTCAATTAACATACAATCTATGCAACAAAACATGGAAAATCAACCAGGAGAGATCAAAGGGTCCAGTCCCTACCTCTGAAACTGAAACAGCAATTAAACTCCTAAAGAACCTCAAATCGCGTCGAAACCCAGGAGCTTCCCACGAACACCGCCCTCCAATCCATCATTCCCTGCCTGATCTGCCGCTGCTGCGCGCGCATCAACGCCCTCCCACGTGCTTCCGTCAACTGCCGAAAGTAGTGAAGAAGCACAAGAGTACAGGTGGGGTAAGAGGAGGAAAAAAGGAGGGGAAAGGAAGAAGGCTCAGGTTGCTCCTAAAACACAGGGCGCCCCTCAGGTTAACCAACATCATCTGCGCCGCAACCAAGCCGCCCCAACTAGGCGTCCACATTGCTCGCCGCCAAGTTCAAACTATAGACGTCCACATCGATGGACGCCAAGAACATGTTAACGGCCACAACCATTGCTGCCACACACAGCAGACGCCACACTCCTGGACGCCAACCCACTGTTGATGTCCCCGCACTGAACACCAACACAGATCCATAACCAACCCCGGTAAGGATCCAATAAGAAACACACAACTTAAAGTCGCACTGGTCAAAATGTGACCACCCATACGCTAAACCGAGGATCCACGAAGATCCGAAAATGCGCGACGTTACACCCTCCTTGTCTCCAAAGCTCTAAGCACGACCTAGGGTTTGGGTGGGGGGAAATGATAGGATTTTTTTTGCTATAGAGTCCATTATACTCCAAACTCTCTCCTCCTCTCCTAAATTTCAAAAATTCATAATTATCCCCTATTTTTCTACCATTTATCCACCTAATGGTAGGGAAGAGAGTTTAAATTCGTGGCCAAAGGTTTAGGTTGGGGTAAGGACTCTTATTTTGGATATTTATGGTTATTAGCATTTATCTTAACTTTTACCATTTATTCATAATTTAAATGCAAAATTCATTTATTTAAATCTGATCCAATCATGGGCTATCCCTATTTGGGGCCCAAACTATTAGGTTTGGTCATTAGTGTGACCCATTAATATTTAGCTTATTGGAAATGCTTAAATTTCCTTTTATTCCTCTATTTTCTATTATTCTCCCTTTATTATCAATTAAATCAATTTATCTCATTTATTTAAAATTCTATTAGTATTTAAAAATCAAGGTTGCTACAAAATGAATCTTCCTCTAGTCTTACATTTATTGCCATTGGTGGTGCTTAAGTTCTTGAGGTGCTGAAAGTCAAACTTTTTTAAAGTTCTTTCACATACTTTGTTTGACTTATAAAATCCCTTCCTGGTTTGATGTACCTGTAATCTCAAAAAGAATTGTAAGTCTCCCTCAAACTCATTTCAAACTCAGTTTTCATTATATCAGCAAATTCATGCAAAGAGGTTTATTTGTAGATCAAAAAATTATGTCATCAATATAGATTGGAACAATAATGATTTGATTATTAACAACTTTAGTAAACAATGTTGGTCTACATTACCTCTTGTGTAACCTTTATTCAACAAAAATGAGCTCAAACGGTCATACCAAGCTCTTGGAGCTTGCTTAAAACCATAAAGAGCCTTATGAGTTTGAAAACATGATCGGGGGATAAGGTTGTTCTACAAAAACATTTTCTTTGATGTATCCATTCAAGAAAGCAATTTTCACATCCATTGTAAACTTTAAATTTTAGGGATGATGCAAAAGTAAGAAATATTCTCACAGCTTCTAGTCTAGCTATAGGGGCATATGATTCTTCAAAATCAATTTCAAACTCATGATTGTACCCCTTGCAACTAGTCTAGCTTTATTCCTAACAACATGTCCATTTTCATTCAATTTATTTCTGAACACCCATCTAGTACCAATAATAGATTGGTCACTATAGCTAGAACTAATTCCCCACTTGATTTATGTTAAATTGATGAAGTTCATCATGCATTGCATTGATCCAATCCTCACTAGTTAGAGCTTCATTAATTGACTTGGGTTCAATTTGGGAAATTAGTGCCAGTGGGTTATCATTTATTGCATTCAGAAAAATGATCTAGTTCAACTCTATCATACACATTACCAACTACATTCTCAATTGGATGATCTCTTAAAAATCTGTTTTCATGAATTACCTCTTGGGATGCATTCGTTCTAGAACAATATTACCTGAACCACTTGTGGTAGGTAATTGATTGTCCAGATTTTCAAAATGGATCTTCATCCTCTTCAACAGTTAGTGAAGATTCGACAACGAAGCCATCCTCTTCATTATTTTGAGGAACCCTGCAAGATTAGATCATCAGTTTGATATGAGTTTTCATTAAAAACTACATGTGGAGATTCTTCCACAGTTTTATTCTTGAGAATGTAAACTCTATAAGCTCTAGAAATTTCTGAATAGCCAAGAAAAATGGCTTCATGACTTTTGGCATCAAATTTATCAAGATTTTCTTTATTATTGTTATGTACAAAACACTTGCAATTAAAGATTTTAAAATAAGTCAGAGTTAGTTTTTTGTTTTTTTAAAAGTTCATAGGGAGTTTTCTGATTTTTGGTCTGACCAATGCTCTGTTCAAGATGTGATTTGCTGTGTTCACAGCTTCAACCAGAAGGATTTGGGCAATTTACTTTCCAAAAGCATGGATCTAGCCATTTTCACAAAGGTTCTATTCTCCTCTCCACAACTCTATTTTGTTCTGGAGTCTTGGAGAAGAGAATCTGTGGAAAATGTTCAGTTCAACACACAATCAGAAAAAGCCTGTTCTCAAATTCTCCCCCATGATCAGTCAAAATGGATTTGATTTTATATGAAAAACCCATTAAGGCAGTGGTGCAGAAATTCTTGAATTCTAAACAAGTATCACTTTTGTGGGATAGAAAGATGACTCAAGTGTATCTAGTAAATCATCAATGATGACAAATCCATATCTTTTACTAGTAAGACTAAGAATTCTTGTTGGCCCAAAAAGGTCCATATGAAGTGATTCAAGTGGCTTAGAAGTGAGTACATCATTGAAAATTTTAAAAGATTTTCTTGTTTGTTTTCCTTGAGCACATATCCCACAAAGTTGATTTTCAACATTCGGAAAGATTCAGGAAGTTCTTTAACCAGATTTACCTTAAGAGTTATTTATTGTGTTGAAACTTGTATGAACAAGTCTTTTGTGCCATGTCCATGCAATTTCATTTTTATTTGCCACCAAACAAATGTTTTCAGCAAAGTTTTTATCAAGATTGATCATGTAGACATTGTTTTCTCTTTTACCAGAGAATTTATTTTCTTTTCTCAGTTAAAGAATCAATTATTTGCAGAAATCAGATTCAAAAACAACCTTGTGACCTTTTGTCACACAATTGACTTATACTCAAAAGATTGTAGTCTAAAACAACAACTAACAGAACATTTTCAATTGAGTTTGAGGAGGATTTACCACCCTTCCAGATCCAATGATTTTCCCTTTATTTTTACCTCCAAATGTGACGGATCCTCCTTCCTTTCAATCAGAAATGAAAATTTTATTTTGTCTCCTCTCATGTGTCGTGAACACCTACTGTCAAGAAACCACACATTGGAGCTAGGTGCATGACCTTCCTACATAAATCAGATCATAGAAGAAAGATTTTGGTACCCAAACATTGTTGAGACCATCAGTTTGTTTGAGCAAAAACAATAAGTCTTTCTAATCCTATTTGAGTTGTTTTTTGTTTTGTTTTGTTTCAAAAATGATTTCCCTTTTTGACATTTTAACATTCTGATTTGGAATGAAAACACCTGTTCTTCCTTTCATAAGCATGGAAATTATGCATTTTGCATGATTGTTCATGTATGGAAATCCAAACCAAGAATTCTGTTGATATCTTGAAAATTTTGGATAAAGAGATTGTGAATGGTACCAATAAGGATTATGATACCATTGATTCCAAGAATTGATCCAATTAGATTGATGTGATGTCATGGATCTTCAATAACCATCATGAAGGTTTGTTTTGTGTTTTTATAATTTTTCAGATTTTTATTTAAATTTTGTTCAACTGGTTATTGTTTTTCAGAATTGGACAGGTCGCCTATGTTGGGCTAGTGTCGACTTAGCGACCATAGTTTTAAACTTGTGGTTGACAGGTGTCAACCTATCAGAATATGTGTCGACCTGTTTTGTTTCTTTGATTTGAAACATTCTTTTAACTTTGGTTTTTGATTATTTCAGATGTTTTCTTTGACACTTGTTTAATTTTTGTTTTCTAGACGACTGCTTTTGACAAATTTTATCAAAGGAATTTTTGAAAGTTTTTCTTTCTTTTCACCAGATTTATTATTCAATGATTTTCTGTGGTGACCTAGTCCATGTTTTTCCGCATTCATTCTAAGTCCTAACAATGCATCAAATTTTCTTTTCCATTTGTGAAATTTTTTATCACTTGTTCCTTTTCACTCAACAACTTCTAAGTTTTTAATTTCATCAATAGCTTGTTACTTTTCTTTTGTTGCAATTTCATTCTTTCATGAAGTTTTTCAACTCATTGTTGGCTTTTTGAGATTTAATTTTAAATTCATCAATTTCATTCAGAAGTCTTCATTTTCTTCATTAAGTTCAGATATTCATTTTTCAGTTTAGAAATTCTTCTATTTAAGGAGTATCATGCATGAAATTTTCAATTTTCTTTTTCAGATATTTATTTCCTTTTCTATTTGCAGAATATTTCAACCAACTCAGCTATGCATCTTGCCATCTTCAATAGTAATTGTTCAAAAGAGAACTACCTTCCATCACTGCTATTGGCCATAAAGCATACTCCTTCCTCATTTACTGAACTTGAGGATTCTCTTCTTCATCCTCACTTTGGTCTTCATCTGACCAATTGCTATCATAGCTTTTGGCTTCTTCAATTTGTTGTTCATCTTGTTTTGTCCTTTTTGATCTCGGACCTCACCCTTCATTGTCCTGCTTTGTTGCACCTGTAGCAAATAATACATTCATCAGTTTTTTTATTTCTACCAGAATTAAAATTTAAGAAAAGCATTCCTTTTACCAGAGGAATATTTTTTTCTTTCCATTGAATTTTCCTGTGACGGCCCTTATTATATACAGTACGGTTATACCAACCCACGTCGGTATAGCAAGAGTCCTCACAGTGGGACATTTACCCAAACGATACTAACAGCTGAGATACACGCGAATATACAACAGAGTAGCGGAAGTAAAAGACATCTGTCTTCATTCATTCATCACCCACATTAACATACATGAAGTTCGCAATTACAAAAAGAACTAAAAGTTCACATAATTTAAACTGCTGAAATAAATACATGATGTCCACACTTATACATCCTTTTCATGATAATTCTAATACAATGTTCAAATTACATACTATGGAATACACAAATCACAAAGAAGCTCCAAACTAGCTAGTCTCCACGCTCGGAGTCCGTCTCTGCTGCCTCCTCCAAAGGTGCCACGTCACCACTACACCTGTACGCCGAAGCAAGGAGTGAGTCCAAGAGACTCAGCAAGCACACTAACTCACAACATACACGTATAAGTCTAGTGGTTTCTACATGCACATTTACAATTTGCAACACATGGCATGCTAGTCAATTTAAAGTTTCAACCTATCATGAAAGTTTTACAACTTTATACATGGATCATGCTTTCAGATTTCTAAGAATAAAATTTCCTATCACATGCTCTCTATTCATTTACTCATGAAACTTTGTCTTTAAAGAACGGACATGAGAGCTACCCACATGAACATTGTGCATACATGAAAGAAAACACGACTAGCATGGATCCTACATATTTTTAAACACATACTAGACATTTTCACATGCTTTAAGTTGCTGGTTTCACATGGTTTCATGGCTGTAAACCTACACATGAGAGCTACCATATCGCTTAAAACAATCATGTGAACAACCATCATGCTACTTGCATACGTGCTCATCAATTATCCCTAACATGGATTCTAGACATTTTTGCACACAACACATGATATAACAACATGAATTTACTGATTTCACATGGTTTCAGATTTGTCTCACATGGATTTCAATATCATATCTTCACATTTAGAATTTCACATTTTCTTACACAAGTTTTCCTCTTTCACATGGTACACTTTACACATACACATTCACATTGTTCACTTACACATTTACACATGGACACATACACATTACACATTTCACATTACACATTTAGGTGCCGTGACACATAGTCCAAACCACCAAAGAAGGACATATACACATCACATTACACATAGACGCCATCTAGGCATTCCAATGGCGACTCTTGGACTGCGCAGACCGGGAGAACAAGTCTCCACCCTAACCAGTGGTACTTGTCCACCTCCAGGATTTCCCCCTAATGCCCTTAGGGTCACTTACACATTGAACTTTCTCAGGGGACTTTTCCCTGATACAGCTCCACTGCCCTCTACGAAGCAGTGTCACATTGGCACAGTTACACTTTTACACTTTACCGATTTACACATGGTTTTACACATAGCACTTTTCATCTCATTCACTTTCTCACTCACATGCACATCTCTGTTTTTCCTAACATGGCACTACAGATTTCAGGAGCTTAACACACAGTAATTTCACCATTCAAGTTAGGTTAAGCACTATCAATCACATTACGATATCATACGTAGATTTCTATATTTACATGGAAAATAACTTCTTATATACTGGTCCAATGACCTGAAATTTTAACCACATGCTATTTTCGGGTTCTAGATCATACACTCAAATTTTCAGATTTTCTGAGCTAAATGGATTTACAGTAAATAAAACACCTATTTAGCATGCTATTCACAATTTAAGTTAACATGGGGTTTAACACATCATGAATTTTGCCACTTACTGTTTAAACAGAGTTACTGTCACATACATGATCTGAGAATACAAATTTTCTCTAATCATACAATTGTAGATCGAACACCACAAATCATTCTTTCATGCCGTTGTATTTACCGAACCGAATTTATTGGCATTTATACAAGCATGGATAATTCACAAAATTGAGTACATGTACACTGATCTACTAATCTTCATGATCAGACAAAACTAAGGCATTCAGACTAATCCTCATCATGAAACATGGATTGGCAAGATTTCAACATTTCATGCTTACACATTCATGGTATAAAATTTCCTACATTCACCATCACACATCACACTCATCCACCACAAAATTGACAATATACATAGTGTATAGGGTTACCATATATCCTCATCACGGAAACCATACCGAAATTAGTTATATAGAAGGGCAGAACAGGTCACTGTTCTGTCCAGAGAACTTGGCGGCGGTCTCTGGCCGCTGACTCAGGTCAGCGGCATGGTCGATGGACGCCAAGCATGATATGGCGTCCATTGACCTTGCCGTCAATGCAGGTCTGTGCAGAAACACAGACCCGAGCTCTCACTTGGGTGAATGGAGGGTCTAGGACTCGAGGAAAATCCATAAAATAATAGAAACAACCTAGACACATACGGGACATCATGGATAGGTCACTTGCCTTTTAAAAATTCCTCCAAGGGTCTAGGTGTTGGTGAAGCCCTCCTTGGGCAGTCCCAGAGAAGTGCAGAAACTCCCTCCTAGATCTTCTTCCTCCGGCTCCTGGATGATCTCCACAGCAAGGGACGTCGGGGAAGCCTCCTCCTTTGCTCCAGCTACCTTCTTGTTGTGAAGATGGCCGGATCAAGCTCCAGGAAGTCTGATTTTTGGTGCAAAGTGGGGTTTTTCTCAGTTTCTCTAGGTTTTCTTCTCTCTTTTTCTCCTCTTGCAAGGTGAAGAGAGGAGTGGGAAGAGCCATTTCGGGTTCAGACATAAGGAGAGGCCTCTCTCCCACTCACACAGGTGACTTGACAGCCTTCAGAGCCGTTGGGGACATCCCCCCAATGGTTGGCTTTCTTGTTTCAGAAGCTTGCAGCTCTGCTGCGCATGCAGGCCAGAGAATTGGCGTCCATATCGCTGGACGCCAGGATGAGTGTTGGCGTCCATGTCTGGACGCTGACACCACCTAAACGGCTAGGGGTTGACGCCAAGATGGCCTTCGGCCAGAACTCTAAAATATGCAGAAAACCATGCATACCATGCATATATACATGCAATATGTATGGTATTATATCCATACTATCACCATTCAATACATACATTATTTACATTTAATATAAACACATGCACACGTACTTGTACTAATTAATACGTACGTAAATATGTACATACATACACAAGCACAATATACACACATAAATACAATAATGCGACGGAATTCGAGGGCCTTACACCCTCCCCCTTAAAGAAACTTCGTCCTCGAAGTTAGAACGACACTACTCAAAAAGGGGATACTTCTTCTTCATCGCATCCTCAAGCTCCCACGTAGCCTCCTCACGTGAGAAGTTCCGCCATAGAACTTTCACCGACGCAATACTCTTGTTCCGGAGATGCTGAACCTTCCGGTCAAGAATGGCTACTGGTTGCTCGACATACGAAAGATCTGGCTGGATCTCCACTGGCTCATGACTAATCACATGAGACGGATCTCGGACATACTTCCTGAGCATAGATACGTGGAATACCGGGTGAACGCTAGCCAAAGCTGGGGGTAATGCTAGCTCATACGCCACGCTGCCCAAACGTCTGAGAATCTCATATGGGCCAATGAATCTAGGGCTTAGCTTGCTATGCCTGCCAAATCTGACAACACCTCGAGTAGGCGATATCTTCAAGAAGACATGATCGCCAACCTCGAACTCCAAATCCTTCCTCCTGTTGTCGGCATAACTCTTCTGCCTATCCTGTGCCGCAACAAGCCTTTTCCTGATAAGCTGGATCTTATCCGAAGTTTCCTGAACTAACTCCGTCCGATCAACTGCCTATCACCAGTCTCCTCCCAACATAAAGGAGATCTGCAGGGCCTACCATACAACGCCTCGAATGGAGCCATACCAATACTAGCATGAAAGCTGTTGTTGTATGCGAACTCCACAAGAGGTAAATGACGCTCCCAATCATCCTTCCAATCCAGAACACACGCTCTCAACATATCCTCGAGCGTCTGGATAGTCCTCTCGGACTGTCCATCGGTCTGGGGATGAAACGCCGAACTGAGCTTAAGCTCCGAACCTAACGCATCCTGAAGACCCTTCCACAATCTCGAAGTAAATCTCGGATCTCGATCCGAATGATCGACTTCGGCACACCATGCAATCTAATGATACCACTAACATACAATCTAGCTAAACTCTCTACTGACTGCTTCTTCTTCATAGGCAAGAAATGAGCAGTCTTCGAGAATCTATCTACAACTACCCAAATCGAGTCATTGCCCCTTCTAGATCGAGGCAAACCCGATACAAATCCATAGTGACAGCTTCCCACTTCCACACTGGGATATCCATCCTCTGCATAAGGCCGGATGGTCGCTGCCGCTCGGCTTTCACTTGCTGACATACTAAGACATCTAGACACATAATCCGCAACATCCTTCTTCATGCCGGACCACCAAAATGATCTCTTCAGGTCTTGATACATCTTAGTGTTACCCGGATGAATAGAGAATCGCGATCTATGAGCCTCCGCTAACACATGCTCACGGACATCTACTACATCAGGGACACAAACACGGTGCTGAAATCTAATCACACCGTCCTCATCACGAGCAATGCCCGCCTTACCCACTACTCTAACAATCTAGGGTCGGCTTTCTGCTGCTCAATCACCTCATCCAAGACTGAGGATCTAAGGGATAGCTGAGCTACAAAAGCCTGACACAGCGATGGCTCTAACTCGGTCATAGAGCACGCTGCATCCTCCAACATCTTCCAATCCTGCTGGAGCGAAGACCTCTTTCTACTAAGAGCATCGCTACGACGTTCGCCTTTCCAGGATGATACTGAAGGTCGAAGTCATAGTCCTTCAAGAACTCAATCCATCTTCTCTGCCTCAGGTTTAATTCCTTTTGGGAGAAAAGATACTTCAAGCTCTTGTGGTCGGTAAACACCTCAAATCTGACACCATAAAGATAGTGCCTCCAGATCTTTAGTGCATGAACCACTGCTGCGAGCTCCAAATCATGAGTCGGATAGTTCCTCTCATGCTCCTTCAACTGACGAGAAGCATAAGCCACTACCCTCTCTCGCTGTGAGCACACAGCCTAAACCAATCTGAGATGCATCCGTATAAATGGCAAAACCTTCTAGACCACTAGGCAATACCAATACCGGAGCAGAAGTAAGCTTAGCCTTCAATAGCTGAAAGCTACGCTCACATGCCTCAGACCATACGAACTTCTCACCCTTTTGGTCAGCTTTGTCAAAGGGGCGGCGATGGATGAGAAACCCTCAATGAATCGCCGATAATAACCAGCTAACCCAAGAAACTACGAATCTCCGAAGGGGTCCTGGGAATCTCCCAATCCATAACTGCCTGGACCTTTGCTGGATCAACTGCACACCAGCGCCGGAGATAACATGCCCGAGAAATGAACCTCGCGCAACCAGAACTCGCACTTGCTGAATTTCGCATACAGCTTGTGCTCACGAGAACCTCTAAGACTAACCTCAAATGCTGACGGTGCGTGGCCTCATCCGGAGAATAGACCAACACGTCATCAATAACACAACAACAAAGCTATCTAAATACGGACTAAACACCCGGTTCATGAGATCCATGAACGCTGCAGGGGCGTTGGTCAATCCGAAAGGAAGGACCAAGAACTCATAATGTCCATAACGGGATCTAAATGCCGTCTTGGACACATCCTCACTCCTAATCCTCAACTGATGATAACCAGATCGCAAGTCAATCTTGGAAAACTGATGCCTCTCGCAACTGGTCAAACAGATCATCAATCCGAGGTAAGGGATACCTGTTCTTCACAGTCACTTGGTTCAGCTTCCTATAATCAATACACAACCGAAGTGACCGTCTTTCTTCTTGACGAATAATACAGGTGCGCCCCAAGGGGAAACACTAGGGCGAATGAATCCCTTATCAAGCAATTCTTGCAATTGCTTCCTCAACTCGGCTAACTCTGCAGGGGCCATCCGATATGGGGCCTTCGAGATAGGAGAGGTGCCTGGAAGCAACTCTATAGTGAACTCTATCTCCCTATCCGGTGGCAATCCAGACAAGTCATCGGGAAAGACATCTGGAAATCCTGCACCACATCGATCTCTGCAAGAGTCAGTGACGAACCAGCATCGGGTACTAGCATAACGCTGGCAAGAAATGCGTCACAACCCTTGTTCACCATGCGCATCGCCTTCATGGCAGAGATAACTAACTTTCCCGCTAAGTTCTTTGGCAAGGGATGAGAGAACTCGTCCTCACCAGGAATGCGGAAACAATCCTCTTCCGACGACAATCCACTAACGCATAGTGCTCCTCTAGCCAATCCAGACCAAGATAGCATCATAGTCCTTCATCTTTAGCAAGAAGAAACACCCATCTAGGAATCTATCCTCAATGCACACAGGTAACGACGGAATGCACTTCCTAGTCGATACCGTACCCGCAGGGTGTGCACAGACAAAGGAACCTCTAACTCCTCAGACTCTATGCCTGACTCTAGGGCTAACTGCCTAGCGAACCGCTCGGAAATGAACGAGTGAGTAGCACCCGTATCAAACAAAACCCGAGCGTGCACACCGAAAAGCAAAACCGTACCTTCGTGACATGCTCGCTCCGCTGCTCGCGTCCTCGCGAGCTAAAGCAAACACTCGAGCTGGGGCTCGAGGCCTTCCTGGTCTTCCTGTAGCTGGCGCGGCTGCCGCTACTGCTGGTGCTGGCGCTCCACGCTGAGCTCCTTGCTGAAGTCTTGGGCAATCTTTGATCTTGTGGTCGCTGCTCCCACACTTCAAGCATCTACCCGCTACCACCAACACTCGGAACCACCCATGGGTCTTCCCACAGTGGGGACACTCTTCTTCACACCAGGGAACGTACAGAAGGTACCTGAGAGTTGCTGACTGCCACTGGTTCTTCGCGTGTCTGGTACACCGTTCTTCTTTTCCTGCCGCTGGAATGTCGCTGCCGGCCTCTTCTGCGAAGCCTTCTCTCCTCCAGATATTGCTCCATTTCTCCCTCCTGCCTGCAGGCAGCGCTGAGGGCCTCGTCTAGCGTGCGGTGGTCAAACGCCACGAGTCTCGTCCTCAGTGATGGTTTGAGTCCCATCACGAACTTCTTGGTCTTCCTGCGCTCATCCTCTACGATATGCGGTGCATATTTAGAAAGTTCAGAAAACCTTGCCTCGTATTCCAGGACGGTCATTGATCCTTGCGTCAGGGAAAGAAATTCTTGCTCCATCTTGTCCTGGATATGCTCTGGGACGAACTTGGCTCGAAGAGCCTCACGAACGCGTCCCATCACGTCTACTGCTCCGTCCTCAAAGCGTGTACGAAGTAGGGAGACCACCATACATCCGCTCTCTCCTGCAATACACCTTCATAGCACCAACTAACAAATTCTAACTTAAACAGAACATACAAGCATACAAAATTAAAAGTCTACCTGTAGCATGTAGGTGGCTAATGTCACCTTATCCTCATCAGGGCACCTGATGGCTCGGAAGATTTTCTCTGTCTCCCTTAACCACTTTCTGCCATTATGGATCACTCTCCCCCTTAAAAGAGGGTGGGGTCATCCTCTTGAATCGCTCCATGATGGATGGTCCACCATGGTCCTGAGCTGGTGCCTGAGCCTGCTACATTAAACAATAACAATATACAATAACACAATATCATGCAATTTAAATAGCAACTACTTAGTTGTTTCATTATTCTACCTGGGCCTCCAACTGGGCCTGGAGTGCTGCCTGGGTGAGCCTGCGTCTGCATGGCTTGCACCAGACCTTGCATGAATACTCCGTAGTCCACAGGCGGCGGTGGGGGAAGTACAGGACCTCCGTGGTCGGGGCCTGTTGCTCCGCCTGCTCATCACGTCGCGGCTCGTCCTCACGGGCCGACGCTCCACCACGCCTACCTCTCGAAGCCATGGCTGTAATAAAATTTCAGCCACATTAGAGCTAGGTTACTAAGTTTTCTAACCATTTTCTTATCTATCTTTCACTTCTCATTAGTGTTTTCTACACATGTGGACATACTTAGCATGCAATGGGGATGATGACTTAGGTATATTCATGTGCAATCTCAACCGGTCGCTCTGATACCAATCTCTGTGACGGCCCTATTATACCGGTACGGTTATACCAACCCACGTCGGTATAGCAAGAGTCCTCACAGTGGGACATTTACCCAAACGATACTAACAGCTGAGATACACGCGAATATACAACAGAGTAGCGGAGTAAAGACAACTGTCTCCATTCATTCATCATCCACATTAAACATACATGAAGTTTGCAATTACAAAAAGAACTAAAAGTTCACATAATTTAAATTGCTGAAATAAATACATAATGTCCACACTTATACATCCTTTTCATGATAATTCTAATACAATGTTCAAATTACATACTATGAAATACACAAATCACAAAGAAGCTCCAAAACTAGCTAATCTCCGCGCTCGGAGTCCGTCTCCACTGCCTCCTCAAAGGTGCCACGTCACCAACTACACCTGTACGCCGAAGCAAGGAGTGAGTCCAAGACTCAGCAAGCAACACTAACATAACATACACGTATAAGTCATAGTGGTTTCTACATGCACATTCAACATTTGCAACACATGGCATGCTAGTCATTTTAAAGTTTCAACCTATCATGAAAGTTTTACAACTTTATACATGGATCATGCTTTCAGATTTCTAAAATAAAATTTACCTATCACATGCTCTCTATTCATTTACTCATGAAACTTTGTCTTTAAAGACCGGGACATGAGAGCTACCACATGAACATTGTGCATACATGAAAAGAAACACGACTAGCATGGATCCTACATGTTTTTAAACACATACATAGACATTTTCACATGCTTTAAGTTGCTGGTTTCACATGGTTTCATGGCTGTAAACCTACACATGAGAGCTACATATCGCTTAAAACAAATCATGTGAACACCAATCATGCCACTTGCATACGTGCTCATCAATTATCCCTAACATGGATTCTAGACATTTTTGCACACATAACATGATAATAACAACATGAATTTACTGATTTCACATGGTTTCAGATTTGTCTCACATGGATTTCAATATCATATCTTCACATTTAGAATTTCACATTTCTTTACACAAGTTTTCTCTTTCACATGGTTACACTTTACACATACACATTCACATTGTTCACTTACACATTTACACATGGACACATACACATTACACATTTCACATTACACATTTTAGGTGCCGTGACACATAGTCCAAACCACCAAAGAAGGACATACACATCACATTACACATAGACGCCATCTAGGCATTCCAATGGCGACTCTTGGACTGCGCAGACCGGGAGAACAAGTCTCCACCCTAACCAGTGGTACTTGCCACCTCCAAGATTTCCCCCTAATGCCCTTAGGTCACTTACACATTGAACTTTCTCAGGGGGACTTTTCCCCTGATACAGCTCCACTGCCCTCTACGGAAGCAGTGTCACATTGGCACAGTTACACTTTATACACTTTACTGATTTACACATGGTTTTACACATAGCACTTTCATCTCATTCATCGCTTTCTCACTCACATGCACATCTCTGTTTTTTCCTAACATGGCACTACAGATTTCAGGAGCTTAACACACAGTAATTTCACCATTCAAGTTAGGTTTAAGCACTATCAAATCACGTTACCATATCATACGTAGATTTCTATAATTTACATGGAAAATACATAACTTCTTATATACTGGTCCAAATGACCTGAAATTTTAACCACATGCTATTTTCGGGTTCTAGATCACTTAAATTTTTCAGATTTTTCTGAGTTAAATGGATTTACAGTAAATAAAACACCTATTTAGCATGCTATTCACAACTTAAGTTAACATGGGGTTTTAACACGTCATGAAATTTGCCACTTGCTGTTAAAACAGAGGTTACTGTCACCTACATGATCTGAGAATACAGAAATTACTCTAATCATACACATTGTAGATCGAACACCACAAATCCTTATTTCATGCCGTTGTATTTACCGAACCGAATTTATTGGCAATTTATATAAGCATGGATAATTCATCAAAACTGAGTACATGTACACTGATCTACTACTCTTCATGATCAGACAAGACTAAGGCATTCAGACTAATCCTCATCGTGAAACATGGATTGGCAAGAATTTCAACATTTCATGCTTACACATTCATGGTATAAAATTTCCTACATTCACCATCATACATCACACTCATCCACACACCCAAAACTGACATATACATAGTGTATAGGGTTTACCATATATCCTCATCACGAAAACCATACCGAAAGTAGTATATAGGAAGGGCAGAACAGTCACTGTTCTGTCCAGAAGAACTTGGCGGCGGTCTCTGGCTGCTGACTCAGGGTCAGCGGCATGGTTGATGGACGCCAAGCATGATAAGGCGTCCATTGACCTTGCCGTCAATGCAGGTCTGTGCAGAAACACAGACCTGACTCTCAAACTTGGGTGAATGGAGGGTCTAGGACTCGAGGAAAAATCCATAAAAATAATAGAAACGACCTAGACACATACGGAACATGATGTAGGGTCACTTGCCTTTTAAAATTCCTCCAATGGGTCTAGGGTGGTTGGTGAAGCCCTCCTGTGGCACTCCCCGTGCAAGTCAGAACTCCCTCTCTCTCTCTCCTCCTGCTCGATGATCTCCACAGCAAGGGACGTCGGGGAAGCCTCCTCCTTTGCTCCAGCTACCTTCTTGTCGTGGAAGATGGCCGGATCAAGCTCCGAAGACTGATGATTTTTGGGTGCAAAAGTGGGGTTTTTCTCAGTTTCTCTCTAGGGTTTTTCTTCTCTCTTTTTCTCCTCTTGCAAGGGCAGGGTGAAGAGAGGAGTGGGAAGAGCCATTTCAGGTTCAGACATAGGAGAGGCAGGCCTTTCCACCTCACCAGGTGGACCTGTGACCTGACAGCCTTCAGAGCCGTTGGGGACAATCTCCCCATGGTTGGCTTTCTTGTTTCAGAAGCTGCGCAGCTCTGCTGCGCAGCGGCCAGAAAGAAGTAAACGTCCCATATCGCTTGACGCCAGGTGTGAGTGTTGGCGTCCATGTCTGGACGCTGACACCACCTAACGGCTAGGGGTTGACGCAAGATGGCCTTCGGCTAGAAGTCTAAATATGCATAAAACCATGCATACCATGCGTATATCACATGCAATATGTATATAGTATGTTCCCATACTATCACCATCAATACATACATTATTTATATTAATATAAACACTGCACACTTACTTGTACGTACTTAATACTATGTACACAAGCCACATACATACACAAGCGCAAATACACACACATAAATACAAATATTGCGACGGAAATTCGAGGGCCTTACATTTCCTCTTCTTGATTTAAAAATTTTCTGAATTGCCTAGTCATGAGGCAAGTTCATCCTCATTGGACTCAGACTCATTAGAACTTGATTTTTCCTCTTTGTTGCTTGATGAAGCGCTTAAGTGCTGCTGGTTTAGCTTTAAGCATATGTTCTTCACTTCTTTTCAGATTTATTTCATAAGTCATTAAATATCCTATGAGTTCATCCAAAGAAATTTTGGATAAATCCTTAGAATCTTCAATCACCGTAGCCTTTGTGAGCCAATAGATGATAAGAAGAACGCAAAATTTTTCTTACCAGATCAGTATCATGTATTCCTTACCTAGTGCCTTTAGTTTTGAATAGTCATAAACCTAGCAAACATTTCAGAAATTGATTCACCAGATTTCATCATAAACAATTCATATTCAGAAACAAGTATGTTTGCTTGCTTTGGTTTCCCTAACTGAGATGTTCCTTCATACATTAATTCAAGTTTATCCCACATTTCTTTAGCTGATTTACACATGGATATTCTTGAATATTCTTTAAGGTGGACAGCACACTGAAGCATATTCATGGCACTGTAATTAAGAGTAGCTTTCCTAATCTGCTCTCACTACACAAAAAGAGTGCATTTGTCAACGGACATATGTCAGCGGCTTTAAACAATCGTTGATAAAAAAAAACTATGTCAACGGCTGGGAAGGTCGTTGACGTAAGTTCATATTTGTCAACGGCTTTAGGAAGCCGTTGACAAATATAAGTTTCGTCAACGGCTGTGTACTGACTGTTGACATATTCTAACATATGTCAGCGGTTTTTGTCGATCCGTTGACAATATATATATATAAATTATATTTTAATATTTCTAATTATATATATTTTTGAATGAAATTTTTATATTTATTATTAATATCAGCGGCGAGATTAGTCGCTGACATATATATATATTTTTTTAACCACCCCCGCGGCCCATCCTTTTCCCAATCTCCACCCCACAAAACCTTTACCCCCGCGCCCCCCAAACCTTTCCTTCACCAACCCGAAACCTTGTCCTCCCCCAAACCCGCGATCTCCACCCCCAACCCGCACGCGCGATCTCGACTGCAGCTCCGCTGCACTCCGACCTCTGGCGAAGATCCCCCACCCCCGCCGCCTCCACCGCCGGTGGCCTCCTCTCGATCTCCAATCGCCCCCCGCTGGCCGCCTCCTCAAGCGAATGTGACTGTGGGGAACAGGGATCTGAGTTGAGACCTAGCCCTAATTTCTGTGTCTTCGGTTCACCTACTTTTCGTCTCCGCCTCTAGACGACGGCCATGGAATCCTTTGCGGAAGCAGGTGACGTGAAGGCCGGGGAGAAGATCTTCAAGACGAAGTGCGCACAGTGCCACACCGTGGAGAAGGGCGCCGGACACAAGCAAGGTAAAGGACAGATCCCATCAATGTGCGCCTTCCATCGTCCCCCCCCCCCCCCCCCCCCCCCTTCCAACCATACTGCCCCTTCCCCTGTGGTCACTCTTCCGCAGAGTGGTCAAGCCATCGTTTCAACAGCTCTAGCGTAATCCTTTTTCTTTCCTTTACGTTAGATCGGCGCCATAAGGGGATGCGGATCTCGTCTGTCTCGACTGCTGACTGTTCTCTGTGATCCATCCAGTACTAGTCAAGTCTGGTACAAATCTTACGCAAATTGTTTTGTAAAGTAATTTTATTGGTTTAGAAAAAGAAGAATCTTCATGGAACCTGGTGGAAAAAGTATTTCAGGAAGATCTTGAGAGATGGTAATCCATGCAAGGAATAGGGTAAGAAATTGTTCTTTTGTGTTTCTGCAGGAGATGAATTGGATGGAAAAATCATGATATTGCATTTTGTGAGGCTGATCATCTCTTAATCACTTATTTTGAGCCTATTTGTGTATTCCTTGCCCATTTTGAGAGATCTCTAGTCTCTTTTATTAGTTTCTTGGTCCACCAGTTTATTTTCTTGCCTATTTTTAGATATGCCAACTCTGATCCTTGATTGAATTGAATTCTTGATTCCAGAGAAATTCTTCAAAACTGTAAGACAAGGCTATTGCTTATAGGTTTTTCAAGGGGCAAGAGATGGGCAGTGTCTAGAAACAGGAGCATGCTTGGTGCTGACAAGGGTGGTTGGGCTTTCTAAAAGCATTTGAATTATGTTTGTAAAAAGCGACAGCATATCAAACTAGGATATAGTTTGTCCCCGTGAAAGGATTTTTTTTTTTTTGGGTGGCAGTAACACCATATTTAAACCTTTTGAGTAAAAGAGGCCAGAGGCAGAAGATTCTTCATGAAGTTCTCTTGCCTCTGATATTTCTGTCCCAGTTATCTATAACATAGAGTCGTAGCTGATAACAATTTGTATAATACACACAAACTACCTTCTCAAAGGAACTTGGGCCTTGGGGGGTGTATGTTTGAACGAGACTGCAGATAATATGCTGACAAACTTTAGTTACTTTATATGAACCTACCAAATATGTTTTGTTTTTTCAAAGTCATTTTTCAAATTTTGGTTGCTTTATGACTGGATTTCTCCACCTGCTTTATAGGTAAGGGGCACTTATATCTGAACTTAGAAAAGAGCTCAGAGTTTCAGATGTCGAAGACAGAGAAATCCTGGCAAAAGTCAAAGCAGACAACTCAATCAAAACTTTAAGGTTGCGTCTTTACTTCCCTTTTCTTATGTACCTAAAGGTTGTATTACATGTTTTTTTGCCATCCTGATTGAGATTGCACGTGACTTTAGTTTATATTGGCCTTTTTAATACATTTGAAGCAGGAGGCTGCATAAGGGTGCTGGGCCTCAGGAGGAACAGATAATATTCCTCGTAAAAGGTTGAAAAGTGCCCATACAAACTCTGTCGTCATCTCCAAGACACCTACCTCATGTTCAGCCTTCATTAGGTTCTGTAGCATCAGCTATGGTAATGCCTAAAAAGCAATACCTTGATGTTTGGTATTTGTGGTTGCCTTACTAGCCTTGATGTAAATATTCATTGGCATTTAACTGAAACTTCTCTTTTATGTGGCGAATGCTTGAAGAATGCTTGCCTAATACTTGTTTCTATTGAAGCTTGGAGCATGTCATTGTCTATTCATTCATGAGACACATCCCTCTATCTTCTATCTGTATTATTCTGTGTAAGACTTGACTGGTGTCTATGATAGACCCTAATAGGCATAGAAATTGTAAAATAATTATTAAAAAAAATTTACAATATTTGTCAATGGCTGTAACCCGCTGACAAAAGATATGCCAGCTTTTGTCAGCGGCTGGTATTATCTGCTGACAAAAAATTTTTTGTCAGCGGCTTAGAGCCGCTGACATAATTTTTTTTGTCAGCGGCCCCCGATTCTGTTGACGTATGTTTTGTCGACGACGAAGATGTCAACGGCTTTGTCAACGAGGTCAGACCGTTGACATATTCTTTTTGTCAACGGCTTTTTTAGTTTTGTCAACGGCAAGTAGCCGCTGACATATGCCATTTTTCCTGTAGTGTCTCTAGTCCAATTCTCCTCATCTCCCTGATTTCATAAGGACCCACTTCAACTATCCTCCAGATTTCATAGTTTTGAGCCTTAAGAAAAACTTGCATGCGATTTTTTCAGTAAGAGTAATCAGACCCATTAAAAAATGGTGGTCTATTAATGGAATGACCCTTAGCTACAAATCCTCGAGAATCCATCAATCAAAATGAGATAGTGAAAGAGCAAGCAAACAATTCAAACAATTAACATAGAGATCAAACAGAAGTAATCAAATTAGATCAGAATATATTAACCCTCTCTGATACCAATTGTAGGATCGAATAGTGGATGAATCAGATGTAGAAGGGGGGGTTGAATAGATCTACACCAATTAATGCGGAAGCTTAAGCAATTCAAAATTACTTCGAATCAGAGATCAATTTAGACAAACATTTACTGATATGAAGTGTGGGTGTGTATAGATTAGTGTGAAGCAATTAAACACTAGTGTGAAAGCGAAATCATATGTAAGCATCTAGCGCAGACAAACAGATCAAACCATTGCACAAAGGATTTTTATGTGGTTCGAAAATCACACATGATTCCTACATCCACCCCTCACACAGTGAGGCTTCACTACTCAAAGAGTACAACTCACACCGGAGCACGACGACTCCAAACACCCTTGAGCTCGACGGCTCAAACACACAACCTGGAGCACAACGACTCCAAAAACTTAGCACAACGACTCAAACCACAATAGGAGCACAACACTCCAAATTGAGCACGACGGCTCAAACCACAAAAGGCTAGATCAAACACAAAAGAAATCAGATCCTCTAGCAATGATCTGATTCACAGACTCAATCATACATAGAAATCTACACAGAACTTCATGCACAGATCTCACAGACGAAAGTGAGAAGAACAATCCAAGAAATGGGTAAAAGATGTAGATTGGATGTTCCTTGGTGAAAAGGTCTTGCAGAAGCTCGAATTGAAGAGACTTGAAAGAATTCGATGAAGATCCCCTTCAATTTGCGATGCTCTGCTCCATTGGCATCTGAATTGTCAGAAGTTCTTCTTCAGCTGCTACTCTTCAGTTGGTCTGCTCCCTTTCTCAGCACATCAAACTTCTCTCCAGAGATTGGCCTTGATTCCCACATCCTTCCTCTTGAAAGGATGATCTACAGCTTCTGGAGATGGAGCAGATCTGGAAAAACCCTCTTTTGCCGCCAAAACGTTTCTTCTGGGAATTGTATGGGGTTTGTTTTCTTTGGGTACGAGGATCATGGGTATTTATAGTCCCATATGTCCATGAGATGCCTTGCGGTGCGTGGGCACAAAAATCTAGGTCAAATCCCTTGATTCCCATACAGCCACGTGTCAAAAAAATTCCCACTTTTTAGCTTCAGTCGAAGTATGTCGACACACAGGCAGACTGTGTCGACACCACTAGCTATTGCTTCAGAACTGCTTCTGGGAGGGACAGTGAGTGTCGACACACAGGCTGGCTGTGTCGACTCCACTGGCTACTGACTTTTAGCTTGTTCACTGGATGCAGTGGCTGTGTCGACACACTCTGCATGGTGTCGACACGACTGACAACTTTTCTTCTTCACTGCTTCCTAGATACAATGCATGTGTCGACACACACTGAACATGTGTCACACCACTGTGACAAGGTTCTGTAACCTGAAAATATGAGTGGGAACCACTAACATAAGTCATTATCATCAACATATGAAATATTAACATGTCATTTAGTCATCATTTTAATATGTACAAAATGTCATCATCAAAATCAAATTATGAGTGATGTCAATTAGTCATGATTAAAATCATTATTAAAGTTTCAAATACACACTCACACCCACAATGCTCCTGTAGCTTTCATGCAATTGATGAACAGTATCTATCGACCATAACTTGAAAATTCGTCATGGTATTTATTGATGATATTCTCATATATTTCAAGACCAAGGAGAGTATGAGGAGCATCTGAGGATCGCTCTACAGATCTTGCGCAACAACAAACTTTACGCCAAATTGACACGTGTGAATTCTAGCTCGAGGAGGTGTCATTTCTAGGCCATGTCATATCAAAGGATGGTATAGCTGTTTATCCTTCCAAGGTTGAAGCTGTACTCAACTGGGAGAGACCGACCAATGTCCTAAGATCAGAAGCTTTCTGGGACTGGCTAGCTACTACAGGCGATTCATAAAAGACTTCTCCAACCAATAGTTGTACCTTTACTACTCGCCTTACGCGAAGAGAGAACCCTATGTATGGAGCAAGGAATGTGAGAAGAGCTTTCGACACTAAAGCAATGTTTAACATCTGCACCCTGTCCTCGGCGTTACCATCGAGGGCGAAGGATTCTCAGTCTACACTAATGCATTTGTAATCGGGTCTAGGCTGCGTGTTAATGCAGAATGAAAATGTGATAGTTTTCATCAAGACAACTGAGCCTCATGATGTCAATTAACCCTGTCCATGATTTAGAACTAGCTGCTATGGTGTTTGTACTTAAGATCTGGAGGCATTATCTTTATGAAGAACAATTCATTATCTATTTTGATCACAAGAGCCTGAAGTACTTATTCTCTCAAAGGGCGCATATGCGCAAAGGAGATGGCTGGACTATTTGAAGATTTTGACATCAATATCCAATACCACTCTGGAAAGGTAATGCAGTTGCTGATGCACTCAGTAGGAAGCCTGTAGCCCTTTATCTTGCTTAGTCATGGGCGAAATACAATTACTCGAGCATTCCACCAGTCTAGATCTAAACATTGGGCAGAGAAGTGATCAGGTGTTAGTGCCACCTTAGAGCACAACCTGACATCTTTGTTTAGATCAGGGAACAACAGCTAATGATCCATTCCTAATCTGAGTTAAGGAAACCATAGCTGACAGACCTGATTTCTCCATCACTGCGGATGGGAGACTATTATTTCAAGGAGGGACATGTGCCCTGACAATGAGAGTTGAAGAGGAAGCTGATGGACGAAGCTCACAAGACCAAATACACAATTCACCCTGGTGCAACCAAGATGTACCAAGACCTGAAAATGTCATTTGGTGGCCCAACATGAAACTGAGGTGGCTGAGCATGCTGCGCACTGCCTCACATGTCAACAAGTTAAAGCAGAACACTACATCCTACGGGTGTACTCAGACCCCTGGACATACCAGAATGGAAGTGGGAAGCATTGGCATGGATTTCATCATGGTTTACCCCGAACTCGTGGTGTAACTCGATGCTATTTGGGTCATAGTGGACCGATTGACTAAGTCCGCACATTTTCTAGCAATCAAAAGTACCTAGAGTGCGGATGTGCTAGCTGCTCTTTAGTGAAGGAGATAGTAAGGTTACATGGAGTCCCTGTGTCCATAGTCTCAGATCGTGACCCCAGATTCACCTCTAGATTCTGGAAGGGACTTCAGACTGCTTTAAGGCACAAAACTAAATTTTAGCACAACATTCCACCACAGACAGATGGGCAGACGAAAAGAACAATCAGATTGTGGAAGACATGCTGCGAGCATGTGCTATAGATTTTAAAGGGTATTGGAATGAACAACTGTCCCTGCTGGAATTCGCCTACAATATAGCTATCAGGCCAGCATCAAGATGGCACCATTTGAAGTCCTGTTGTAGAAGCTGTAGATCGCCAATCTGTTGGAATGAAGTGGGCGAACAACATGGTTGGGACCAGACATAGTACATAACACTAGCAAGGACATACAGATCATCATGGATAGAATTAAAATAGCTCGTCCAAGCAGAAGAGCTACGCTGACAAAAGAAGAAGGGATCTGGAATTCCAAATCGGAGTCATGTGCTGCTTAAAGTATCCCCGACCCAGAGGATTTCAAAGGTTTGGGATGAAAGTGAAAGTTAAGGCCAAGATTCATAGGTCCTTTTGAGGTACTAGAAGAATTGGCAAGTGGCGTATCGTCTGGCATTACCTCCTAAGTTTTCACCGTACATATGTTTTCCATGTGTCGATGCTGAGGAAGTACGTGTACAACCCATCACAGTAATAGTTATGATGATATCGTCCTACATAAAATGCCCTATAGGAGAGCCAGTTAGATAATTTGACAGAAGATTCAGCATCTTCGGAATCGACCTATATCTGTGGTAAAGGTGCTCTGGAGAAATCACGAAGTAGAATAAGTCATGTGGGAACCCGAAGCAACCATGCGATGGAATTACCCGAGCTATCAGTAAGTCTTCTTCCTCTACGATCATATGAATTTGGAGACCAAATCTTTTTAAGAGGGGAGGATGTAGCAACTCTGATTTTTATTTTTGATAAGTAATATTAAATTAGAATAAAATGAGAATTAATTAAAAGAAAATGTGATTAATTAGAACCCATTAAGCCAAATTAGGATGAGTTATAAATGGTCCAAACGTGAGTGAATGGGCCCAAATGTGAAAAAGCCCAAATTAGATGGGAGCTATTTAGGCCTATTTTGGAGTTAATTTATTTAACAGCTTAAATAAGGGCAATAATGACTATAATAGCTTACAATTATCTCACTAAGTCCTAGACCTACCCAAACCCTTGCCCATGAAAGTAGTTCATCTCCCCCTATCCTATTAAGTAGATAACAGGTTAGAAATAGAGGAGATAAATGTGGAAATTTGGAGTTTGAAGAGAATAAGAGTTTTTAAGTTGTAGGACTCCTTAAACAAACAAATCACCCCAATTCGTGTATACCCACCCACTAGATCATTTTTGAAGCATGGAGAACGGGAGAGAAGGCTTGAATGTGGGGAGCAAGAAGAAGGAGGCTGGTATCAAGGAGGATTCGTCATCTTCACTTCTTCAAACCCTAGGATCTTTACAGCGTGAAAAGGTAGGCATCTCTCAGCACAAATCAATTAAGTTCGGCCATAGGTAGCCCATGTACCCCTTCGAAAGTCCCATGTTTTCCCCAATTTTCTTCATGCCTATTGGGAGTTTTCATGCTCCAATCTTGTTGAAAGCATGTACCCCAAATGACATGTTTCATTTAAATCCATGTCTACACTTGATCTCACTCCTTGCGAATTTTCTCATAAATACTGCTGATGTTAGGATTCGAATGATCCTATTTTCTTCCCTAATTTTTATCATGTATCTATGCGAATTAAATCAGATTCTATCACTGTGCATGTTTTTAGGTCACCGAAATGTAACCTAATCAAAGCATGTTCATATCTTGTCTATTTTCAATTACTCGTTACTCTCGGTACCTATGCATGTCTATTTCGTTTAAAACTGGTTTTCATGATTTTTGGACATGTATGCAATTATATATATATTTTTGACCTGTACAATCCATGGAAGATGGACTGAAATCCCAATATGGCTGTTTCCCCTTTTGGGCTTCGGCCAGCCTTCTGAAATGGCGACGCCCGACCTATCACGATCTCAGAAGGTCGCGACAGGGCAGAGTGTCGCATCATGAACGCGACGGCCCGACCCGTCACTTCTTCACACCCATTCCTGATTGGCCTTAACGCGACAGACTGACACGTCGCGTTCTGGACCTACTGCTCGAA
Organism: Colocasia esculenta; assembly: GCA_014218235.1. NCBI lineage: Eukaryota > Viridiplantae > Streptophyta > Magnoliopsida > Alismatales > Araceae > Colocasia > Colocasia esculenta. The sequence goes on from CM024756.1 coordinate 103,895,842, forward strand.
TCGCGACCGACCATCCTTCGCGGTTTCAGCTGCTATCATTGCCTGACCCGGTTCATAAGACCAGACAGGCCCAACTGTCATGATTTGAAACGCAACGGTACCTCCGTCGCGATTTCACTGTTTCAACAAGAACCCTAATTTTCATTTAAACCCCTATAAATCAATGCATTTAATCACTGTTAAACCCTTAATTGGCACTGTTATGAACAGTAACGACCTGTTTATTAATATTGGGCAATATTTACATGAAATCCATTAAATAAAGCTATGTGGACGTTATTCTTGCGCTCATGATTATCTTACACATGCATACACTAAACATTAATGTTGCCATGAAACCTTATTAATTACTCAATAATATATCTGATATTAAGTGTAATTATTTACTTAATCTCCCTATTATTTTAATGAACTTGTTTTCGTTTTATTCGCGTGCTTTGTATACCGTTATCGCGTCCCTCTGCCTTCGGAGTACTCAAGGCATGACAGACAACTTGGTTCTTTACACACTTTTTCTTGGCTTGGACCACCTCTCCATTGGGAATCTCCTGACCGACCAGGGACTCCTTGTCAAGGCCTCCGTAAGTTCCTTGGCTTTGGCGGACGTCCATTGTCGACGCAAGTTGTACCATTAAACCCTTTACACCCGTAGGGATCAACATGATCCGACGGCCTTAGTGTGTTCCTTCTTACCTTGGGAACACGCCGGACCTCTGGCCTGTGGTCATAACATGGCCTAGTGGACAGTTGTGACTTCTACCGAACTGCCGGCACACGACCGAGTGCTGGCACCTGTGACTATCGTCTGTTTATCGTTATTTTACAAATACGTCCATGTTCTCATCTACTATCTCTATACCCTCATATGTTCACATTCTCTCTACGTTTTCGTCTATTCGTCCTTACTCTCATCTATTCTTGGTACTCTATTTGGCCATACCATTGATTGTCTAAGATAAGAAACATAACTAATGCCGACAAGAGGGCCCGATCTGGTCCTGGGGTGCGCCCGAAAGTACTATTTGCCCATGAGAGTTCAATGATCAGGATGTCGGCATTCATTCAGTGCTATTTATACTATCAAGATTTAGTCTATGACAATCAATTCAAGTGCAATCATTACAAGTGCTATTGGTTACTAGTGCACTGTTGTGCAACTCTGCATGCTATCTCGTTATATGTCCAATCCGTTATCATGCTTGTTGTGCTATACTCTCATGAAAGTGCTATTGTTTCTCGTTATCATGCTACATCGCTCTTTTGACTATACATGACTATTCTCTCTAGTTATCATGCCTTATAAGACATTAATCACTTAAAGCACGCCTATTTATATGAGATATTAAGTCCTACTGGGGGGCGTTTATCGCTCATCCTGTCTATTTATTTCATGTGTTTTCAGGTGAGTCTGATGGAGACTACCACAATCACGAGGAAGGGATGAGGATGTTCGGAGTGATCGACATTTCGACAACCCGTGCTTTTTAGTTAGTTAGTTAGTTATTAGTCGGTCAGTTTGTAATAGTTAGATTTGAATAAAGTACTCTAGCCTAGTTTTTGTCTCTGATTAGTGAATGTATAGTTTCAATAAGGAATTATTAATGAAGTTGGATTTCATTTGGCTTTTATTCCAATTGTGTAATGGTGGATGTTTATTTATCGCTCGATACTATTTAAATAACTATATTACCACTTCGATATTCTGTGTCGGGGCGTTCTAGTGTCGATTGTCATTTCTCTTGTGCTTATTGTCGTTGTATCTATCTTACAAAGAAGACACGGTCATTAGCATTTACTTCCTTATGAAGTGTGGACCTAAGAGCATGTAATTTTCCCTTGTTAAGGAGAAACCTAAGAGCAAGACACTTTAAGTGGTGTATTCCCCTTGTTGAAGAGAAGACGTGCAGGGTGGCATCAAGCGGTATTTCTCCTTTTGTAAGAGAAGACCTGGGTTGAAGAGAAGACATGCAAGTGGCATCAGGTGGTTATTTCTCATTTTTGAAGAGAAAACCTGGATGTAGGTTGTGCACCAAGTGGTTATATTATAGCATGTTTTGCAGTTAGTGAAATCCTAAGGTGTTTGCCTTAGGTATTGGACATAGGAGGTTGAGTGGCTCAACTTCAAACTAAGATAAAAATCATTGAGTTATTGTGCGTGTTTGCTTATATGTGCATTCTTCTAATTTTTGGTATAACTAATCTGATTAGACCCATTCACCCTCCTCTGGTTCTCTATAACTTGGACATCATTTTTGATAAGGTGTTGGTGCTTAAATGAATTTAAATATATCAAATATCATTTCTCGTGATTAAACATGGCTATTGACAATATGAAATGATTTTCATTGTAATGAAATCATTATTGTTTTTATTTATAGAAAATCTTATTTGGTTGTTACTAATGCAAATGCTTGGATTTCCAAGGCAATATTATTTTACCTTGTGTATGAGCTTACTTTTTAGAGCGAGATAATGCCCTAATAAAAAAGGTAATCGCAGAAATAATAGTATGAGAAAGGTACCTGTATGCAATTTCTATCCTAGATATCTTCTACTGTACTGTTTAGTAACCATCCCTTGATACCATTGCACAAGAATAAACAATATTAAACTTTCAAACAAGATATTACTTGTTTGAATAAGTATGTTCAACGTTTGATAGAGGATTGTAGTCTTCAGTCATATTTTTTCCTCTAAGTGTTAACAAGAAATAGAAGTTTTATCAGATAAGCCATGCGAAAGGTAAAAGGAAAATATAAACCTACAATTCTAGTGCACTGATGACATACCAACCAAAGCATAAGGTGTAACTAGCATGAGTCTAACAGATACAACAACTAAATATCTACATAAAGACTCAAGCTACATCAATGAACATTATAATAGAGGTTTTGCTATCTCAAGAAGGAAGGTAGACGATTGACAAAAAAGAGTGAACCTTGGCAAACATCAACTCAACTAGTGAATCCTTCAACTCCGATGAGATGTTGAGCATTCAGCCCTACTATCAAAGCCTTCTCCCTTCTTAGAGAAACTCCATTCCTCTCTAGAGTTTGTAGTGAAGAATCAAAGATAGTTCAGCTCGGCATATTATAATAGCTTCAGTCTTCTCCGAGCTCCTTCGCCACCATGAGATCTTCAAGTGTCTACTTGTTTTAGTCTTTGGTTGTTGTTGTTTCTCTTATGATTATTGTTACCAAATTAGTCTTGCTTAGAATACATTATTTTGGTAGTTGCTTTTCGTGAAATGTGGATCAGTGCATGTGTACATCTCTTGTTGAAGAGAAGACCTAAGACGATGTTACATCAGGTGGTTGTGTCCAAAGAGAAGACCTATTTACGCGTTGCATTAGGTGATTGTGCGCTTTGTTGAAAGAAAAATCTGAGTATAGACTGTGCATCAAGTGATTGTACAAATGACATATTTAACTATTAGTGGAATCTCAATGTGATTTTCCTGGGATTAGATACAGAAGATTGCATGGCTCAATTCTAAACCAGATAAAATCTTGTGTTCTCTTTATGTGATTGATTTATCGTGCATATCTCCTTCATTATCATTTAATTATATACTAATTCAATCAAGACCCATTCATCCCCTCTAGTTCTCGATAACCTAGGCAACATACATGATAGATACTTCAAATAGTTGGAAAATAATATTCATTACCATTTTTACATTCATATGAGACTTGGAAATTTGACTATGACAAAAAATATAAAAAAAAATTATAGATTGCCGATTATTGGCAGGATAAACGGTGAACCTCCCATTATTATTTTTTCTCGATCATTACTACTCCAAACATCTAGTTAAATGGGAATACAGAAGCAAGCATAAAACTCCAACAACTTATGGGCCACAAGGCTCAGCGACATGATGCAAGCGACCTTCTAATGAAATGTTCATGTATACGAAACGAGTATAGTTAAACGACGGGATCATGTTGGGCCAACTCGGCCCAACCAAGTCTGACTCAGCCCAAATTCAAATGTTGATTTCGGGTTGGGCCGGGTAGATCATTGAGACGAAGAGGTAAAACTCTTCGGGACCCCGGCGTGCTATAGTATGTGTAGTGAAATTGTTTTTTTTTCTCTTTTTTTTTGCGAAAAAATGAATTATTGCGTCTTATCTCATCCATCGATTGTCCATGGGATGAAGCAGAAAAGAAGATCATATGCCTTAACCATGATCTCTTTTTTTTTTTTTTAAGAATCAATCTTTCCAATCTAACCTTCAATTATATGATTAAAAAAATTTAAAAAATTGCAGTGCAACAGGTTAAACTCTTGAGATGAATTTGAGCCGTGAGAATTTGGCCAGGTCCATTTTTAACCCAGCCCGTTTAATACCTTCTCGGCCTCAACATCCAATTTATTTATCTATCACAACAACTTACTATCCATAGCCTGGTTGCCCGCCCCTTATCAGCTTCAGTCACGAGAGTGTGGGAATGTGCCCCACTCTCTTGTGTCTAGGATAGATAAAAAAAGGGCAACAGGGGTGAGTAACACGACTTTTTTTCTTTATTTATTTTTAAGAAAAGGGCTTTTAGAAACCTCCAACTGCCGGGTCTGGTTCAAGTCTAACATCATCCTTTCTAGGCCCAAACTCAGAGCTATCGAGCCGAGTCGAATTAGACTCAATTAATCTACTAAATTATAAAGTCTGATTTCAATCTAAGTTGATCTGAAAATTTTAATAAAAATATTAATGTTATTAAAAATATAATATCGGTTGACCACATGCTTAATAACGAACGACCAACTTGGAGTTTGGTCGATCAAAAATTTTATATCGATTGGCTAATTTAGGATTCGATGGATTGAAAGGTTAATATCGGTCTACTAATTTAGATTTGGTCGACCAAAAACTTAATATTACTTTTGAATCTACTCGGAAGTCAGGCCAAATATAAAAGCTCGAGTTTAACCCAAATTTTCAACAGACTAAGTTCTTAAGTGCGCCAAAAGTCTGTGGACTTACAAATCGTGACGACTCAACCTAACATCGTGCCAATGTATGTGCGGACAGATCTGACCCACTAATAGCCCTACCTTCAACATACTTTATAAGAATGCTATATTGGGGTTTCTTTTAGAGGCCATTTCTGCATTCCATTATTAAGATTAGACAGTTTGAACTATGTCGGAAGCAGAGGACCCCGTGTGGGTCGAATGGCAAGGTCGCTCACCTGCGGGTGGGAGGTCTTGGGTTCGACTTCCGGGAGAGGAGGCTTACCTGATTTGCACTCAATCCTCGAGGGGTGTACGTCCGAAATTTTTCCGGTCAAGTAGGGTGAGGGCAATACGGGTACATGAAAATTAGGAGCTGTCAAGTTCTGACCCTAAGACCTACGAACATCAATCCCTGAGCCCACTAAACCACACGGGGCGGGGTTCCCTCGTTATAAAAAAAACTATACCGGAAGCCAAACCGAACAGCTAAACCGGGCAAAGTAAAACCCCACCGGATCCAAGTCGAAGACCCGAGAAGGAACCGCCTCGCCTCCGCCGTCTGATCCGATCTCAAATTTCGGAGCCCGTTGCGGGCGCACGAGTTCCTTGTCTCTGGTCCCTCTCCACCTGCGAGCACGGACGAGGGTTGCGCAGGAAGAACAAAAACCCCAACTCTCCATTTTCCCCTCCTTCCATCTGCAAAAATTCCCAAAACTCCGGCAGAACTCGAGCAGGAAAGCCGCAGATTCCTCCCCCTCTGTTCGGCGGCAATGGCCACCGACACCGCCGCCGACGCCGCCCTGGTCGAGAATCTACGAATACGGCGAGCGCCTTAACGAAGCCAAGGACAAGTCCCAGGTTCGCCACCCGCTCCCACTCTTCCGGGTTTTTGGATTAGGTTCTTGCTCGCGTCCTCCTGTGTTTTAGTTAGTGTTGAACTCTGGGCTGGTTTGATGCAGCACGTGGGCGACTACGAGGGGATATTGATGGCGGTGCACGGTGGTGGCACAAGTCGAAGCAGCTGGCGGCGCAGCTGATCCCCAAGTTCTTCAAGTTCTTCCCGGGGCTTGCCGAGTAAGGCTGCATCCGCGCACTTCGAACTTGCTGGAGGAGGAAGAACTCGGGGTAACTCCACGGTGCTGCGGCCTGCCTAGTTGTCGTTCTAGTGTGGATTTGTTTAGGAGAAACTTTTGTACTTGCAATTCTCAAACTTGCTTCCGGTTGCGTTGCTTCTGAAGATATGTTTTGCTTGATTTCGCGGAGTGTAGACAGTTTAAGGGAGATTAAGTAGAGTATGCGCTGTGACTACTGGCTGCTGCTGGTCTGTTCGTGATTTCTCAACACTAATGTTTGCATCACTCAGATAGCTATACGGAGGAAGTTCTCCATATTCAGCACAAAGAAAAAGTGGTGGGGTCGGGGTTCATCTTTTTCCCATTACAATTACGTATGGTGTCCATGGGGGTGAGGCCTACTCTTTCCATCCCATCCAGCAAAGGTCGGGTTATCCTTGTCTTCCAAATCTTTCTATTAGTCAACTCTCCGTGTACATTCCATAAAACTGTTGCAAGACTATCGAGGTGGATTGCACCAGGGTGGGGATGAGAGAATAATGATCATTGTTAATTCATGACAAGGGCACTAACATTAAACTTTGTACCCTATTTGGCCTGTAGAAGAGATAAAATAGGTAGATGGTGTATGCATGAATATATGTATGTATACACGAGCATATTCATATCCATATTCCTCCACAAGAAATGGATCCAATGGAATGAAAACCATACATGTGTACATCTTCTGGGGCAACCTTATTTGGACATGTATGATTGAGCTTTTTGGGTTGGAATTGGTGCATGCCCTTTTTGACTTATAGTTTATGGCATCCCAGGGTATGCTCTTGAACAAGGAATGCTTTGTTGTTTCTCGGTTTTATCTCGAAAGCATTGAAGACAAGAGATCTCAAAATAATCTTGGGACATTGGGAATGGTAGTATGTTCTCTAATCCTCCCATCTAGCTTGCAAGTAATGAATGGGTAGGTTGACCATGGGTGGGAGTGTCCCTCCTTCTTCCTATTCTTTTTCTTGTTATCCTTTTCATCATCATCTTCTTCTTGTTCCCCTACTCTTTTGGATTGCAGATTAAGGTTTGCATCAGGTCACCAGTAGCATGTCAGCAATGATACACAGTGCAACATGTACCCATAAATAGTGCCAAGTGTTCATAGTACTAGGACGGGTGGGTGTGGAGGGAAGGAATGGGTTTCAAAACTTGAGCTTGGATGAAGAAAACAAACAACTAGCCAATCCAATCACACAATAATCATGCTGTATTAATTTACTTGAACCTTATGTGTCTTATGCTGTGTTTTTGGGCGTTTCAGATCTTGGAAAGTCAGAGAGACAAAGATTTTGGAGACATCTCGAGACTCGAGAGATAGTGAAGAGATTGCAAATCATGCTTTTGATATGGACGATTTGTCTTTCTGTTTTTCTTCATTTTACTTTTTTAAATGTACTTGAAACTTATAGTAGCTACAAACACATATTTTTCTTTTCTTAAAACAAAGACGCACTTAGGTGAGACCTTCATGGAGGAAACTGTAAAAGGAATACATGTTATTCTAGCTATACATATAGGATCACTTGGAACCAATGTCAAAAGTCACATATTCTATGATATAAAAGCTGCTCTATCTAAGGTGTTCATTTTGTATTCATCTGACGCATGAGAAATAAGCATAAAATGTACTGTCCTAAGTCCTTAAGTAACTTACTAATAATGGGGAAGATTTGATTGTGTACATCAATTTGAAGATTGAGACATGGTTTCGAAATAGATGGTTCCATTATTATTTTGCCACTGGTGGCAAGTGGCAATAGAACCAGGGAGGGAGGGATTGGCACATTTGTACGTGGCCTTTCTTCCTATGTTAAAGCATCGTATTAGCCTCCCCAAATTCCTTTTACTGATTGCACTTTCTAGACAATGCTTAAGGGATGACAGTGCAAGTGGTACGCTGTCTTAGCCTATTTCTTCTCGGCTTAATGTCAATTAGAACTGCAATATAAGTTTTTCTTTCCAAATCTTATCCTTTTAGCCTTCATGTGCTTCTATCTCTACATCCTTGTCTTTGTCTCACACATGTTTCTCCTGTTCCTTTTTCTTACTGATCAATTTTTGAAATAAACAGCATGGAAGTTTCCCCACAGTTCTACATAACTCCCCTTTGAGTTATGAGGGGCCTGGATATGAACAGGACTGCAATGTGTTGCATGTGAATTTTCTAGAGTCTTTTTTTTGATCTGATGTCAGCTTGTAAGAGATTTGGGGGGGGGGGGGGGGCTGGTTCATTACCAGACCTCATTATGGTGGATCCAGTTAACTTAAGTTCCTTTGTTTTCCTTCCTTATTTACCCCTGGTTCTTCTTCACATGTAAAGGGGCAATTTTGTCTTATTCCTTTGTGTTTTAACCTATGTAGTCTGAGGCGATCAAGGGTTGCCTCAGCCTCAAAGGCCTAGGTGATGGCCTAGGCGATCGAGGCGATATGTTATAAAAAAAAATATATAGTTTAAAATAGGATATATCTACAAATATCACCTAAATATGTGCATGAAACTAATATATTTCATAAAATTAATCATTAATATATGTCAAATTATTGCATGGCTTATTAAATCTATTCATTTCTATATGTAGTGCAACTAAAATTAAGAAACTAAATTGCAAGTAAATAAATAGGCCAAGGGGTCTCTTATGGGCCAATATATGGGCTGGACAAGGGCAAAAAGGATGGAATTGGTGGCTTGAAATCGCCGAGGCGAAATGGGCTGGGGCGAGGTGATCTGAGGTCGCCTTATCTGGCCTCATGGCCTAGCGATTGCCTCAATCGCCTTTGATAACATAGGTTTTAACCTAATAGAATATAGAGAGGATGTCGGCTGTGCAGGGAAACAGATCACACACCTCTCCCTTGTGCAACTCTCTCTCCTTTTCCTCTTCCTCCTTCTCCTTCGTCTTTTTTGTATCCTCTTCTCTTTTCTCCAGCCATGTGAATCAAGGAAATCTTTACATGTTAACTGGCAAGCTGCAATAACTGTCTTTGCTACATGATGCCTGTGACAGACATATGTTTTATGACTTTTTAGTATTCTTTTTTCACTTCACAAAATAACCTTAATGAACACCCCATGTAGATGATTGGAATCCCATGTCTATAATCTGGAATTTGACAGACTTGGATCTGAGACAGTGACTGATGATCAAGGTGTTTCTTTCTTCTATTCCTACTGGTGATTTCTTGTCAAACATAGAAGATTGCAAGACTGACGGCGGTGGGCAATATCTCCCCCTTTCCGTAGGCCACATTTGTCATGGATTCATAATTTCCACTGTCTTCATTTCGTACATTCTTCTCAAGTAAACTTTTATGAAAGATAGCATTGGAGAGTAATAAAACTCAGAAACAAAAGTGCTATCTTTTGCAAAACAATTTATCTAGTATAGTTCCTAAAATCTTACTCCAAGTTGTATTGACGATTACACATGGATATCTGGAACATAGACATGTCGTAGGAGAAAAACGTGGATACAGACAAAAGGTAGGGTATGTCCCATCTTCAGGTCGTATGTTCTCTAGTCAAATTGTAATGTAGTAGTCCTGTTAAAAGTCGAGCAGTAAATTGATACCACTGTTTCTCGGTAACTATGGAATGAGTATATTGCATGCCTTAGTTTTCAAGTTTGTCACTGGAAGTTGTTAATAATTATTACATCTTTCTTGTCTTTTTGTATCTTTTCCTTTCCTTTGACTGTTGACACTAGGCTAAGAAGGTGCATCTTTTGTTCTTTTATTCTTCATCTACGAATTATTTGTAATTTGTGGCAGAATGATTATGGGCTTCGCATTAACATTACTGTCTTGTATGAGGTGTTTCATCAAGTATTAATTTTGCATTCTGAGTTTCTTTCTATATTTTTTACAGAGGACAAGTGGATTTTTGAGCAATAGTGGTGATTGTAATCTTTTGCAAGTTATATGCCATATTATGTTGACTCTCTAAGAGTCCTTTTTTTTTGGGAAAGTGGGTGGCATTGCTGTGTATATAAATATAAAAGGGAATTCAGTTACAAAAGAGTCTCTAAAATCTGGCTAACGAAACTTCTTTGCTTGCATCTACTTCATAAGCATATGTCTGTGTAGTTTCTAAACTGGGTGCAACTTTATAGAGGATAATGGAAGAGTGTTAAGGGTGAGGATTTTCTGGGTTTATTGCAAACCAAGCATATTGCAAAATGTTCATTTGGCTTGACATTTGATAAATATGACGCTTGGATAACTGTCCACCTTCCAAAAAAAATTGACGCTTGGATAGCTTTGTTTGGCAGTCATTTGTAAAATGTGTTGATAAGATGACAGAATTAAATTAGATGCATTGTCTTTTGTTTTACATTAAAGTATGTTTATGATCTTCTTCCTTTACTTCAGCAGTTCTATCCACCTGTTATGATGCACAGATGATACATTTTATAAATAAAACTTACCTGGAATTTTGTTAATTATTCTGCAGATCAGGGTGCAAGCAATTCGTGGGCTTCCCCTTCTTTGTAAAGATACACCAGATTATGTTACTAAAATTGTGGATGTCCTTGGGCAACTTGTAATAGCTGGTAAATTGCAGATTTGATGTGTTTTGGAGACCTTATGACTGTGTGCAATAAATTATTTATTAATTGCTCTTCTTTCTAGAGGAAAATGTGGAGCGCGATGCTGTGCACAAGGCTCTTATGTCTCTTCTAAGGCAAGATTCTAAAGGTAACTCATTTTGGAGCAATAAGGTATTATTGCTATTATATCATATGATGTTCATTTTTATTATGCATCTTAATTTTAAAACAATTTGTCTATATGGATGTACTAGATGGAATCATGGGATCTGTAATTGCATGCCTGGGTGGTATTTAGGCAGTGCACAGGTGATGTCTAGTATTGTCTTTAGCGCCTTGGAAGTGAGCACCTTGTTGAATGGCTACTTTGTAATGCTTTTAATGGTTGATTATGTTGTAGACATCTATCTTGTGATATCATATATGACTTTCAGAAGCCCAAGGTGAAAATGATGGGAAATGAGGGTGGCTAAATCAAAGTCTTTATTATGTTTTATTTGGCCTATTAAAAGACCCAATGGTTGTAACTTTATTTGGCTTTACAAATTTCTAAGGTCATTAAAATAATTAAGTTTAAGTCCTTTGGGTTTCCCAAGTCTTAAGTAAGGTCTTATTAAGTATCTTTTCGTATGAAGAGTCTCTTTGTTTTGAAGTCTATACATAGAATTTTGTAACCAAGGATGAAAAAATAGAGAAAGAGAAAAAATTTGAGTTTTTGTGAGTGCCTCTGAAATTGGAGTTTGTCTCTGGGTGTGATGCCCCCGGGTGAGAAGCCCCAAGATGGTCCCTGTGAAAGGGAGGGTGTGAAGCCTACACTCCCACCTCCTATCCTTCTTTTCGGTGAGATTCCGGCGACCTTCCCCTTTCCCTCTCTTCCTTACCTCTTTTCTCTCTTTGTCTCGCATCAGTTTTGGTATCAGAGTTCAACCTCGTTCTCACTTCCCATCCTCTATTTCTGTCTTCTCTTTCTCCCTTATGTTCATCCGTGCGAGAGCCTTCCCTCTCCCCGTTTCTCTCTCTTGCGCCCCTCAGACACCTCTGTGCGAAGAGGTTGCTGGCTCACCTCTTCCCCCGCAAAGTTGTCGTCACAGCGCACGCCACCTCGTGAGTCCCCGCCAGAGCACCTGCGAGGCCACCCCCCGCCACCCTCAGCGCTGCACCGCCGTTTCCCATTGCCAGCGCACATCTCGTGATTGTCTCTCCCCCCCCCTCTGGGCGACGCTGAGCCCACCTTGTGGGGTCTCCGCAGCCCACATCGCGTCCGCGAATAGGGCGCCCCCGCAGAAGCCTTGTCCGCCCTGCGAGTTGGCCAACCACCCACCCACGCGGATTCCTCGCTAGTCGCGCCCTCTGGGAACGGCTCCCCGCCTTCGTCGCCCACACCCCGGGCGAACCTGACCAGTTGCGCCGACCGCCTTTCCGCCACCCCCTCTCCTGGTCCCTCACCCTATCACCACTTTCTCTTTTTCACTCTCTTGTCTTCACCGGCAGAAGAAAAGGAAGAAGAGGAGGGAGGAGACTTCGCCGCCCGTTGCCGGAGCTTCGCCGTTGCCACCGCCGGACCAGTCGTTCGTCGTTGCGCCGCCGGCTCCGCTGGCAGCCACCTTCCCCGCCATCGCAGTCGCCACAGCTGCCCTTCCCTCTTCTTCTCCCTGCTTCTCTTGCGCAAGGTTGGGAGAAAGGGGTGATGGAGAGGAGAGAGCCCGACCACTTTAAAGTAGACCGGTGGATCGGGTTAAACAGCTACACTAAACCGACCCGCTACAGTGCACGGGCGGTGCACTAAGGATTGATATCGCACCGCCAGTATTAAGCCATGTCCGTGCTTCGATTCACGTGCCATTCGTGCAGTTGTGATTGTATCAGTGAGGCCGATCTCTCTCCACAACCTGTCAGCCAGTAGTACCTCGTATTGCGTACCATCCTAGCACTTGGGAGCTTTTGTGCCCGCCTCTTGAGGTCATTTGAAGCTCTATTTTGCATATGGATAATGTCAGTGGCTTCCTCACAGCGATGCCAACTCGACCAGTGCACCGACATCGCCAACGTGCATTGCCCCACTTCAAAACTCGAGGACGAGTTTTCTCGAACTAAGGGAGAATGATGGGAAATGAAGGGTGGCTAAATCAAAGTCTTTATTATGTTTTATTTGGCCTATTAAAAGACCCAATGGTTGTAACTTTATTTGGCTTTACAAATTCCTAAGGTCATTAAAATAATTAAGTTTAAGTCCTTTGGGTTTCCTAAGTCTTAAGTAAGGTCTTTATTAAGTGTCTTTTCGTATGAAGAGTCTCTTTGTTTTGAAGTCTATATATAGAGTCTTGTAACCAAGGATGAAAAATTAGAGAAGGAGAAAAAATTGAGTTTTTGTGAGTGCCTCCGAAAATGGAGTTTGTGTCTGGGTGTATGCTTCCGGGTGAGAAGCCCCAAGGTGGTCCCTGTGAAAGGGAGGGTGTGAAGCCTACACTCCCACCTTCTATCCCTCTTTCCGGTGAGATTCCGGCGACTTTCCCCTTTCTCTCTCTTCCTTACCTTTTTCCTCTCTCTGTCCCGCATGAACCCCATCCACTTCACTTACCCACTCAAACGTATGGATTGCAGGATTAGTCACTCTTGGTCCAAATTGACAATAGCAGATCCAATTGTGTTCTAGAAGTGATCTCAACTGAAAAGATAGCAAATAAAAAGAAAACTCAATTGGGGACCCTCTTGGGCTGAATGCGCTAGGTTGGAGTTCCTACAACACAATAGGAGATACTTGGAATCAAATGATGATCTGTAGTCCTAATCGTTTTGGGTGTATAAGTGTATTTTGAAGGATCCACAGACAACCAATAGCATAATGAGTATAGTTGTCAAGGCGTACCGAGGTATGCAGCATGTGCTTTGGTGGCAGACACATCTCCATGTGATGGTGCACATGGGGGTGTGAAAACATGAGACAGGAAGGTAACTGGGTCTTCTCTTTCCCCATTCTTGTTTTCACCTTCTCTCTTACTTGAGCCTCTGGGGTGCAGCTGGTGGAGGTTGCTATTGGGTCCACTTGACCTTTCTCATCTCTAACTTTTTTTGAGAAGTGGATGGTACCACTACCACAAAATTTATTAAAGGATAAAGGGATGTACACCTATCAAAAAAAAAGAAAAAGGGATGTACACATATAAACCATTTGCTCTCAAAACCCCCTATACAAAAGGATCATCTTGAGAAGGGGATGGACCCACCTAGCTCCCCAATAACAAAAAACAGAGAAGAGCTATGATTCCCCACACTACAAGACTTTTTAACCCTAAAAGTCATTCTCTCACAAACAAAAGAAAAAAGTCTATCACCAGCCTTGCTTCCATTTGAATATGTTATTGTACCACTCGTCCAAAGTGCCCAAAGAGTAGCGTGGAGGACAAACCACCAAATCATCTTGTCCCCCTTTTGATTCCACCTCCTGCACCAAATAGAGATAGTTGGTTCACCCCTTGAAAATGTCCTATTGGTTGTTGGAGTTCTTATCAGTCTTTTTCCTAACCTCCCACACAAGTTTGTAGCTTGTAAACAAGTGTTTTAAGTCCTCCTCGTCCTCTCCACACAAGTAGCAAGAAGTAGAAATGTTCTGAAGAAAAGAACCACCCTATCATGAGTGGAAAGCCACCTATACGATATCCTCCAAACCAACAACTTTACCTTCAGTGGGCTCTTGGGAGCCTAATCTGAGGTGTCCAAGAGTGACCCACTCTACCCTTTGAGATGAGAGAGTAAGCAAACCTGGCTGAGAACCCTCCCTCCCTTTCCCATCTCCATTACCAAGAATCTGCCTTATCCACTATCAGCATGGAAGGCAGGATCGGAATCGGGATCAGGATCGATCAGGCTCGATCCGATCCTAGATCGGATCGGATCGAAGGATCGGACGGATCCAAGGGAGTCTGGCCGATCCTGGATCAGCCAACTATAAAATGGTTTTTTTTTTTGTTGGAAAAAATGCAGAAAAATTCAGGAAAAACAGGAAAAATGAAAAAATTGATAAATTGAAAAAGAACTAATTTTGCACCAAAATCAATTATACTCCATTCATAGTACACGAAATATGAAATTTAAGACATTCTGAATCAATACTACTAGAATAACACAAGAAAAGCAAAAATGTTAAATGTAACTTACATTTGATAGAAGACTAATAATCTTTCCATCCACTTCCAGACATAGATGAGTCACAATCATTTGGGTTTTGATAGTTATAACTGTTGGTCGCCTTGGATGATACGACAGCACTTTGGCCTAGAGGGGGGGTGAATAAGTTTTTCTGGATTCTGAAACAGAAACTTAACACAGAAATAAACACTTTAAGATTTGGTTAGTTTGTGTGATAAAGAGTAGCAGTGCGGAAGCAAATAACAATCACACAATGGACACAAGGAGTTTATCCTGGTTCGGCCCTTCCCACATGGAAGTCCTACGTCCAGTCCCCAGCAATCTCTTGAGATTTCACTAACCAAGGGTACAGTCCCCCTTAAGGACCCTTACAACACCCTAGATACCCCACCAGGTTTTCTTCTCTTTCCCGGGCAAGAAGGCAGCCCACTTCTTTTACAGGCTCGGAAGCAAACCTACTTCTTTTACAGGTCAAGAAGCCAACCTCCTGGTACAAACCCCAGTGCGGTTCTGCTAGACACTAACCCCTAGCTAGGTTAACAACTGGTACAAATCCCAGTCAGTTTTGCTAGACACCAACCCCTAGCTGGGTTAACTACTGTAAACAGTCCTACAACCGGACACATATCTTTCTTAGAAAGATCAGACTGAGAAGCTTTACAAGATTAACACTTGTGCAAAGCTCACAGTCACAGACTCTCCTTAGATATACAATGAGCTTGGAGAGAAAAACAGAGAGAGAAAAGAAAACTCGAATGCTTGAAAGCTTGGAAGCTTGAGTGCTTGAAATGCTTGAGATACTTCTTCTTGGCTCAGGCTCTTTCTCTCTTTCTTGAGTGTGTATGTCGTTGAGGCTCCTCACAGGATATACACTATTTCAAAAGATATTCAGGAAAAGGCTCGTCTTCTTCAGTCCAACTCCATCCTTTATATTGGCTTTGAATGAATCCGTTGAAAGAGATCCGTTGGAATTTTAGCCGTTGCTCAAATTGTCTTGACTATCTGGTGGTCTTCGAGATCTGATAACATGGAATAGAGTGTTAGCACAAAGAGGTGTTTTATGATAAACGTTGCATGCTACTGTACTCTCTTTTCATGCTAAAACTGATAGGTCAAAATTCTTTTTCTGACACGGTTCTGAATCATGCATGCAGTTTTATTCTGTCAGAGAGATATTTGACTTTTCAACGGGCGCTAAAAAACACTTTCAAATATTCAAGAGAAGTCGATGTGATCATGACTTATAAAGTCGTTGTTCACTTAAAACAAATCGTTGCAAGTTTATGAAGAAGTCGATGTGGAGAACAAGTCGTTGTTCTCTCTAAAGAAATCGTTATGATCACAGAGGAAATCGATGTGAATACTTATAAAGTCGTTATGACATCGATTTCTTAACAAATCGTAGCGCACTCTGAAGAAATCGTTGTGGCATCGATTTCTTAACAAATCGTTGCGCTCTTAAGAAATCGTTGCGAGAATGACTTATGAAATCGTTATGGCATCGACTTCTGAACAAATCGTTGCGCTCTTAAGAAATCGTTGCGAGAAAGACTTATGAAATCGTTATGGCATTGACTTCTTAACAATCGTTGCGCTCTTAAGAAATCGTTGCGAGAAAGACTTATGAAATCGTTATGGCATCGACTTCTTAACAAATCGTTGCGCACTCTGAAGAAATCGTTGTGGCATCGATTTCTTAACAAATCGTTGCGCTCTTAAGAAATCGTTGCGAGAATGACTTATGAAATCGTATGGCATCGACTTCTTAACAAATCGTTGTGCTCTTAAGAAATCGTTATGGCCACTTATCAAATCGTTATGGCATCATGTAGCGCTTATAAAAATCAAATCGTTATAGCGCTTATTAATTTGGCACTTAAACTGAAATCGATGTTTATGAATTAAACATTGACTTTATCATTTTAGTGCGCCAAATATTGCATCAATGAAAGACTTGGCATTTTGCTATTGGATTGATACGACACAGATGAAACATGATATGCAATGAGACTTATCATCTTTTATGGGATTGATGCAACACAGATGAAACAAGAAATGTTTAGTTTATGATAACACCTATATTTTGTTATCTCCGCAGAGTAAAGATAGTATGGTGATTTATCATAAAGATGCATCAATATATATTTTGTTATCACCAAAATGACAAGTGAATAATGAGACCATAGAGTGGTTCAACAATCTCCCCCTTTTTGGTGATGACAAAATCCATGCAAATTTTCTGAAATGATATAACAGTAGGATAAAGACAGAAAATTCACAGAGCATACTTACTCTCCCCCTTTTTGTCAATAACCCAAAAAGGTCTTACCAGATGATTCTTCTTTTTCTTGAGAGAGTTTTTCTTACCAGAGAGGGGTTCAACTACTCTCCCCCCTTTTTCTTATAAGGGATAACTCCCCCTTACTCTTTGCTCCCCCTTAATCAGAGCCCCCCTGAGTGAGGAACTCCCCCTATGCCTTGAGCATCCTTGGTTTTTGATGCTCCAAGGCTAACCTGCAAATAAATTACTTAGAAGTAGGTACCAAATCCTTTTGGGTCCTTGATGGTTAGAAGCATGAGAATATCCTTTCGGAATCCAAATTAAGTGCTTTGTTGTGCAGGTGTTGCTGTGTGTCCTAACTTATTGCAATGAGAACAACAATGAATATGAATTATTTTGCCATTTTTATTGTCTGTTTAGGCCACAATTTTCGGAAACCTTTTCTTTTACAATGACCCTTTTCTGAGGCATCTTGGTTTCTCTTACAAATTTTGGTAATGGATATTTTTCAGGAATTATGTCTTGTTTTCCTTTTTCTGGAGGTGTATAACCAAGCCCTTGTTTGTCTTTTCCAGATTTTGATCCTTTTAAGCATAAGGCTAGAGATGTTTTTCCTTTAGTTAAATTTCTAACTGATTTTTTAGATAAATATTTTCTTCAGTTAGAGTTTTCAATTTTTCTTCTAACTCTACCTTTTTAATTTCCTCATCTCTTAAGTTTTCTTTTAACAAGAAATTATCATTTTGCATTCCTTTAGTTGTTTTTCTAATTGCTCTAATTCTGATTTGAGATCAGAGTTGGTGATTTCCAAGCAGTTAAGGTTGCTTTTGAGATTTTTTAGCTCTTTTACAACAACCTTATGTTTATTATACAGCTCATTAAAGACTTCTTCTAAGTCTTCTGATTCTGACCCTGAATCTGTGCAAGAATTGAAAGAGGGTTCAGAATGTACCTCATCTAGTCCTACCATGAGGGCTAGATTTACCTGCTCATTTTTTGATTCTGAGCTTGATGAGCTTGATGATTCTGAGCTTGTGACCTCATCATTTTCCCATGCAGCCGCCATAGCTTTTCTTCTGAATTTTTTGTGCAGCTTCTTGGGTCTTTCAGTTTGACCAGTCTTTTTGAGCCTTGGACAATCAGGTCTAAGATGTCCAGGTTTTCTGCACTCGTAGCATACTGGTTCTTTTTCTTTCTTCTCCTTTCTTTGGATCATCTTTGATCCTTTGTTATTTTTCTTCAAAATCTTCTGAAGCTTGGATAGTACTTCATCAATGTTGTTGTCTTCAGAATCTGCATGTTGAGTGCTAGAAGAAGAACTAGAAGGAGCTGTTATAGCTTTAAGAGCATTAGTGCATCTCCTTTTAGATGAGCTTTCAGATAGTCTCTCCATATTTATTTCATGAGCCATGAGAGATCCTATCAAACTATCAATAGAAAGATTTGTCAAATCATGGGCCTCTTCAATAGCCGTTACTTTAGGTGTCCATGAAGTAGTTAGAGACCTAAGAATCTTTCTAACAGTTTCTTCACTTGAAAGAATTTTACCTAGAGAATTTAAGCCTGCTACTATGGTTGAAAAACGATTATACATAGTAGTAATATTTTCATTTGGCAACATGTTAAATTGCTCATATTGTGAAACTAGAATATCTATTCTAGTTTGCTTTACTCTATCTGTTCCTTCATAGGTTACTTGCATTTTATCCCATATTCCTTGGCAGATTTACAAGCAGATACTCTACTAAATTCTTTCTTAGATAAGGCGCAACAGAGATAGTTTTTGGCTTTAAAGTTTAAAGATAATTTAATCTTATCTGCTGTTGTGATAGTAGTAGTACCTTCAGTAGGAGTAATAACGTAATCACCTACCTCTATTACCTGCCACAGATCAAAGTCTGTGCCTCGAATGAAGCATTCCATCCTCATCTTCCAGTATGGTAGTCCTCTCCATCAAAGAATGGAGGTCTGGTGATAGATTGGCCTTCAGCATATCCTTGAGCTGCCATGGATCTTTGCTCTAAGATCGTTGGATCTTCTTGAATGTTCAGAGACCCGCTCTGATACCACTTGTTGGTCGCCTTGGATGATACGGCAGCACTTTGGCCTAGAGGGGGGGTGAATAGGTTTTTCTGGATTCTGAAACAGAAACTTACACAGAAATAAACACTTTAAGATTTGGTTAGTTTGGTGTGATAAAGAGTAGCAGTGCGGAAGCAAATAACAATCACACAATGGACACAAGGAGTTTATCCTGGTTCGGCCCTTCCCACATGGAAGTCCTACGTCCAGTCCCCAAGCAATCTCTTGAGATTTCACTAACCAAGGGTACAGTCCCCCTTAAGGACCCTTACAATACCCTGGATACCCCACCAGGTCTTCTTCTCTTTCCCGGGCAAGAAGGCAGCCCACTTCTTTTACAGGCTCAGAAGCAAACCTACTTCTTTTACAGGTCAAGAAGCCATCCTCCTGGTACAAACCCCAGTGCGGTTCTGCTAGACACTACCCCTAGCTAGGTTAACAACTGGTACAAATCCCAGTGCGGTTCTGCTAGACACCAACCCCTAGCTGGGTTAACTACTGTAAACAGTCCTACAGCCGGACACAGATCTTTCTTAGAAAGATCAGACTGAGAAGCTTTACAAGATTAACACTTGTGCAAAGCTCACAGTCACAGACTCTCCTTAGATATACAATGAGCTTGGAGAGAAAAACAGAAGAGAGAAAAGAAGACTCGAATGCTTGAAAGCTTGGAAGCTTGAGTGCTTGAAATGCTTGAGATACTTCTTCTTGGCTCAGGCTCTTTCTCTCTTTCTTGAGTGTGTATGTCGTTGAGGCTCCTCACAGGATATACACTCTTTCAAAAGATATCCAGGAAAAGGCTCTTGTCTTCTTCAGTCCAACTCCATCCTTTATATTGGCTTTGAATGAATCCGTTGAAAGAGATCCGTTGGAGTTTTAGCCGTTGTTCAAATTGTCTTGACTATCTGGTGGTCTTCGAGATCTGATAACATGGAATAGAGTGTTAGCACAAAGAGGTGTTTTATGATAAACGTTGCATGCTACTGTACTCTCTTTTCATGCTAAAACTGATAGGTCAAAAATCTTTTTATGACACGGTTCTGAATCATGCATGCAGCTTTATTCTGTCAGAGAGATATTTGACTTTTCAACGGGCGCTAAAAAACACTTTCAAATATTCAAGAGAAGTCGATGTGATCATGACTTATAAAGTCGTTGTTCACTTAAAACAAATCGTTGCAAGTTTATGAACAAGTCGATGTGGAGAACAAGTCGTTGTTCTCTCTAAAGAAATCGTTATGATCACAGAAGAAATCGATGTGAATACTTATGAAGTCGTTATGACATCGATTTCTTAACAAATCGTTGCGCTCTTAAGAAATCGTTGCGAGAATGACTTATGAAATCGTTATGGCATCGACTTCTGAACAAATCGTTGCGCTCTTAAGAAATCGTTGCGAGAAAGACTTATGAAATCGTTATGGCATTGACTTCTTAACAAATCGTTGCGCTCTTAAGAAATCGTTGCGAGAAAGACTTATGAAATCGTTATGGCATCAACTTCTTAACAAATCGTTGCGCACTCTGAAGAAATCGTTGTGGCATCGATTTCTTAACAATCGTTGCGCTCTTAAGAAATCGTTGCGAGAATGACTTATGAAATCGTTATGGCATCGACTTCTTAACAAATCGTTGTGCTCTTAAGAAATCGTTATGGCATCAATGTAGCGCTTATAAAAATCAAATCGTTATAGCGCTTATTAATTTGGCACTTAAACTGAAATCGATGTTTATGAATTAAACATTGACTTTATCATTTTAGTGCGCCAAATATTGCATCAATGAAAGACTTAGCATTTTGCTATTGGATTGATGCGACACAGATGAAACATGATATGCAATGAGACTTATCATCTTTTAATGGGATTGATGCAACACAGATGAAACAAGAAATGTTTAGTTTATGATAACACCTATATTTTGTTATCTCCGCAGCGTAAAGATAGTATGGTGATTTATCATAAAGATGCATCAATATATATTTTGTTATCACCAAAATGACAAGTGAATAATGAGAACCATAGAGTGGTTCAACAATAACCAAAGAGGGAATTTGCTAAATCATGCATACCCATTTGAATCCCTCTTGGTGTAATTGTTGACTTGAGCTTTCTCCAGATTGTGATGGAGCTGGACACCATATGCCAAGCGGTTTGTATGTACTTGTTGCTTCACTATGCTCTTGTTCTTGTGAAGGCCAAGGTCTCCATCCTCTTTGTACTCCAAGAGGTGAGCTACTAATATCTGAGTACGGTAAAATGGGAGGCTGAAATGCAGGTATATGTGTAGACCCTGAAGTATAGTTTGGCTCCCAAGATGGCCACTCATAAGTTGCATGATGTTGTTGTCCTTCATATCCCCCTTGTCCATGTCTTTGTCCTTCTCCTCCGCCTCCCTGATGTTCTGTTTCTGGTACATAACTTATAGTAAGCCCTAGACCCAATGAAAATCTTGGCCCAGTATATCCTGCATCTCCCTGGCCAGCTCCTGTGGCCCCATCATCATCATCATCATCCTCTATGGCTTTTGAACTGCTCTCTTTTTGTGTTGCAGCTCTTCTTAATGCAGGCTGAGTGGGAGGCACTCTAGATGTCTCTAGCAAAATAGCCGAGTTTCGTGGCTCAAGGAATAGAGGTGGGTCCTCACTTACTCTGAGTTCTGGATCTCGAGCCTCTACTCCATCCAATTCTCCTTCCGCCCATGAGCAATCGCGAGGGTCATATTCTAGAACATCTCTTCTTGTCTTGTCATCACTACGAATTGGTTGCTGCACTTTTCTCTTTTTTTGCCTGGTATATGTTCTTTTTCTGGCTCTATGGCTTTTGAACTACTCTCTTTTTGTGTTGCATCTCTTCTTAATGTAGGCTGAGTGGGAGGCACTCTAGATGTCTCTGGCAAAATAGTCGAGTGTCGTGGCTCAGGGAATAGAGGTGGGTCCTCACATACCCTGAGTTCTGGATCTCGAGCCTCTGCTCCATCCAATTCTCCTTCCGCCCATGAGCAATTGCGAGGGTCAAATTCTAGAACATCTCTTTCTTGTCTTGTTTCCACCTATGCATTTAGTGGGTGTTCCTCATCAAACAACTCATCAACATCAATGGGAGGTGATAATGCTTCCCTCTCTGCAAAACGTTGCTTCCAATGACTACCTGCAAAAGTCATTAGCCTTGCCTCACTCTTCTTTTGTCTTTCTCTAATACATTTGACTTTCAACCGCATATTGTAGTGGCAATAGACCAGCTTCTCTAGCCTAGTTGCACTCAACCTGTTCCTCACTTTTGTGTGAATAAGTGAGAAAGTGCTCCAATTTCTCTCACACTGGCTAGATGAAGTGGTCTGACTGAGTACTCTAATAGCAATCATTGCAAGTGGATTTCTTTGACCAGTCTTGTAGTCTAACATAACCCACCACTCACCTACAAAAAAAAAATACAATGAATTAGCACATAATACAAGTGAATTGTCACTTTGTCATGAAGTAAAAATGAGCTTAAGCCTCAAGGTTCTCACCAAGACTCATTCTGTTCACTGCTTCTCTAAGATCATAATCTCTGTAGATGTCCAACTTCAGTTTAAATCTATCCATCTAAAATATAAAACAGTTGTTAAGTGTAATTTGTAAAGTATATTGAATACATGAAAATGGATTAAAGTCTTTAAGTTGGCTGTACCTCCATCATAACATCTATTCTTTCGTCAGTGCTCCTAGATAATCTTGAGATGACATTGATTGTTCCCTAGAGCACCTCACCATCGTTGTGAGGGGAATCACTATATTGATGCCTAGGGTTAAAGAAATACCCTATATGTACAAAACATGCCCAATAAGTTAGAAATTCAATATGCACAATAAGAAATATGCACAATAATACATTTACCTGCTGCATGTAAATTATGGTGGAGAGTGGACTCCCATCTTGCATCAATAATTCTCCACCATTTTGAAATGCCATGGGATGCTTCTCTTCAACCTTTCCTTGGTTTTATCCATAGCCTCATATAAGTAACCCATGTCATTCTTGTCTCTCCATCAACCATCCTCAACACTTGTACAAGAGGCTCTATTAGCTTCAAATAATATAAGATTCTATCCCAAAAACAATGGTCACTGACCAAGCAAGAAATCTCATGTACGACATCTCTGGATTCCTCTCTCAATGTAACCACATGTGCCAAGTACTCGGAACTGTGTATAAGAGTGCCCAACTCATGTCTAAACTTATGCAAACTCTCCAATGCAATAAATTGTGAGGCAAATCTAGTTGGGCCAGGACGAATTATGTCATGTCCATCTGTGCACTCTCTCATCATATGCAGGATTTTGTTGTATCCATAAATAAAACTAGTAATTATTTGTGCCTTGGACACCAAGTCATGCACATGTTTATCTTTGCCAATGTCCTCCATCATCAAGTCTAAGGCGTGTGCTGCACAAGGGACCCAATAGAGATGATGTCATTTTGCCATCAACTTTCTTCCAGCTGCCTTGTAATCAGTGACAACTCGGACTACATTTTCCTCGCCAATTTCTTCAACCATCTCATCCATGAGCCTAAACAAGTAATCTGCATTCTTTATTTGTCCACTTGCATCTACAAATTTCATGAAGACTGTACCCTCACTGCAATATACAAGAAAGTTAATCATAGACCTTCTTGTTGTTCCTGTCCATCCATCACACATAAGAGTACAACCCCTTGCCATCCATATACCTTTGAATGATGCTACCCAATCCTTTATCTCAGCCAATTCCTCTTCAAGATATTTGCCATAAATCTCCTTTGGTGTAGGAGCTTTCAAACCTGGGCCTGCCTCACCAATGGAATCTATCATTGTCTGGAAGTATGGACTAGATGCTGTATGGGCTGGGATCCCTGCATGCAAAAACCATTTTACAATATTTTTTACTGCATGTTTGGTGGAAGCAGCTGTGGCTTTTACCTCTTTCAATGCATGTTTTATGCTAGGCTATTTTGATGAAGGTTTTTTATGCATAAATGTGTCAATGACACCAGTTGGTCCTGCTCCCCTTATTGAACCACCTCTCTTTACTACGGGTGGTGCCGGTGGCCTTGTTACACTAGCCCCTGATGATGATCCTTCTCGAGTACTATGGTACCTCCGCATCTCACTTTCCAGCATGGCAACACGCCGACTCTGCTGCAGTCCTTCTCGCCATTCTTTCTCATTAGGTGAGAGATCCTCATAATCTGTATCATCTGACTCATCAACATCAACAACTTGTCTTCCTTTCATTACAACCTTACTTTTTCCTTCCTAGAAAGCTCTTCATGCAATTCTGCTTGTTGTTGAATACGCATGCCTCTTTGTTGTGTCTTCCAGCCATGTACTCTTTCATCTCATTCACCAACTCTCGTGGACATTGCTTGCATTTACTACATTTGTTCCAATACCTGCAATATGTTGTTTTAGGCGGTATACGCCTCCATTCATTTCCTTCCCACAGTGGTTACACCGCACTCTCTTGGAGGCAGCATCAATAAGAACACCATGTTCCATCCAATGTCTAGTTGTGGGCCTGGTGACTGCTCTTCTCGTGGCCTGATCAACCATAATTGCTAATCCTATAACAATACAAACACATTCATGTGCAAGTATAAAATTATAAACATAATTACATCTAATAATAACGAATTTATAACTAATTCCCCTCATTAATCACTAACATGATCCTACAAAGGCATAATTAGGTCAATTAAGTGATTGGAACACTTAATTGATCTCCAATTGTGCTAATAGAACAAAAGCCTTAATTTTCAAATCCTAATTAAGGTGAAATTTAGGGATTTTATCTAATTTCCCGAAATAAACACTTACATTATCATACAAAGGCATAATTAAGCCAATTAAGTGATTGGAACACCTAATTGATGCCCAATGCCCAATTGTGCTAATAGAATAAAAGCCCCAATTTTCAAACCCTAATTAGGGTGAAATTTGGGGATTTTATCTAATTCCCGAAATTAAACACTTACATTATCATACAAAGGCATAATTAAGTCAATTTAGTGATTGGAACACTTAATTGATGTCCAATTGTGCTAATCGAACAAAAGTCCCAATTTTCAAACCTAATTAGGGTAAAATTTAGGGATTTTATCTAATTTCCCGAAATTAAACACGTACATTACCATACAAAGGCATAATCAAGTCAATAAGTGATTGGAACACGTAATTGATGTCCAATTATGCTAATAGAACAAAAGCCCCAATTTTCAAACCCTAATTAGGGTGAAATTTGGGGATTTTATCTAATTTCCCGAAATTAAACACTTACATTATCATACAAAGACATAATTAAGTCAATTAAGTGATTGGAACGCTTAATTGATGTCCAATTGTGCTAATAGAACAAAAACTCCAATTTTCAAACCCTAATTAGGGTGAAATTTGGGGATTTTATCTAATTGACAAACTCTAGGGGAGAAGAAGAAGATATAACAAGATCAAACATGTATGCATGTTTTTTCATTTTTTTCAAAATTTTAACTAAATACGAAATAAAAAAAATACTTTTAAGAAGAAAAACTTCTCCCTTGCTTGAGTAAGATCTCTTGAGATCTACTCAAGAAGATCTCCCTCGGGCTTTGCCTTTGGATGTGCTCCTCTCTAACCTCTTTCCAACTTCAAAAAGAACAAAGTGGAAGAAGAAAAAGGAGGACAAGAGGAAGAAGAAGAAGAAGAAGAAGAAGAAGACGCCGGCGGGGGAGGAGGCTGGCGGCGGTGGAGGAGGCCGGCGGTGGTGGAGGAGCAGGTTGGCGGAGCTGGGGGGAAGGGGGAGCACCCTTGCGTGCTTCCCTGGATGAGAAAACAGGCAAAAAGGGGGGGGGCTTGGGTGGGATCGCAGGGTTTAAGGGGGATCCGCTGGGATCGACCCTTATCGGGTCGGATCGAACATGGATCGAGCGATTAAGCCTAATAAGGGGTCGATCCGGTGGGCAAAGTCCAAATCTGAATTTAAAACCGCCGGATCGACAGAATCGCGCATGGATCGATCGATCCATGGGCGACTTGCGCGATCCAACTCGGATCCAGGCGAGTTGGGCCGATCCACCCTCAAAAGAGGGATTTGGGGGGACTTCCGCCCGGAATCGGATCCCTGGGCTTCGATCCGATCCAGGATCGACCGATTCTTGGTCGATCCGGGCGATTCTGCCTTCCATGACTATCGGAGAATAATCTAGAAGAAAAGATAAAAGTTGGCGCCGTTGAGTCATCTCTAGAGGATGAAGATTCCTCCTGAAAGTGGGAGCCCAAATATCCCTGGCTGGATCTGCATAAACGACTGTGCCACAGTGGCTGAAGGCACCCTTGCAATAGCGAGCAAAGGTGGGAAAGCCTCGACTATCGACAGGTTACCAAACCATCTGTCCTGCCAAAATAGACAACTCTGACTATCGCCCAAAATGACTTATACGCTGCCCTTGGTACAGTCAACACACTACTGAATGCCCCTCCAAACCGGAGAAACTTTATAAGTCTTATCAGAATAAGTTCCCACACTCTAGATGCAGAATAGTATTTCTCTCTGATCAGCTGTGTCCAAAGGCCTCCCCCTTCTGTCCCCAGCCACCAAAGCCACTTACATAGGAGCTCCAAATTGAAATCTCTAATGTCCCTGACACCCAGCTCTCCTGTTTCCTTGCGCTTGCATATTGTGCTCCATATGATGCCATGCCAACCTCTCAATCTATTCCACCTGGGCTAGATGGATTCCAGCTTTTTCGCATTGTCTTAGGGATCCCAAAGATAGACAAGAATTAGGTAGGCAAGCTATCTAGCACTGACCTGCACAACACTAAGCACCCTCCAAAGAAAGAAGCCTAACCTTTCAACTTGCCAGCCTCAACTCATATCTTTGCATCATCGCCTACCAATCCCTTCAGTGGAGAGCTCCTGTGGGCAAAGGGAGGCCCAAGTAGGAGACAGGAAACTCCTCAATCTGACATCTGAAAATATCAGCTACCCAACTAATATTAGACTCCTCACAATCATATTAATGTATAAACATAATGAATATGTATATGAATCATACAATCATATATTAGCATACAATACCTTATTTACCTGAACATTATTACTTAAGATACATGTAAATAAGGAAATACTTTTCCATTTGAATTCAATAAAAATATCAAAAAATCATCTCTTATCAATAAAAAGTCAACTCTCCCATCTAAAAAAGAAAATTGAGATTTTGGTGATTTCATCAAAATGTTGACTTTCTATCCCTTATAATTTGGCCTATCGAAAAATTTAATTCAAATAAATCCCATGGAACACTAAAAAACTAAAGTCTGGTGAAAAAAATCAAACGTGCATGTGATTTCTTCAAGGAGTCACTCTTCTACTGACTATGACTTGGTTGCTGTCAGTAGAAGAGTGGCTTCCTTAGAGAAATCATATGCACGTTGACTTTTTTCATCGAACTTTCAATTTTTAGTGTTCTATTGGATTTATTTGAGTTATGAAAATTTTAGATAGGCAAAATTATGAGGGATTAGAAAGACGCTATTTTGATGGAATCATCAAAATAGATGTGAGTTGACTTTTTATTGATAAGAGATATGATTTTTTTGATAGTTTGTGAATTCAAATGAGGGGTATTTTCTTATTTACATGTAATATCTTAAGTAAATGAAAGTTATGAAACTACAAATACAAAGGTTACCTGGATCGGATTGGTGGGCCCAAAAACGACCCGAATCGGTCGATCCCGATCCTGATCCGGGCAATTTTTGATACCTTGGTGAGAGGGCTGCATGTTTGATCTTCTCTTTGAGAAAGGGGCCTCCCTAGGCCTCCTCTCAGGCGATGACAGAGATGAAATCAAATTATTTAAGAAGTCTGGCATGTTCCTCTGCTTCTCTATGAAGTGCCCTGTGTAAAAATCAATGGCATGTTACCGAATGTCTTCCTCCCTCTAAATGTCTGACCCCCAACCTGAACAAAAGCAATATGGTTTGTCCTCCTACCCGAGGCAACCCTGTGGAAATAGGCCATGTTCTTGTCTCCTTCAACCATTTCTCCCTAGATCTATGCTTCCAATAGATCTCTTCCTTGGTTAAGATCTCGTCATACTTCGTAGAAAAGGGACTCCCTTTTTACCCTGTTGGCATCCTCCAACAAGCCAACCTTCTCTAACTGGTCTAGCGCCTCAAGTTGAAGGATAATCCTATCCTTTTCCCATCTTCCTGGAATTTTCTTGTCAGCTCCTCTTCTTTGGAGCACATCAACTAAGTGCTTCAGTTTTCCTATCAGATTGGCCATGGAGGAGCTATGTGCCTTGCGTCCCTGCCATGCACTTCTCATAGTGTCCAGGAAATCCGCTTCTCTGAACCAGTTCCTCTGAAGTCTGAAGACCTACTCCTCTGTTGACTCCGTCTGGTTGTCAAGAGAATAGGCTTATGATCCGAGGTTGGCCTAGCCAAATAAGAGACCTGCACATGAGGGAAGCAGTCCTAGTCTGCTGACACGAGGAATCTGTTGTGTGTGGAGTAGGTGGAATTCTCCCTCAAGTTGGACCAGGTGAACTGAGCGTTCACCATCCCAACATCAATGAGTCCCACCTGCTGGATGAAGTAGTTGAAATCCTCAGTTTCCCTTGGGACAAAATGTGCTCATGACCTCTCAGCCCTTTCTAATACCGCACTGAAATCTCCACCCACACATCAATTCAAGGCCGATCGGAAGACAGGTGGTAGGTGAAAAGCTCCTCCCATAGACCCCTTTTTTCTTCCCTGGTTTGAGGACTGTAATTGTAAGGTTTCGTATAGAGCGCAGCGGAAACGCGAATCCCTCAGGTAGATATCGTTGCCGGCCGTCGGAATCGAACTAAATCGGTAAACCACGCACAGGCAGATCTCATCTTTACCTTTGCGGGGTTGCGTAACTCCCGAATCCGGGGAGGAGGTGGCGCAGGGGCGCCGGTGCTTCAAGCCGTTCAAGTGTCCGGCCTCTAGACGTATCCACGCGAGCTCCGGACGCAGACGGGATCTCCTCGTTCTCCACGCGTCTCCCGGATCTCAGCTCCACCATGTGCCGAAGAGAGGAGAGAGAGGGTGGGGGGCGCCCTGGGAGAGAGAGAGGAGGGGGGCGGCCAGGGTTAAGCCTGGAGCTTGGGCCAGGGTTTAACTCTCAGCGTATATTTATAGACACCGCAGTTTTTCACAAAAACCCAGTCATTGTCTATAAAGAACACCTTGCCCAGTCTGCTCGGAACTCTTATGCGTGTGACCCTCTAGGCCAACTGCTAGTCCAGTTTTCAGCCCATTAAGCTCAATAACTCTTTATTGACTTATGGTAATTAATTAACATCTCATATTAATTAATCACACAATCAATTATCGTCTCACGATAATTGACCGGGCTTCCAATCAAGTTGGGTGCCAAGCAACACCACTTGATCCTGGAAAGCATTGGGGTTCAGCAACCCATTCAAGGAACCTTTTGTATCATCAGTTACCACGTGACCATAATCCTTCGCTCGTACAATGCTCCCGAGTGCACTTAGGGTATGGTCAACTGTCAAACCTAATTGCACACTCACTCGGTTTGGATGCCGCATAACTATATCAGAAAACTCCTTTTCTGATAAGTAGTCTTGCCCTGGCCAGGGACTATCAGGCATCCTTCCGTAGAGCATTCACTCTCCTATTACCGAGAGCGAGCGATCCCATATTGACCACACAATCACCTTCGAAGGTATTCCGCTAGATCCGATCACTTAACTGATTAAGACCTCATGGCTAGAGATCTATAAGTCAAGGTCAAAACCCAGAAGTCCACCAACAAGGTGTCCTTGGTGTCTCAGGTCTAAGGACCAATCACGCCACCGTGACAATGAATCTAGCTGGTTGACAGTTAGGTAACATTACCATCCAGCGATTCATAACGGATCAGTTCAGTGAACTCATTCTCCAATGAGCACCTACAGATTCACCTTAGTGTCTCCACACAAGTGACTATGAGACCAGTCACCCTCATCATATGAGCAGGTGCAACCTGTACTAGTCTAACCGGATATCCGATGTCCTTCTCGGATATCCTCCGACTAGGAACAATTAAGAATATACGTTTAAAGGATATTAATCTCATTGTTATGATCTCATCATAATTAATATCCATTGCGCATATTCATGGACTTCATAATGAAACGTTAAACGAATTACGCAGAATGAATATAAAAGCCTTATTATTATTATCAAAGAACAAGATTGCACAAGTTATGATTGGCTTGAGGACATCCATAATCCCTGAGAAATCCCAGGGGAAACCGTCCCTCAGACAGCAGAAATGAAGAGAGATGGCATCAATCAGCCTCCCCTTCACCACCTCCACCTCAAAGGGGTTCCACAACACCATGATACCACCAGTCCTCCTTGCCACCGGAGAAGCCGCACTGACCATAATTATTTTCTTGTCTCTTGAAGCTGCGTGCTCCCTTTCTTCGTCCTTTGTTCAGAAGGCTTGGAAAAAGTTTTCCCTTGAGATCACAGCCTCTTCTATCAAATTCTCCTTTTTTCTCATTTTTTCTTGATTTTTATGAAAAACATAAATCAGAACAGGAAAATTCTGTTCCAGTAAAATTTTCTTCAATCAGTCACATGCTTTTGTCTATGATAGTCTGAGTGGGCCTACAGATGAGGAAGCATGTTAGAATGATCTTACATTGATTGGAAACTGTTGAACCCCAAAAATTTCTTTAGAAAAATTGAGAAGGAAAATGGGTTTAAAAACCCAGAATACCCTCTCCGGGCTTAAAAAGAACCCAGAGATGGGGTCTCCGGGTTTGAAACCTGGCTCCCTCTCCATGTTTAAAAAGACCTGGAGAGGGTCTCCAAGTTTTTTAACAAAGATACCCCTCACCAGTTTAAAAACCCGGAGATGGGGGATCTCTGGGTTTTAAACCTGGAGATACTTCTCTCTTGTTTTAAAACTCTGGGGTTTAAAACTGCAGATACCCTCCTCTCCTCTCTCCGGTTTATTAAAACCGGGGGGTACCCACCTCTCCAGTTTTAAAAACCAAGAGATGGGGGCCTCTGGGTTTTAAACCTGGAGATACCCTATCTCAGATTTAAAAACCAGGAGATGGGGGTCTTCAGGTTTTAAACCCGGATACGCGCCGTCTGGTTAAAAATGGATGCACCGCCTCTCCGCAATCTCTCCCCTCCAGCTCTATAAATAGGAGGCCAAGGACCCTCAAAGCCCCCATGAGCTCTCCATCGGCTGATGACCCCCCCTTGTGGGGGGAAGAAGACCCCCTCTTGGGGATGGTGGTTCTTCAAGTAGTGCCTTTTGTTATATACTCAAAATGAACAAAAGGAAACAAATGTTCCTCAATGCGAAATAAATCCCATTTTGTTCATTGTACTGCATATTATGAAAAAGGCCCTTGTGACACTTGCGTAAAAAAGCAGATCTTTTTTTTTTTACAAAGATGCTCAAAGGGCTTTATGCTGTATGTATGCCTTTAAAAATGAAATGAAAGTAAAGAAAGGCGTTCCATACTGGGCATGGCGCCCCTCGTGGGGAGAAGACCACCCCCTCTTGGGGGACTGTGATTTGTGGTTTTTAAGTCAGGAAGACCCTTCTTACTGGGGGAAGTCCATGTGTATTTAAAATTATGTAAAAGCCCCATGAAGGTGGTGAAGTCTATGTGCATGTAAAATTACACAAAAACCCATGGAGGGTAGGAAATTACATGAAGACCACTAATCACTCCACAAATTGCAGAAATGCCCTCTGCTGTGCAGAAATTGCAAAAGTATCCCCATTTGACGGAAAATTATACGCAAGTCCCCCTGTGCCTGGGAAAATTGCAGAAAAGCCCCCCCAAAGTAGGAAATTGCAGAGATATACTCTGGTGTTCAAAAATTTCAGAAATACCTTCCATCATGGAAAATTGCATAGAAGTCCCTGCTCAGTGGGGAAATTGCAGTAAGATCCCTGAAAAGTGGGGAATTGCAGAAATATGCTTTATTATGGGGTACACAAAAGCCCCTGTTCAGTGGGGAAATTGTGGAAATATCCTCCGAAGGGTGAGAATTGCAGAAATATCTTGGAAAGGAGAGGGAAAATTGCAGAAAAGCCCTCCGAAAGGCAGAAATTGCGGACAAGTCCTTGAAAAGTGGGAAATTACAGAAGTATCCTACGGAGTCCAAGAAATAACAGAAATAGTCCCTGGAAAGATGGAAAATTATAGAAAAATCCTTGAAAGATGGGAATCACAGAGAAGTCCTCGAAAGGACAGAAATTACATAAAATCCTCAGGAGGACAGAAATTGCATAGACGTCTTAAGAGGACAAGAAATTGCAGAATAGTCCTAGAAAGATAGAAAACTATAGAAAGGTCCTTAGAAGGACAGAAGTTGCAGTAAAGTCCTCAAAGGACAGAAACTGTAGAAAAGTCCTTTGAAAGACACAAATACAATTTTGTTCAAATCTTCTTCAAATTTCTTCAAAAGACAACATTGGTCAAGTTTCAATTCTCTGATCCCCCGGGTGTTACCAAAACATCCTCGGCGAGCTCCTAGTACGCCCCCTGGTTTTATGCCGTTTGGCCAACTTGGTGGAGCAGGTCCCACGTCTCTTCCTTGAAGCGGTATGCGCTCTCTTGAGTATGTCTCAAGGCTAATTGTACCAGGAATACTTAGAAATGCCAAGTAATGACACAAATGCCAGAGAATGCCAACAAATGGCAGAGACGTATGGGGAGGCCATGTGATGGGGAACAGTAGCAGTGAGGGGAAGGAGGCAGAAGGAGGCGGCGGGAAGGAGAGGGAGGAGGCACGAAGCTTGTGTAGCAAGTTTTACTTTCTTTCTTTCAAATCTTTCATCATCTCTTCCTCCCGGAGGTATATGTCATATAAATAGGAGACAGGGCTTGCAAATTTACCAAAATGCTCTTTTCCTAAAATAAGCATAAAAGAGCCAAAAATACAGAGAAATAAGAAAACACCACATGGGCCATAAATGGACTAAACAAAAAAAACTGTCTCAGCCCCTCCCAAAATGTGCTGGGGCCTCACAAGTCTAGTGGAGTGTCGCCTAACGAAAGAGACGTTGGCTCCGGCGCTTGACGACGTCGGTAAACATGTGTCGGATCAAACCGGCATGTGCACGAGTGTTCGTACCAATCCTCCCCGGCTAAAAGGAACTCGATCCTGTCGAGTGAGGGTCCTGGCCACTCTGATATCTCTCTAACAAATCTGGGTCAAGATGCTGCAACTCTTCTCGAGTGACCCAAGTGTCCTCGGTCGCTGGTCACCCCCTCCAACGGATCAGGTAGCACTGATAGGCTCTGTCTCTAGATGTGTATATAGTCAATAAGCTCATGTCGTGCTGTACTTGAGGTCGGAGGTGGACGCTCAGGTGCGGGATCACTCACAAGAGGGGGAGTAGGCTCGAAAGGCTCACTGGGTATCACTGCTGGGTCCCTATAGGCTACCAAATCTGAGACATTGAATGTGGAACCGAAGCCATAATTTGGTGGTAAGTCAACAACGTACGCGTTCGTTCCTATTCGCTTCAGCACTTTAAAGGGCCCAGCCCCTCGAGCTTGTAGTTTCCTCACAACCCGAAGGAAGCCGCTCAGGTCTGACCCTGATCATAACGTAGTCACCTCATGAAACTCCTGTAGCCGCCTATGTGCATCTGCCGCTTTCTTGTAGTGCTCATTACTGATTTCAATATGAAATGAATGCTATCATGCAGACCCCTAATGTGCTCGGCCAAGGACTGTGCAAACTCTGACACTCGTAGGGGTGAACATGGTCCGGTTCGGTTCGGTTCACCCCACTTTTTGGGTGAACCGAACCTGAACCGAAATTAATTTCAAACCGAACCGAACGGTTCGGTTCGGTTGAACCGTTAAAAAAAAAAATCCCAGATTTTAAAGCCCAGAGGGCGGACCTGAGTGTTTCGAACTCAGGTCAGCCCATGGAATGGGGAGGCGCTAGCCCATTGGGCTACGCGCTCCCTTTTGATATATATTATATATTTAATATATATTCGGTTCGTTCGGTTTTCCAATGCAAAACCGAACTGAACCGCCAGACCTCTCAACCCGAACCGAACCGAACCGAACTGGCTGGTTCGGTTCGGTTTTACGGTTTGAACCGTATTATGAACAGCCCTAGACACTCGTGCATGAATAGGCAAAGGAACAAGATCTACGGGTCCCCTAGGTCTATAACCAGTGACTATCTCAAATGGACTCATGCCAGTAGACCTATTGAGTGAATTGTTACATGCAAACTCAGCATGAGGTAAGACCTGATCCCAACCTCGCTCATGCTCCCCAACTAGACAACGTAACAAATCACCCAGGCTCCTATTAACTACCTCTGTCTGACCATCGGTCTGGGGATGATAAGTAGTGGAGAACTTGAGCTTTGTACCCATAAGATGCCACAAGGTTTTCCAAAAATAGCTGACAAAATGCACATCCCTGTCGGAGACAATGGTCTTAGGCAGCCCGTGCAAACACACAATGCCCTCAAGGAATAGACGAGCCACGCGAGAGGCATCAGAAGTCTTTGAACAGGGAATAAAATGGGCCATTTTGGAGAACCTATCAACAACCACAAAGATGGAATCGTGCCGGCTGACGGTCTGAGGCAATCCCAAAACGAAATCCATGCTAACGTCCTGCCACGGGCGATCAGGCACGGGAAGAGGAGTGTATAGGCCAGTATTCTGCTTCCTTTGCTTGGCCAAAGCGCAGGTGCGACAGTGAGCCACAATGCGAGCCACATCACGCTTCACACTGGGCCAAAAGAAGCGATGCTCAACTAACTCAATGGTCTTGTTTCGGCCAAAGTGGCTGGCAAGACCCCCAGCATGGAGCTCCCAAATCAGGAAGTCGCGGACAGAGGTCCGCGGGACACAACCGATCACCACGGAAGAGATAGTCCTCCTGAAGGACGAATCAAGGTACTCTTTGGAGGGACCAGACTGAAGAGCAATGTGGATCGGACCAAAGTCAGGACAATCGGATACTCCTTTCGGAGTCTCTCAAAACCAGTGACCTCGGCGCCAACAAGGGATAGGAAAAAGTACGACAACTTAGCGCGTCCGCCACGTGGTTCTCCACACCCGCCTTATGTTTAAGGACGAATGTGTAGGCCTGAAGAAACTCAACCCAACGACTGTGCCTGGGATTTAGCTTCTTTTGGGTGTGGAGAAACCTAAGGGCCTCGTGGTCCGAGTATAAAAAAAATTTTTGTGGTAGCAAATAGTGTTTCCAATATCTCAAAGCTTACACCATCGCATAGAACTCTTATCGTTGGTAGAGTACTTTAGTTTGGCATCATTCAATTTCTCACTGAAGTACGTAACAGGGTGGCCCTCCTGACTTAGACTCTGCCTATACCGACACCAGAGGCGTCACAGGAGACCTCAAACACCTTCAAGAAATCAGGCAATCGAAGGACTGGTGCTTGGGTCATGCATGTCTTGACGTCACAGATGGTCGAGGCGGGGCCTTAGTCCAGACAAAAGCCTCCTTCTGAATGCAATTAGTGATTGGGGCCATGATGGTGCTGAATCCCTGAATAAATCGGCGATCGAAAGTGGCCAGCCCATGGAAACTGCGCACATCATGGATGGACTGAGGCTCAGGCCACTCGGTGATCGCCCTGACCTTCTCTGGATCTGCAGAGACACCCTCACTAGCCATAATGAACCCCAAGAAGATAACTCGATCAGTCATGAAAGCACACTTCTTGAGGTTACTATACAAACTCTCACGGCGCTAGACAAGACACAGCCCACGAAGGTGGTCCAAGTGCTCACCCCTGGAACGGCTAAAATGAGGATGTCATCGAAGTACACGACCAAAAATATTCCCATAAAGGGTCTCAACGCTTGGGTCATGAGCCGCATGAATGTGCTTGGGGGTTGGATAGCTCAAAGGGCATGACCAACCACTCATAAAGTCCATCTTTAGTCTTGAAAGCCATCTTCCATTCATCCTCAGGTCGAATCTGAACCTGGTGGTAGCCACTCTTCAGATCTATCTTCGAAAAAACAGTAGCTCCCGCCATCATATCCAACATGTCATCCAAGCGGGGAATGGGAAAACGGTATTTCACCGTGATACGATTGATGGCCCTGCTATCGACGCACATCCTCCAAGTGCCGTCTTTCTTTGGAGCTAATAATGCGGGGACGGCGCAAGGGCTCAAACTCTCCCGAATAAAACCTCTCCTCAGGAGCTCCTCAACTTGCCTCCAAAGTTCCGCAAACTCGGCTGGACTCATGCGAAGGTGGGGCAGGTGGGCAAAGTGGATCCCGGAACCAAATCAATGGCGTGCTGGATGTCACGCATCGGCGGTAATCTGTCCGGAAGATCGACAGGAAAGATATCTAGGAACTCCTCCAAGGGGAGGCTATCTCAGGAGAGGTGTCACTCGTAGCATCACTCTCAACAGGCCTCACCATCAAAACATAGAGGCATTCAAACTCCTCAAGCTCCTGACCAAGATCATGGGCACTAACCATCTGCAGAGTCACAGGAGGCGGTGCACCAAGAATAGAGACAGTGGCAGTGCTCGCACACCCCGTTGGTGTAGGACTCACCAAAGGGGGTTTACATCGTGACCGAGAGGAACTAGATACAGCAGAAGTGCTCTCCGGTCTCGGGCCAGAGGCAGGAGGGAGACTGGTGGAAGGAGCCCGGGAAGGGGCAAGCGCAGTAGAGGGAGAAAGCTCAGATGTGGACACAGGAGGGGTGGGGGCACTAGATCGGGCTACTCTCTGAGGGGTCAAGGTTGCAGGTCGGGAAGGCTGCAAGGTAATGAGGGCATCGCCGCAGAGAAACTCACAAATATTGGACCAGCCATAGAGGACCGCATCCACATCATATATCCACGGCCTCCCTAAAACGATGCTCCTGACCTCCATAGGTAAGACATAACACTAAACCTTCTGAGAGTATGGGGGAAAAGAGATTGGGACGTCAGACGTGGCACATCGTCTGGATCGGAATAGAAGTGGAATCCACCCAAGAGACATGATAAGGCGGGGGTGGTCGACCACCTTCAGGCTTCAGCCCAAGATGCGAGACAGCCTGGGAAAAAATGGCATTATGCAACTTCCACTATCAATGATCACCTTGCACACCTTTCCATCCAGACGGATATAGGTGTGAAAAATGGAAGTGCGGTGCCAATCAACACGCTCGGTAGGTTGAGCTAAGATGCATCAAACTACCCAAGCCTACTCTCATCAAGGGGATCTACCTCATGGTCCGTCGGGAGATGCTCGGCCTGAATGTAGTCTGTCCGCTCTCCCTCAGCCTGAAACTCAGCGGCCATGTCATCCCCAGCCTCATAGCTTACGTGTTGCACCACCGGGGTGGTCTCCTCAAGATGAGCACCCTCTATAGTCAGGGCCCTAGACGGACACTGGGCAGCAAAGTGACCGACCCCTTGATATTTGAAACAATGATCCCGGGACCCACTGCCACGAGAGGGCTCACCCATAGCTGGGGCCTTCCCTCTATCCTCCTGCCTAACAGGGGTGCACCCAACAATGAATGGTCATGAGGTGCAGACAAAGCGGGGACGGGGTTCCTCTGAGGTGGCGGTCGGGGCCTAACCAACGGGTCTTGACGCGAAGGGTCCACAGATTGAAGAGTGGGACCTCTCGAGGGCGGCCCAGAAGCAACACGCTGATCCATCAGGCGTTGGTAGGCAGGTCTAGTCCGCGGAGGTGACCCAGACCTCAGTTCAAATTGCTCCACCTCACGCACGACCTGATAAGCATGCTCAACGGTTGTCACATGCTGGCGGAACAACTCCTGCTGGTACACTGGGCGGAGACCCTTCCTAAATCGAGACAGAGTCAGCATGCTCTCCTTACGGGCCCCACACCTCAATAGGTATTCATCAAACTCAGCAATGTATTCAGAAACATATCGGTTCCTTGCGTGAGGTTCTGCCAGCGATCAATGAGGCGATGTCGGTAAGTCGAGGGAAGATATTCTCACGAAGCTTGACTTTCATGTCTTCCCACGACTCAATGGGCTCCAACCCACGTTGCTCAAGAAGAGCCTCAACATTCAGCCAATAAGTTTGCGCTTGGCCTATCAACTTCATCATGGCAAAGCGTGCGCGCCGGGCATCAGACATCCCCATCCAATCAAAATAACGGTTCATGTGGCTTCCCAATCGTGATAAACTCTCGGATCCAAGGACCCGTCGAAGGTGAGAGCGTCAGCACGAACAATCCGCCGGTCATCTTGATCTTCTTGAAAACGATGGGGCCTCCATTCATCATAATCCTCGTGGTCCTCCCGACACCTAAATTTCCTCTGACCTAATGTGGGATCACCTCGACCCCTCGGTTGTCGGGCCCTACCCTGATCCATCTCCCAATCAGATCGGCCGTCGCGATCAACTCGCTCACCCTGACCTAATGGATAGTGGCGATGACGCCGATCCCCATCCCACTCATGATCGAACTGCCTTGCACATCTCTCATGAATGTGGGCAGCAAGCCTATAGACACCCTCAACCTCGCCAAAGGAATCGTATCCAAGGTCGTCCTCTAGCCGATCAACAACATGATCCGCCCTAGGGGATCTCTAGGGGGGGGGGTTGAAATGGAATAGGCGGAGGGGCAGGCGATCTCTCCAAAACAGCATGGCGGTTACCCATCCCTTGGACCGTACGTTCAGACTCGGTAAACCTTTCCTCTACTCGACGCTCCATCTGATCTATACGAAGAAAGAGCTAGTTGAGCTCTCCATCACCCTGGGCACCATGTGAGCATTTGCCGAGACTCCAACATTGGTGCTGAGATGTGGTACTCAACACCACTACGGGTGGGCATGCAAACAAGACACACAACTATGACACGACACAAGCTAAATGCAATGGCCCACTAATAAGTGACAGTGCGTGCAAACTGATGCAAGATGAGACCGACTCAACAACTCCAACATGTATGCACAGGATCGAAAAATCAGCAAATGAGCAACTATTGAAGCGTGTTTTAGGCATTCACAATAATTTCATGACAGTGAATACATTAAAATAACAAGAAATATAGCTCTAAAGAGTCGTCCCTGGTAGTGATGAAGCGAAATAGACCGACTGTAGTGAGAAGTACCACTAGTCTAGGGCAGCAATAAAACATTCAAATATCTCAAAGTTAGGGGCCTCGGGAAGGATCTCACAACTCTCAAACAACAGTGATTATCAATAAGTTAGCAACGGGCTAGGTGGTCCTAACTCTCACAAGCATGGGAGCAAATTTAACCATATACCAGAAAGCAAGAATGAGACAGAGTCGATAGCACTCACTGACCGGCTAAAGAGCGGGGATCTGCACCGGAGACGTGGAGTGATGAAGTGGAAGGGCGTCCTCTGGCGTCGGTCGGTGTCAACGTCAAGTCGGCGAACCTGGCGGCCACCGGCTCCCAGCTACGTCCATGCTGGGGCGAGACAGTAGGCCATCTCGGGCACCGACGAGGTGGGGTCCGAGGACGTCGAGGTTGGGCAAACTCGTGCGGGAACACCGGTGCGTACAGGTACACGGGGGTCGTGTCGTCGTCGACTCCGGCCTCGTGCAGATTCATCCGGGCACCAGCCAGGATCAATGAACCCCAGATGATTAGGGTCTGTCGGGACGACCTCAACGACGCGAACGTCACGTCAAATCGAGCTCAGACGAACCCTCCATACTGGCGGTGCGATAAGAACTCCTGGTGCACTGCCGGCACTGTAGCCAACCGGCTACTGTAGCGGGCCGGGTCAAATCGGCCTAACCCCGGTTCGCTGGTCGGGCTTTTTCCCTACCCCTCTTCCTCGCGTCGTGCCAGAAGCCAGAGGAAGGAGGGGAGAGGGGCGGCCGCGGGCGATGGCGGCTGCTGGCGGAGCCAGCGAAGGCGGCCGGGGATCTGGCGTTCGTGGCGACTGCTGGCGGAGCCGGCGATGGCGGACGGAGAAACAGGCGACGGCATAGAGGCAGGGTCGGAGCCGGAAGGTGGGGCCGGCGGCGGGGACGGTCAGCCGGCAGCAGAGGGCGAGGTCGGCGGCGACCGCGGCGGCCGGAGGGGACTTCTGGCGACGCCTCCTCCCTCCTCTTTTTCTTCTACTTCCCCTTTTCCTTTTTCTTTTTGGGTCTGAGGGGTCGCGAGGGAGAGCGAGGAGGGGAGAGTGATGCGAGAGAGAAGGCGAAGTAGGGGGGGTTGCGGATGGGTGGTGAGGTCCGCGCAGGGGGGGGGGTTGCGGATGGGTGGTGAGGTCCGTGCGGGGGGGGGGGGGGGGGAAGCTCTACGTGGGGGGAAAGCTCTGCGAGAGGGTGTCTCAGCAGAGGGGGCTAGTTTGGCTAGGTGTGATGGGGTCGCGGGGTTGAAGAGTGAGAGAGGGAGTTCAGAGAGAGAGTTGAGAGTGGCGAGAGAGAGAGAGAGGACTGGAAGGTGGGAAGACGATCGAGGAGAAGAAAAGAGAAGGCAGCGAAGGAGATCGCTGTCTACTCTGATACCAGAATGATGGGGAACAATAGCAGTGAGGGGGAAGGAGGCAGAAGGAGGCGGGAAGGAGAGGGAGGAGGCACAAAGCTTGCGTTTACTTTCTTTCTTTCAAATCTTTCATCATCTCCTCCTCTCGGAGGTACATGTCATATAAATAGGAGACGTGGCTTACAAATTTACCAAAATGCCCCTTTCCTAAAATAAGCATAAAAGAGCCAAAAAATACAAAGAAATAAGAAAACACCACATGGGCCTAAATAGACTAAAAAAAAAAAATTGTCTCGGCCCCTCCCAAAATGTGCTGGGGCCTCAAAAGTCTAGTGGAGTGTCGCCTAACCAAAGAGACGTCGGCTCCGGCGCTCGATGACGTCGGTAAACATGTGTCGGATCAAACCGGGTATGTGCACGAGTGTCCGCACCACCATGAAATGGCAAAAATCCCCGAGAATGTCGAGAAATGGCAAAGAAACTCGGGAAAGTCAAGAAATGACAGAAAGGCTCGAGGAAGCCAAGAAATGGCAAAAATATCCGAAGATGCCAAGAAATGGTGGAAATATCTTGAAAAAGTCAAATAAATGACAATTGTTTGTACCCATAAATGGTCAAAATTGTAATGAAACCCTCGAAAGGGTAAGAAAATGCAGAAATAGTCGAAAGGGGTAAAAATTTGCAACAAAACCCCTGAAAATGTCAAAACCTGCACAGTCACAAGGGATGACGGTGACCATGATGCAAATACAATGGATCGACAGTGATCTTCTTGACAATCCAATGGTCCAATCATATGATGAAGTAAATTCAACCGTTTGGTCAGGGAACAGAAGCAAATCCGACAGTCTGATCGTGATAAAGTTTAAATTCAAAAGGTCTGATCATGACTGAATGTAATCCTGAAGACCTGTTTATGTAATTAGTACTAGACCTGTTTATGTAATCGGTACCAATTGTAAAGGTTTTGAAAGATCAAATTGTAATCCAAATACATTTGTATAACGAAATGAAAAAGATATTTCCCCAATTTTTTTGGACTTTGCGCTAAAATGGATCTTGGCAATGTTATCAAAGGTATTCGGATTCAACCCGATGTAAATTAACACCATCTCCGATTGGTGGAAAAAGGATCTAGTACACAAAATCTCAAATCGCATGATAAAACAGTCACGCAGAATAAATTTGCCAAAATATAGGGACATGCAAATTCACCGCGTCCAACGAATTTTAAAATTTTGTCTGTGAATAGACTGGAACTCTTGCACAAAATGAAATTTATTATCTTTTTAAATGTAAGAAATTCTGCGTGTTCCACAAGAACAAAACAAAAGATGCCCTGAAGTAGTGGATGTGACCTTGAGTTTTTATGTGCTTTTCTTTTCTTTTGAAAATTGCCTTGACCTTTTTGGTTACATAACCTAACAATTTAATTGTAATGGTAATCATGGAGTGTCAAGACTAAAGAGGTGGGCAATGGTTATTGGTAAAATTTCAATGGGAGTTTTATCAGTGGGAAAATGTTTTGGTATAAACAAGGCTTAAGGGGATGAGGAGTGTGTTTGCTTTCGTTTTATGAGTTTGTTTACTTTGGTGGAAGCCTTATAGCATTTCTTGAAAAATGTCTACCTTCCTAGGGTGCTTATGTAACCAACATATCCCGGGTTTCAATGTGTCATTTTTTTTCTTGTATGTTGTGTTTCTTACATTGTCTAGAGATTGCTTAGTCCCACTTGTCAGGGTTAGCTGGAAGTTCATGTCTCTGAAAGGAGAATAAAGAATGCTAATTCAACTATTCCAGAACCCACTGACATAGGCCCATTTACAATATGCTGTTTCTTTGCTTGTCTATCTGATCAACAAACTCCCAAAAAATGTGCATGGGTAATGTCTACTCATTTCATCGTTCCTCACTGGATTCTTTTTTTCACAGCTTCTTTGTCGGGATTGTTTAAGCATGTTGAATCAAGTGATGAAAATATTCGGGAAAAGGTTATCTGCTTCCTCAAGGACAAGGTATCTTTCCTGCTTCCCCAGTGTACAATTTGGTCGTTTAACTAGTCATGGATTGTTTTCTGCTTAGCTGCACTTGACCTGAAACTGTATGATACCTAGGTTTTCCCCTTGAAAGCTGAGCTTCTAAAGCCTCAAGAGCAAATGGAAAGGCATGTAACTGATTTGGTGAAGAAGGTATCTTTATGTTCATGTTATCCGAATATTTACCTCTGTTTTCTACTTTAGTTAATATTTTCTGAGGCTTGAGTTGGTTTATTTGTATGTCTACTTGCCATTCTCATTTTTATCACTGCATTTTTGTTGATATAATAATGTTTTAGATATCTGCTTCTCGTTCTCATTCTTAGTGCTTCTTTTAAACTGGATTCCATGTTCTTTTTCAGAGTTTACGAGATGTAACTGGTGCAGAATTTAAATTGTTTATGGACTTTCTTAGTAGTTTGAGCATATTTGGAGAAAGTGCTCCTCCAGAGCGTATTCAAGAACTCATTGAAATCATTGAAGGACAGGCTGATCTTGATGTGCAGTTTAATGTA
Organism: Colocasia esculenta; assembly: GCA_014218235.1. NCBI lineage: Eukaryota > Viridiplantae > Streptophyta > Magnoliopsida > Alismatales > Araceae > Colocasia > Colocasia esculenta. The sequence goes on from CM024756.1 coordinate 103,939,026, forward strand.
AGTTGTTGCATGTTTTCAATTTTATGTAACAACTTGGCTTTTCAGATTGTACTGAAAGAGAAAAAGTAATTTATGAACCCTGACCTTGCAAACATCACTATCCATATAGAAAATAATCACAAGTCCTTAGCTTGAAGTGCTGGCCGGGGTACGGAAAGAGCAGCATTTTGGAATGCTCTGGTGCATAAGGTTCTCCGGGCTTAGATTGTGTTGAAGTTCTCAAATGGGAAAAAACCATCCTGATCCTTGTCTCATGCTGCACATGGAACATGCAAAGAGCATGATTCTTTCTCATTAGTGTCTGGATAGTAGATAGCAACTCGCTTGATGTTAAGACATTTTCTTTCTTTGGGTCTTACTGAATGCATGACTGTCATGCAGGTTGCAGATATTGACCACATTGATCGTTTGATTTCCTGCATGTTCATGGCTATCCCATATTTCGTGGTATGTCGAGGATAGTAAAATTTCTTGATATTCTTTACCAAAGTTTAATGGAATTCTTTCTGCTTCTTGTATTTATTTTCTTTCTTATTTTAGGAATCTAGATTCTGAATTTTCTGAATAACAATATTTGTTCTCCAGAGAGGTGCTTCAAGCAGCAAATTTCTCACTTACTATAACAAACATGTCTTACCTGTTTTTGATAAGGTAATTCCATCCACTTTCATATTATAACACTTTATTTCAGTAGATAACTTAGTGTATAATTAGTCAGCTAAGAAATTTTGCCTAGAGTGGATAATAAAGTCCCATTTAATATTTTAAGTTCTGTTAAATGTCTGTATGGCCTGCTTCTGATCTTATAGCTCAGGAATTGGCATCTTCAGATGATGTATAATGTAGGAAAAAGAAGGAAGAGACAACATACATAAAAGAGGAGACACCTTGATAAGCATAAAAGATAAAAAATAGAAGTAACACGGGACAGGCTACTCAGGTGTGGAGTGGCACTGAGTGTGCACTATCAGCAAACATGGTTCGTGGAATCGGCCTATCTGGATTGGAATCAGCTGATTCCATATTGGATCAATCCGATTTGGGGGGGGGGTGCTGGATAGATAGATTTCAGGCTGGATCAGTCCGAATTGGCCTGAATCGGTCCAAATCGGGATAGATAGATTTCAGGCTGGATCAGTCCAAATTGGCCTGAATCGGTTCAAATTGGACTGGATCGGCCGATCCGGTTGATTTCGGCTTTGAAATTTAAATATCAAAGGAAACCGCCGGAATTGGCCGGATCGGCTGATTTGGAATCAATAAACCCCAATCCAGCCCGATTTGGGCCGGATCTTGGGTTTAAAATAGGTTATGGGTTCGCGATCCCCCTTACCCCTTTTCGCTTTTGCTATTTTCTAGCAAGCCAGTGAGCCACCTGACTCAAGGATGGGAAACTTGGTTTCGGTGTCGGTTTCATAAGGGTTCGAAACCGGATGAAATCTGCAAAATCCCATTAAAAAATATAAAAAAAATCAGAAAAATAGAAAAATAAAAAATATAAGAAATTACTAAAACATCAACACAATCAGTGGACATGCATTTGAATGTAAATAAATTGGATTAATGAACAATTGTAGTTTACCTGAACATCACCTCGAGACATGGTTATTTACTTGAACATCATTTAAGTAAATGAAAGTAGTTTTATTTACTTAAGATATTACATGTACATAAAGAAGTATCTCCTATTTGAATCCAATAAAAATATCAAAAAATCATATCTCTTACTAATAAAAAGTCAACTCTCCCATCTAAGAATAAATCACGATTTTGCTGATTTCATCGAAATGCTGACTTTCTAATCTCTCATAATTTGGCCTAACTAAAAAATTCATAATTCAAATAAATTACATGGAATACTAAAACTCCAAAGTTCGGTCAAATAAGTCAAACGTATGCTTGACTTCTCCAAGAGACTCACTCTCCTACTGATACTATGTTTGACTTGTTTCACCGGACGTCGGATTTTTAGTATTTCATGTGGTTTATTTGAAGTATGAAATTTTTAGTTAGGCCAAATTATGAGGAATTAAAAGTCGACATTTGATGAAATCACCATAATCACTATTTTCTTCCTAGATGGAAGAGTTTACTTTTCATTGGTAAGAGAGAGGATTTTTTAAAAATATTTTTAGTGGATTCAAATGGGGGGTACTTTCTTATTTACATGTAATATTTTAAGTTAATAAAACTGTAAATAGTTTCATTTACTTAAATGATGTTTAGGCATATATTATATATATATATATATATGTGTATATATATATATATGTATATGTGAAGGGAATTGAGCAGGAATCAGACAGAACAATGTTCTGATCTGGTTTTGGATCAGTCAGCCCAAAACTCCCATCTATGACCCGACTCCTTCCTGCCCCATCACTGGTGCCGTCCCCACTGTCGGCCACCGCTGCTGCCTTACTCTTCTTCTTCTTCAAAGTATTAAAATTTCACCTCTCTCCTCTTCTTAGTTTTTATTTTTACATTTTAAATAGTAGAAAAATGGGTTTAAAAAGCATGGTTTGAGTTGTACAGGGCTATAAGATATGGGGAATGGGGATATTATTTATTGTTGTGAAAATCAGACAAACTCCCTGAATTTTACCCTAGGTAGGGTTTGAAAATTGGGGCTTTTGTCCTATTAGTGAAAGTAGAGGTCAATTAAGTGTGCCAATCACTTAATTGAGCCATTTGTATCATGATATAAAAATAGAGTTTTTAATTTCTGAAAATTGGACAAATCCTCAATTTTTACCCTAATTAGGGTTAAAGTTTGAGACTTTTGTCTTATTAGTATAATTAGAGGTCAATTAAATGTGTTAATTACTTTATTGACCCATTAGTGTCATGATATAAAAAGTAGAGTTTTGTTCCACCCAGTTTTTACCCTAATAAGGGTTTACGATTTGGTTTTTGTCTAATTAGTACAATTAGAGGCCAATTAAGTATGTAAATCACTTAATTGACCCAATTGTGCCCTGATGCAAAAAGAAGGGTCTTTAATTTCAGAAAATTGATAAAAAGTAATGAATGTGGAAACTAATTATGGCATTACATGTTTGTCTTTGCATTGTAATAGGATTATGGTTGAGGACATGGAAAGCAATCTCGCAAGATTGCAAGAATTGCGATCTCAGTGCCTTCCCAAGAAACAAGAAGACCGAGATGAGTAGTCAATGACTCAGGGTTAGGATCCTTTAAAGCTAAGATTGTCAGGATCCTCTTATTACCTGAATATCATTTAAGTAACATTCATATTTACTTAAGATAGTACATGTAAATAAAAGTATCCCCCATTTGAATCCACTAAAAATATCAAAAAATCATATCTCTTACCAATAAAAAATCAACCGTCCCATCTAAGGCATCGTTTGGTTCCGCCTGTGAGAAAAGAGATTTTGGCAAAATCAATTTTCTTCTGACAGGCCCGACAGACTTCTGATTTTGCAGGAGGAACTTTGTACCCCGCATTGATGTGGAGAGGTTTTGTTCGTCGTACAAGTAAAAAATTCTTTTAACACATTTTAATCATGCAAAAAATAAGTAAAAAACTCTCCATCGTCGTCATTTATTTTGCACTACGAAAAGCAACGTCGGCCTTTCCAAAATCCAGCAAAAAGCTGCCTCTGGCTCGCTTTTGTGTTGGAGGAGAGAGATTTTTTTTCTTTCTATCTCATTCCTACTCTCAAAAATTGATTAGCACAAAAGCCGGTGCACCTAAGAAATATTTGGTTCTGCTTTTCTTTTGTCAGAGTTTTGTCGGCACTAAAATCACCCCAAAGGTTGATACCAAACGATGCCTAAGTAGAAAATCGCGATTTTGATAATTTTATCAAAATAACGTCTTTCTAATCCCTCATAATTTAGTTTATCTAAAAATTTCATAATTTAAATAAACACAATAAAACACTAAAAATCGAAAGTTTGGTGAAAAAAGTCCAACGTGCATATGACTTTTTCAAAGGAGCCACTCTCCTACTAACAACAACCAAGTCCTAGTCATGATCCACTATGATATTTAGATAAATAAGATATTTTACTATGGGTTCCTATGCTATGAATTTATTTTTTTTATGCTTAAAGTAAAATCTTACGGATTGAAAAGTGAAAACGCACATCCCGAATCCCAATTCCCACACTCTTATTGTATGATATATGTGAACCTATCTCATCCATGGTTGAGACTTGAGAATGTATGCAATTATATATGTTCCTTAAGGAATTATCTATGTGATCCACACTTTTACGTTATCTTGATCTCTCGAGTTCTTACCAAGATCTCTCCGAGATCTCTTTTCTTTGACCCTCCCAAGACAAAGCCGAGATCCGATATGGCAAACATTGGTTGAGGAGGCCTAGAGCCAGGAGGGACCATGGAGCACCACAGCCACAGGTAGACATTGGATGGCGCCATGGGGTTTTGGTTGTTGCTGTCAAAAAGATAGTGCAATGTATACATTGCAGAAAACAAATGAATGGAGGTGTTTATCACCTTTAGTAGTACGTTGCTGGCATTGGGGGAATTGTCCAGAAATGCAATTCATGCCCCCAGGAGATTGTGAAGGAGATGAGGGTATGTATGACTGGAAGAGAAATACAAAAGGACATCATAATTTAACATCAAGAAGGGTTGTATGATGAGATTTCTTCCAGACAAGCAAGTGAAGGACTGGGTGAAGGAGGGATAAAGGCCTAATGAGGGAAAGACCAATTCTCTTGAGGATTCTGATTTTGATGCAAATGAAGAGGAAGAGAATCCGCCACAAGAGGAGAGAAATTTTAGGGAAGCATGTTGTCAGAGTCGGCGTATGGCTAGAGAGGAAGATGAGTTGGAGAGGAGCATGAGCAGGAGAGAGAGATCAGCAAGATCTGCTTCAATAAGAGGTGATGGTAGATCAACATCGGCAAGAAGAGACAACTCATCTTATGATTCTTCGCAGTTTCCGAAGGATAGGTTTTTGTATAGAAAACAATATGCACAGTAGCTATCAATTAAGTAAGCAATGAAATGAGTGAAAGCCACAACTGTTGTAGCAAAACATGTAGTGAATAATTTAGTAAAATGGTTTTTGCATGCAAGGGCTCCAGCACATACGATGCCTATACTTCCAAACCATGCTGGATTCTGTTGGAGAGATAGATCCAGGATTGAAAGCACTAGCTCCTCGAGATATTTATGGAAAATATCTTGAAAAAGACGTGTAAGAGTTGAATGAATGGGTGGACTTGTTCAAAACTATATGGATGGTTAGAGGTTGCACCCTCATGTGTGATGGATGGACAAGGATAACAAGACAGTTCATGATGAACTTCCTTGTATATTGCAGTTAGGGTACAATATTCATGATGCATGTGGCTGCAAGTGGACAAATAAAAATGCAGACTATCTTTTCAGGCTTATAGATGACATGGTTGAAGAGATTGGCGAAGATAATGTTGTTCAAGTTGTGACAGATAGTAAAGCTAGCTATAAGGCAACAAGTAAAAAGTTATGGACAAAAGAAACATTTATGTTGGATTCCTTGTGCAGTCCGTTCTCTAGATTTGATGATGGAGGATATTAGAAAAGGCAAACATGTTGCTAAGTTGGTGTCCAAGGCTCAAATGATGACCGTTTCATTTATGGACAGAACAAAATTCTACATATGATGAGAGCATGTATTAATGGACATGATATTCTTCATCCTGACTCAACAAGATTTGCCTGCAACTTTGTTGCATTAGGGAGTTTGCACAAGTATAGAGATGGTTGGGCACTCTCATCCACAGCACTGAGTGTTTGACACATGTTGACACATTGAGAGAGGAATTTAGAGATGTTGCCTACTTGATAGCTAGCTTGATTGGAGACCACCATTTTTGGGACATAATCTCCTATTATTTGAAGTTGAGCCTCTTATACAAGTACTAAAGATGGTTGATGGAGAGGACAAAAATGACATGGGTTACTTGTACGAGGCTATGGTAAAGCATATTTGAAGTTCTTCAAATTCATTTATTTTCCCTACATTTTTCTATATTTCTGCATTTCCTGTATTTTCTAAATTTCCTGATTTTCCACAAATTTTACAAAAAATATAATTTTTTAAGGATCTGCCAGACTTCTGGGCCCTGGCGGATCGGTTGGAACACCGATCCGGATCGGAATCGAGATCGGCCAGCCATCAGCCGATCCCAATTCCGATCCGATTCTGTGTTTCATGTCAGCAGACAGTCCGACAATTGCACAGCAGCACCCACATCTGACAGAAAGTGATGGCAGAGTGATGCAGAGTCCTGCTAGAGTATCTAAACAAGAGATCAGTGGCTGTTGAGAAACTGCTGTGAGATAGGGCACACTTTTAAATTTAATCTATCAATCTAAACAGCAAAGATCGAATGAGACTTGGTTGAAGGATGGGCTGAAATGCCTCTTATTTCCATGCTGTAACAAGTAGCAAAAGAAGGAAATCTTGATAGATACCCTGAAAGTTGGGGAAACAACCATAGGAGACGGGAATGAAATTGTGTTGTGGCCATTCAGTTTTCTGAAAATTGTTTGAGGAAGAGATGTGGAGGCCAGAGTTGATTAATAACACTTCCAAGAATTTCAAAAGATGATCCCATGAACCCAATCAAGCCTCTCTTGGAAGAAGAGATAATGGAAGCTGTTTTCACTCTAGATGTGCACAAATCCCCCGGGCCTGATGGTTTTCTCTGGGGGTTTGATCAGCAGCTGATTTAATGGCAGCTGTGTCAGAGTTTCAAGATGATCCAAGATAAAGTTACTTGAACTTTACACGTGTTGGTAATTCCTAAAAAGGATAGGGCAGAACAATGCTTTGTTTACAGGCCTAATTCTCTCCTGAATAGGAGCTATAGGATAATTGCAAAGGCATTGATGGTGACTTTAGACAAATTATTGGCAAGGTTGTGGATGAAAATCAGTTCAGTCATGGGAGTTTCATTCTGGATAATTATATGGGAGTATTTGGACGTTTGTACGATCTTAGACTGAGAAGGAATGAGTATATTACCTTCAAGGTTGACTTTGAAAAAGCATATGATAGAGTTAATTGGGCATGTCTGTACAAAGTTATATGAAGCGTATTGGCTTGCCTATGCAGTGGATTAAATGGATAAATGCATTCTGAGAAATGCCACAATTTGCTGTACTCATTAATGGTAACCCACATGGGTTCTTTGGAAGCTTCCATGGGGCTCCATCTAGGAGACCCTCTCTCTATTCCTATTTGTCTTGGTGGGACAGATTCTAAGTACTGCGTGGAAATCAGCTATCGTGGCTTTATTGATGGAAGGAATTTCGGTGTAAAAGGTCTTTGGAAATCGTAACCATTTTGTGGAAAAATCTAAAGTTTCTTCTCAACTTGTTGTAAGCAGTGCAGGCCTAATATTAACTTTAATTAATACAATTTCTTTGGTCCATTTATTCTGCAAGAGCAGAAAAGAGTGTCTCCGGTATCATGGGGTCAGAATGAAAGGATTTACCTATTAAATATCTAGGATGGCTTTTGACTGATGGTGTTTCGAAAAGAAAAGATTGGGAGGATCTAGTGAAGATGTTGAAAGCATACTTTAAGGATGGAAAGGTAAACTCTTATCAGCTGGGGGTAGGTGAGTTCTTTCTAAAGCAGTGTTATCAAGTCTTCTCTCTCTTTCTCTCTCTCTCATCATACACCACGTACATTAGGATGAGGTCGCAGGTTCAAATCTTAGGAGGAGCAGGTTTGTAAGGAATTTCTAAGGATATTGTAGCTAGTTTTCCAACCAAAAATGTCTTCCTTTTTTACCTCCCAAAGAGCATTAGAGCAGAATTCTTTTGGGTGTTTGAGAGGAATAATAGGGGACTTCATCTAGTGGCTTGTCTGTGGGACTAAGGAGAAGGAAGGAAGTGGGGGGGGGGGATTTCCCTCTATGTAGCTATAACAATTTGGAGAGGTATATTGTAGAGTGCGGACTTTGTTAGAGCCAGTGTCAGGTGGCAGTTGGGGAATGGGCAAAAATGTTTATTTTGGCAGGATAGATGGTGTGGGGATTGTTCTCTTGCAGAGACATTCCCGTCCTTATTTGCAGTCGTAGGCAGGCCTTGGGACTTGATGGCTGAGGCTTGTGATCACCGGTTGTCAGGGGGTGTTTGGGCCACAACCTTCAGGCGGTCTCTTTCAGCGTAGGAGATGGAGCAACTGCAGATCCTCTTAGGTTTTCTTTTGGACTTCAGACCTCAGGCTGATATGTCAGATTCTTGGATATGGAGATAGGACAGGGGAGGCAGGTTCTCAGTACGGTCAGCCTATCTGGCCCTTTCAGATGGCGGGTTGAGATACCCTTTTTGTTCTCTCAGGTTTGGGCACCAAAAAGCCCATTAAAGGTGAATGTGCTTATATGGAGGATATCTCATGGCCGGCTACCTACAGGTGATAGGGTGGTTCACTTTCTACAAAACATTCCCACCAGTTGCCCTTTGTGTGGGGAGTCAGAAGTGGACTTGGACCATATCTTCACTTCGTGTACTTTTGCCACAACTTTGTGGGATATGATTGGACAGCGGACTAGGCAACCTATTGGGCAGTTCTCTTTGGTGCAACTACTCCTATCTAAGTGGCACAGGAGGTGGGGGCTTAAAAGGGGACAGAATTATTTGGTGGCTCATCCTTCATGCCACTTTTTGAGCCCTATGGACTGAGAGATAGCAGAATATTCGGAAGGGAAGTGACGTCAGAGGAGAGGGTTTTTGTTTTTGTGTGTGAAAAATAATTTTTTGGGCAGTGCATTATGTAATCTGGGGGGCAGAACTCTTCTCTCCTTCCTTTATTGGGTAATTAAGGGTGTACACTTTATTAGTGATCTCTCCTTTTTGAGTTGTCTTGGGTGGGGAAGTGCAATTTGTCTCAGGTTTTTGTGGTTATACCTCTACACTTGTACATTCTTTTCCTTTTAATATTATCCGTGGTACCAATGTACCATCCACATTTCAAAAAAAAGAAAAAAAAAGCCCTTCTCCTGAAATGGTTATGGAGACTCGGAGCTGAAGAACAGACTTTGTGGACGAAAATAGTGACTTATAAATATAACCAAGACTACTTGACGTGGTTGCAAAACCTTCAGGATCAGTCCTCATCACCAATTTGGAGCAACATCAACAGCAAACTGTCTGGAAGCTTTTCTTTTCCTTGGTTCAAGATGATCTGGGGTGTTGCAATTTTTTTCAGTTTTTGTCTACATGGAAACACTTAGACGCTGTGGCAACTTGAGAGAAATATGGCAGAGCACCTTACCGACCATTCTTTGGGCTATATGGTGGGAGAGAGATAATAACAACAGTTCAGGCAACCATCAGAAGCTATTAGGAGCTTCTGCTATTTACTCCAGGATTGGTTCTTCAGCACTACTGGAAGGATGGTGGAATCTGTGATTGTGCAGAGGCTATCAAGTTCCTTGTGATATTCTGTTAATTTTTGTTTTTTCTTGTGGGGGGTGGAGGATCATACTATCTTGGTAACTTGGCCTACTTTTCTTTTGTTTTCTTATCTTCTTTCCTTTTTCTTATGTTTTCTTGTACTGATTTCTTTTGCAATGAAATGTAATCTCACCACTTTCCAGAAAGAGCATTTTCTTGTGCTTTAAGACTTTTTGACACTAAGTGCTCTAGATGCGCTTTTCCACTTTGTGCATCCTACCTTGACCTTATGCATGACATCCTCATAGATTTCTCATTTTCTTAGGACTATAGATATTTTTATCATGTTACTATCATGAAAAATTTCTAGCATATATATGACATTTTGAAATCTGCTTCACACAGGAGATACAAATATATTAGGGTTTTCTTTGCATATATACCCCTGTTAAAAGCATAATTGGGCGAAAATGTATCTTAATTTTGCATTGTCACCAAAACCCTGTTAGGTGAATATATTTGCACCACAAACCCTATATAGCCTGTCGTGATGGGCCTATGGAATATGCGTGGAATATTTCTTCATAGTTTATTTTAATGACCGTTAAAACTTATTTGGACAACTTTACCCTCAAATAAAAAAATTAATTCACCACTCCCAGTCTCCCTCTCTCTTCTGGGGGGTGATGCTGGAGGGGGATCTCCCCCTTGGCGCCAGCTCCTGCCACGAGAGAGAGAGAGAGAGAGAGAGAGAGAGAGAGAGATGACATTTCCTATATCCCTTGGTTAAGACGTATATGTCTGTCACTGATTTGTCACTTACTGCAGGATTTCTGGTGCAAATATATTTGTGTAACAGGGAAGATGGATTTTCACCCACCCAATTTGGTTTTAACAGGGGTACATATGCAAAAAAACCCAGTATATTAATATGATGGGATTTAAAGTGCATGGTATATAGTATTGTGGAGTTCTAGCCACCTTAACTTAAGTATCTCTATATTTGCACACATGTCTAACAACTTACCTACAACGAAGTCTGCTTATCCGACACTACTTCTCAAGAAGTCTCAGAATGCAAGGTGAGATGATATTGGAAACTTACTGGGGTCTCGTAATTAGCATATTGTCTATTATGACAGAAAGAGTAATAGAAACATGAAATTATAACTTTGACATCTGATGATGCATTTTTTGGGCTAGGGATTCAGTGGTTCATTGGTTTGTGCAGTGGTAAAGTAAAAGA
>CM024756.1:103949768-103981280 GCA_014218235.1 Colocasia esculenta
CTATTAGGCGTTATTCGCTCATCCTGCGTTATTATTTCATGTGTCCTAGGTGAGTCGAAGGTGATAACCACACTCACGAGGAGGGGAATGAGGATGATGCGCTGGAGTGATCAGTTTTGTCGACCACTGCTAGTAGTTAGCTAGTTTAGTTATGAGTCAGTTAGTTAGTTGGTCATTAGTTATAGTTTAGATTTAAATAAAGTACTCTAGGCCCTAGTTTTGGCTCTGATTAGTGAATGTAATGAAGTTTGATGAATTATTAGGAAGTTGAAGTTTGTTTGGTTTTATTGAAATTGTGCAATGGTTAGTTACTTAATTCTCTTCTATACTATTTAATAACTGTAATTCTGCTTCGATATTCCGCATTGCGGCGTTATAGTTTTGTGATATCAAAGCCTAGGTTATTCGTAAGTATAGGATGATCTAGGTTAACTTGCCTTGACTTAGAGTCTATTCCGTACCTATGCGAGAGATGGGTAGAACTTGTTGGTTGAGTGTGTTTTGAAATTTCTTAAAGTTGTATTTTAATGATGACCAATGAACATCACTCTACCTTGATTTTGATGATGACATATTGAATATGTTATACATTTTATTCATATCACAACAATGCTTAAACAACATGTTTTTGATGTTTATATCTCACATTTTAATGATAATATCTTGTATTAATGATTACACTTTATATTTTCAGGTTTACACAAATTTGTCACAGTGGTGTCGACACAGTCCACCTGTGTGTCGACACTAGTTCACTGACCCAGAAGCCTGTTCTGAAGCTGTAGCCAGTGGTGTCGACACAGTGTGCCTGTTGTCGACACATCTTCCTGTGGTGTCGACACAGTGCTCCTGTGTGTCGACACTAGTTCACTGTCTCAGAAGCCTGTTCTGAAGCTGAAGGCAGTGTGTCGACATAGTCTGCTTGTGTGTCGACACACTTCGACTAAAGCACAAAAACGGGAATTTTTTCGGACACGTGGCTGCTTCGGAATCAAGGGATTTGACATAGATTTATGTGCCCACGCACCCCAAGGTACCACATGGACACATGGGTATAAATACCCATGTTTCCTGTACTCCAAAGAGGAGAGAGAGACCAAACATCTCCAAAAAGGTGTGGCGGCAACTACAGAAAGGGAAAAATGGAACATGCATCCAAAAGGGAGCAGAGTAGTGCTGTTTGGAAGGAGAACGTGAAGAAGAGGAGAAGAGAAGAGGAGAGAGGATAAAGTATCTGCATCCAGAAAGGGAGCAAAACAGTGCCATCAGATTGAGGAGAAGAAAAGCAAGAAAGGAAGAAGAAGAACTGGCAATCCGGATGCCATTGAAGCAGAGCATCGTGGATTGAAGAAGATCTCCAACGAATTTCTTCTAGCATCTTCAATCCAAGCTTCTGCAGTCTTCTTCATCAAGGAACATCCAAGTCACATCTATTCATTTATTTTCTTGGAGTGTTCATCCAGTTTTCATTGTGTGATCTGTGTATGTGGTTCTACACAGATCACTTATTCTGTTTGTTTGTTTTTATCATTGTATTGAGATAGATCGGGCTAGAAGATATATTCTCTAACTGAGCTTGTTCTAGCAGAATGTAGATCATTCGTGGTCCAAAGGTTTGGAGTCGTAGTGCTCTGGTTTGGAGCCTTAGTGCTCTGGAGCCGTTGTGCCTCATGTGCTTGTGAGTCATCGTACTCACAAGTGGTTTTTGGAGTAGGTCGTTGTGCCTATCTCTTGAGTTTTATTTGAGTTGTCGTACTCAAAGGTTGGAGTCATCGTACTCCGATTGTGTCTTGAGTCATCGTACTCAAGGGTATTCTGGAGTCGTCGTGCTCCAGTGTGTGTTGTTCTCAGGGTTTGAGTAGTGTGGCCTCATTGTGTGAGGGTGGACGTAGGAGTCACTCGAGGTGTTTCCGAACCACCTAACAATCCACTGTGCAGTGGTTTGAATTGTGGTTTGACTTTGTATTGCACTAGATGCATGCAAAGGGATTTCGCTCACACTACTATTGATTTGCTCACACACACTAATCACACATATTGCATCTATTCAGTGGGGTTTTATTTGAATAGATATCTTAATTCGAAGTAATTTTTAAATTGCTTAAGCTTCCACATTATTAGTGATTAGATCTATTCAACCCCCCTTCTAGATCTGATCCATCCACATATTTGATCCTACAATTGGTATCAGAGAGGGTTAACCACTCTACTGTTAGATCTAATTCCTTGTTGCATTGTTTCACTATGAATAGATCTATAGTCTTTTGAGTTTTTGTATAATGGCAAATTACTTTAATCTGCATGAATTTCCTATTATAATTTTAGAGAAATCCCCAAGCTCATTTTCATCGAATTTTTAGAGGATTCACAAAGAAAAGGAGCAAAAAAAATTCACAAGTACTTATGGCAAAGAAGAGCTTCAATGAATCTAGAAAATCAACAATTCAAAAGACTTTGGCTCTAACAGCACATTCCATGAGTTCAGAGCATTCTTCATCCTCTTCAGAACACAAGAGTTGAAATGGGTCTACAAGGTCAGGTAAATCAATTCCCATTCATTTATGTATTCTAATTCAGATTCTGATGCAGATGAAGGCATGTCTTATGTTGAATTGATTGAATTCTATGAAAAGATGCAAAATCTTAATGCAAAGCTGAACACTAAAATAAAGATTTAAAAAGACTTTAAAACATTGGCACAAAGAGAGTGAAAAATTGAAAAATACACTTGAATGCTCCAGAACAATGATAAAGATCCATCACAAGAAATGAGAATTTGAAAATTGAAGTTCAAAAGTGGATTCTGAAAAAGAAAGTTTGAATGATAAAATCAAAATTTGTGAAAACAAGTTGTCCAAGTTGAAAGAAAATCATGATCAGTTGGAATATGAAAATCTTGATTTGAAATATGAAAATGAAAATTTGATTGATCTCAATGAAAACTTCAAATTTGATAATGATCAATTAAACAAATAAATTTCTAACATGGCTCATGATCATCAAATAAATGAAAGATGCAAACAACTTGTTGAGAAAATAGTCATCTAAAAAGGATGATTAAATGCTTGTTATATGAAAAATCATTGGACAATGACTGTAGCAATTTCAGTAATAAAATTGCTAATATGGAAAAACAATTGCTCAATTTGAAAATGAAAAGAACAAGATGAAAAATGGTTTGGATGTCATGCTAAACAAGCTTCAAATTTCAGAAAAAAGAAGTTGTTGCATTAAAAGCTGAAAAATAGAAGCTTCAACATGAATTAAAGAATACTATAACACCAGTCTTACTTCTGTAAAAAATAAGGAAAATGAAAAGAAAACCAAAGTAATATTTGTTAAAGCTGTTGCGAACAAGAACTTTGATATCTCTAATGAAAAATCAGTGAAATTTCATGTTCAGAAAATTTCAAAAACAAAATGAGAAAAATGGCAAAATTGCTGCTAAGAAGAATATCTTATTTCTGTGCAAAACAAGAAAATTGAAACAGAAAAACAGAATAATTTACACAAGATTCTTCCATCTCTTCCACACTTCAAAAGTGTTCCAAAGAAGTTCAATATTCACATCATGCCAAGAGCCACCAAAAGGTCTCTCCTTCTCCTCATGGTAAGCCTCCTCACATGAAAAGGAATTCCAGCAAATGCATACATGCCAAGGTAAGTACCAGGTAAGAAATGATCTCATTTGCTTTAATGTAATAAACCTGGTCATTTAGCCAAATTTTTCTGGAATAGAGATCAACATTTCCATAAATATGCCAAATCAGTCCAGTGCTTCATATGTCATAAATTTGGGCATACTTCTAGGGAATGTTGGCATAGAATTGATAATCTTGTGCATGCTTCCATGTTTCATGTTAATGTATATAAGAATAAATATCATGTTCATGCTGAAACACTCAGAAATTCCATGTACATGAAAATAGAATTGTTGCACAAAAGACCTCTTTTGAATTCCATGTTAAAAATCTCAATGATAAAAATTGAAAATAGAAAACAAATTGTTCAGTATGTTAGTGGTGCATTCTATACTAATAACTCTAAGATTAGAAACCAGATTCTAGTCTTTCTAGTCTTCAGAAAAATGCACCCATATAAAATCCTTTTGGATTCAAAAATCGTTGTTGCAGATTCATGGAAGATCCTTAGGACCCAAACAAGTTTGGGTTCTGAAATATGCTGCTTGAATGCTGGAGGCACGATCCTTGTAGTCAATTTCAAGATGAAGGCATCATGACCAAGGCTACAAGGAAAGTAAGTGAAGAGAATGAAAGAAAATGTGAATCTTACCAGTAATACTTCTAGAGATCCCTGCTAAATAAAAATTGAAACCAATTGGGACTCTTATGCAAAGATCAATTGGTATATCGAATGGTGACTTGGAGGACAAGTTAGGCTTGTCTGAAACTATCATTATGGTGTGAGGAATAACTCCCTAATTACCAATGATCTTCCTTGTGTAAGATGAAAGATGTGCGGATTATACAATATGGTAATCTAGAAGGGGGGTTGAATAGATTACTATCAATTAAAAATATAACGACCTTCTTTTAAGTGGAAACAGACTTCCGATACTTCAAATAGAGGTTAAACCAACTGAGATGTGTGTTAGTTGTAAGTAGATAGAATAGCAATTTATCTAGCGTGTGAAAGATCAACGTGCCTACCAAACATCTAGCGTGAAACGTTCAAACCACAGACACGATGATTTAAGGTGTTCGGAGTACACAACTTGTGTATCTACTCCACTGTCCACACACAAATCAGAAAGACTGCTTATGAGCAAGTTCACTCGCTACAACACACACACACTCACGTAATCTGATGTAAACCAGATCAGAACAACATGACAAATGTGAATCAAGCACAAGGACGCTTGACTGTAACAACACACACACACACAGATATGAAAAATAGAGATAAAGAAGAGTTCAGAGTTGAGATTTCAAATCCTGATGTAGAACTCTTCAGATGATTGTCCTGATGTACTTCAAGCTTCGTCTTGACAAGTATCAGTTGATGGAGAAGCTTGAGAGATGGACAATCTGGCTTCAATCCGTTCAGAAGATGTCTCTTTGGTTGCCTGGACGAACGGTTGAAGCAGAGCAGAAAGATCTTCTATCTTGAGACTTGGCTTAGGTTTGAGTTGTGGCTGCTTCTGTACGAAAATAACTCCAAAGAGTTCCTTTTATATGGGTGTTCAAGTATGTAGAGTTGTGGTAAAGGAAACACCCAAGTCGGAAACATATGGAGATCTCGTATTGAGATTTTCTCTTCGTCTGTCGACAATAATCGTCGTCGACAGATGTAGACAGAATTGAAAAAGGCAGAAGGCTGGCTTCCAGGAGACAGTTCCCTGTGTGGATCTGTCGACAGGCGATTTGAGTCTGTCGACAGGCACACCTTGCCAGGAGCCTTGTGTTCTGTCTATGCAGATCTGTCGACAGGCTTTAGTGGGGCTGTTGACAGGTACACCTTGCCAGTACCTATGAGATCTCTGTGCAGGGCTGTCGATAGGCATCTTGGGGGATGTCGACAAGTACTTGTCTTTTGTGTTTTTCTTGATCTTTTTGCTCTTTTTTTGGTACATTGTCTTGCATGCAATCTCACCTACATTTAAGAACATTGTTAGTGAGATAATGTGAACATTTAGATAATCAAATTAAACATGTGATTTTTGATTAACATTTGCTTGACTTGTCATTCTTATCATGTTTCACACATACATATCACATGAAATTGTATTGTGCATGAAATGCTCATTGATTGCTCATCATCAAAACAAACATCAATTATGAATCCATGTAAACCCAACATTCTCCCCCTTTTTGATGATGACAAAATTTCAATTAATGCACATTTTGTTTTCTCCCCCTTTTGACAACATCCAAAAGCACGTCATGCACACATAAATAGAGCAAATAACTGTGATTTCATTGAATTGCCAAGCATTACACACAGTTACAATGTAGTGACAATGACAAAAGGAAGTGCCAAAAAGGAATAACATGACCAAGAAAGCAACTAGTACATCAAGAACAAGACCATGACCATGACCCAAACACAGTGGACACCTAAACTCTCTAAGCATCATTGCCAGGCGGTGCAGATGCCTGACGAATCTCCTGAATCTCTGTGGAGAGTCTAGTAAGTCGGAGCTGAAGCTGGACTTGAGTATCAGCTAGTGCTTCAATGCTCGTATCAACAGTGTCCAATCAGCATTTAGGTGCTCAAAGCCTGTGGTCATCTGAAGTTGCATCTGTGCCATTTGAGCAGTGATGAAATCTCGAAGAGATAGCTCAGCAGGCGCTTGTCATCATCAGTATCTTCATCTTCATCTCCCGGAGCATCTATTGGCTCGGACTGGGAGTCTTCATTATCATCCTCACCATCCTCAGCAACGTCGTCTTCTTCATCATCCTCAGCAATTGCCGGTCCCTTACCCTTGAGTTCTCTGGACACAACCCCATCAACCATTTTGTAGCCCATTCGGTGAGCAGCAGTGAGATCAAAGGAGCTACGAGATTTGAGGTTGTCATCTCTTCTTTGGAGATTTGGATGCCAAGGAAAAGAGAAGAGAAGTGATTGGACATGCATAAGGCATAGACCTATTGGAATTGCGAAGGCATACCCGGATGTGAGAGAGTAAAAGGAGTGGTAGGTTGACTTGTTCACATTTAAGGAATGCGTGAAAGAGGGATTTGTGAATGGCAGTCACAAGTTCCCGACTACCATCCTTGGGACGATGATTGTGGTAAAGATATGATGGATGAGACGATGAAGAGGAGAGAAGGAGTTGGCATTCAGTTGCACGATTTTTAGATGAATCGTATGGCTGCCCAGTGATGAGTGTATAGTACTCAGATGCCAATGGGTGATGTTGCATGATATCAAGGCCAGTATTTGGAATTTGAAGTGCAACAGAGAAAAGATAGGAGTGAGCAGAAACGGGGTGCCTTTCACCTTGGTGTAAAGATCACCTTGAGCGGTTTCCCGGAGATTGTTGTAGAACTCCGTCACAGCGGTGGGAGAGTACCGCGTGTGAGAATAGCAGAAGGGAGACCACCCTGGGTATAAAAAGAGGCAGCAACCGGGAAACATGTCGTCCAGAGACCTGAAATCAACATATCTGGGCTGCACGAACTTGGTGAAGGTGCCATGAACATTGAGAAGTTGCAGATTCGGAGGAATGACGAGTTCCGGCAGCCGATCATCCCGATGCTTCGTCCGGCGCTCGGTGTGAGCCCTGGAACCCTCGCCTGCTTGGGGAGAACGAGGACGGCGACGGGAGACAAGCTTCTTGCTCTTGGGAGCCATCAGAAAGAGGGATCTCGGAGTAGAGAGGGATGTGAAAGGTGGAAGGAAGCACGAGCAGGAGGTAACACCCGAAGAGGGAGACTCTGCTCTGCGCCCTGGAGAAAGAGGGTTTGTGTGAAGATGGAAGTGGAGGAGTTTTTGGAAGTGGAAAAGGGAGGAAGGGGTCGTGGGGTCCTTTTAAAGAAAGTGGGAAGGGATTTGAAAGGACTGGGACCCACGAAATCCGCCCTAAATGGCCGCCCGTTGGGCTTCCAAAATAGGTTTTGCCGCCGGCTGTCGATAGGTGAACAGTGCCCTGTCGACAGGCACTTGCAGAAAGTGCGCCAGTAATATATTTTGACAGGAGTTTTCAAGGCAATGAGCGTCCAATGTGTATATAAGATGAAAATAGGTAAATACACATTATAAAATGTCATACCCACTAATAATTAGGACATGTCAAGTATCGACAATGGTGAAGTTATAATATTCTGGAATCTTGAGTTGTGGCATTTAGAAAACACTGGTCAAGAAGATATGAACATAAAATAACCCTTTGGATAAAACCGTTGTAAAAACATGTTCCTTTGTGGATGATGATTAGATGGTACTTGAAAGTAATGTCTACATGAGCGATTAACAATAACAACACATTGCCTTTAATGTAAAACATGGAGGCTACACTCTATTTCTTGCATTGAATTTTGTCTATGTCAAATTAATGTGGGAAAAGTAGTAATTAGGATCACTGTCACCTTTTGACGTGAAGGTAGACATTTGGGATGCCCGTACCCCCAGTTACTCAGTGTGAGTGACCATCATACTATTGTGCAGAGATAATGAGAGGACTTTTTGACACGAAGACATACATTTGTGATGCCCATGTCCCCGGTTACTCAGTGATGCTCATCATTGCTCTGCCTTTGTCCCATTTCACATATTTTTATGAACTTTTGAGTGTTTGAAATAGGTAGCTTTTCCCTTTTTTTTTGTTTTGTTTTTTTAACAATCAAGGTCAATGATTAATGTAAAACATTAAGTTCAAAACCTTCTTACTTATCAAACATTTTAGAAACATGATAATCCACAAGGGAGTTATTCAAGTGAGTTAGGTTAAAATCATTAGATTTGATCAATGTTGTCTAGATGACACAACCTAGACTCAAGCACAAAATATTATATCAAAATCATTGTGATGTGGACAATGTCGTTGAAATTATGTGGATGTGAAAGATTATAACATAAGTAAGCACCAATTTACACCTTAGATACATCAGTGAAGCATGGTCATGAAGAATGTTGAGACAGGACAAGCAAACTCAGCAAGAGGTGCATCTGTCGACAGCCCTTTGGTGCCTGTCGACAGATTCAGACAGTATGAATTAACTGAGTTCATGTGAATGGAATCTGTCGACAGGTACAGAAGGATCTGTCGACAGATGTGAACAGACTGAAGAATGATGAGTTTCGGAACTGTGCCTGGCTGTCGACAAAAGAAGAGGGGTTGTCGACAGATGCACACAGGGTGCATTTTCTGGTTCTGTGAAGGCATATCTGTCGACAGGCTGTTTGGGGCTGTCGACAGGGGCTTTGAAACTTCAGATTTAAGGCTTTGAATTGAGAGTGATGTGAACCAGAAGATTGAGGGATAAATACACATTGAATATGAAGGGTATTCCTTATGAATTTCACTCACCTACCTTAACTTACTCCCCCATAGTGTGTGCATGTGAAGACTCAAGCAAGCAATTCAAGACATTTGCACAAGTTTAGCAAGCAATTGCAGACAAGTTCATGAATAAGGACAGACCATCAAACAAAAATCCATTTGTGTGCAAAAGTGAATAGGCAAATTGAAAAGAATCCACATACCTAATTCAAAGTAGATGACCCTAATTTGCAACTTGACTATGGATACGTGGCGGAGAATGTTTTCTCTCATAATGAGAGTTTCCAAACAAGCATAACTTGTTCTTCCACAGATCACCATTTGATATACCTCATAGTCGTTGCACACAAAGAGCATATACTTTAAAGTTTGGTATGGGCTTCATTGCATTTTGCACAATCCTAATTCTCTTCTCAATGTTGTGAATCTATCCTCAGCCAATGGTTTTGTGAAGATATCAGCTAATTGCTTATCAGTGGGTATGAAGCTAAGCTCCAAGGATTTGTTGGCTACTTCATCTCTCAAGAAGTGATGACGAATCTCAATGTGTTTTGTCCTAGAGTGTTGGACTGGGTTCTTGGAAAGATTGATGGCACTAGTGTTGTCACATAAGATAGGTGTGCATCCATGTCAATATTGTAGTCAGACAATGACTTTTTATCCACAACACTTGAGCCGCACAACTCCCCGCAGCAACATACTCTGCCTCTGCAGTGGAGAGTGCAACCGAGTGTTGCTTCTTGGATGCCCACGAAACCATGCAACCACCAAGTAATTGGCAGTACCCACTAGTGCTTTTCCTGTCTATCTTACATCCAGCATAATCAGCATCAGAATATGATATCAAGTCAAACTACTTCCTGCTGGATACCAAAGACCCAAATCATACGTACCTGAGAGATATCTGAATATTCTCTTAACTGCAACCAAATGGCTTTCCTTTGGACTAGATTGATATCTAGCGCAAAGGCAAACACTGAATTGTATATCGGGTCTACTTGCAGTAAGATAAAGGAGTGAGCCAATCATACCTCGGAATTGCTTTGCATCTACGGTTTACCTTTCTCATCATTTTCCAATTTTATGCTTGTGCTCATGGGTGTTGAAGCAGGTTTGGCTTGCTCAAACTGAAAACGTTTAGAAGCTCCTTACATATTTCTCTTGATTAATGAAGAAGCCATCTTCATGTTGCTTCACCTGCAAACCAAGAAAGAATTGAAGCTCCCCATTAGACTCATCTCAAATTCACTGTGCATATGTTTGGAAAACTCCTCACACAGTGATGGGTTAGTGGAACCAAGATAATGTCGTCCACATAAACTTGAACAACAATTATGTGATTGCGAACTTTCTTAGTAAATAGAGTTTGGTCCACTTTACCTCTTGAGTAGTTTTTACTCACCAAAAAGTTGCTCAGTCTGTCGTACCAAGCTCGGGGTGCCTGTTTCAAACCATAGAGAGCCTTGTGCAGTTTATAAACATGGTTGGGCATTTCAGTATTTTCAAAACCGGGTGGTTGAGAGACATAGACTTCCTCTTTGATGTAGCCATTCAAGAAAGCAGTTTTAACGTCCATTTGAAAAAGTTTGAACTTATGTGAGCATGCATATGCCAATAAGATTCTCACTGCTTCGAGTCTAGCTACAGGGGCAAAGGATTCTTCAAAGTCCACACCAAATTCTTGATTGTATCCTTTTGCTACCAGTCTAGCCTTATTTCTCACCACTTTACCCTCTTCATTTAGTTTATTCCTAAAGACCCATCTTGTTCCTATGACAGAAATTTCAGGGTTTTGGGAACTAAACTCCAGACATTGTTTCTTTGAAATTGACCAAGTTCCTCATGCATAGCATCAATCCATGAATTTTCTTTTAGGGCCTCTTCAACATTTTTGGGTTCCACTTGAGAGACAAAATCCAAATGATCTTGTTCAACTATTTGTCTAACCTGAGACCTAGTTTGAACTTTATCATTTATATTCCCTAACACATTCTCAAGTAGGTGATCTTTGGAATACCTCACATTAGTGATTGTTGAAGGACCGGGTTGATCTTGGACTTGTGGAAGTCGATCTTGTGGAGATTGTTCTGGAGGAGGGTGTGCTTGAGGAATTTCATCTTGAGGCTCTTCCTCTTGTGGATCTTCTTCAGATTCAACATCTTGTTTTCTGAACAGATTTTCGTCATCTTCATCGTTGTACCTGCGAAGATATCCACTTTTATTTTTAGAAACTACTTTAGAATTTCTTTTGCCTTTGCTTGTAGTTCCTCAAGAGTTGTTTCTGCATCTCCATCTTGAGTCCTGTGAAGGTTTTCAGTGTCAGTTTTTGCATGATACTCATCAAAAACAACATGTGAGTTTCTTCCACAGTTTTATTCTTAACGTTAAACACCCTATATGCTCTAGAGTGTTCTGAGTATCCAAGAAAAATACCTTGATCACTTTGGCTTCAAATTTGTCTAGATCAACTTTATCATTGTTATGAATAAACACTTTTGAGCCAAAAACTCTGAAATACCCAATACTGGGTTTCTTACCTTTTAGCAGTTCGTAGGGGGTTTTCTTTATCACGGGTCTTACCATGGCTCTGTTAAGAATGTAGCACGAGGTGTTTACCGCTTCTGCCCAAAAACTCCTTGGGAGTTGACTTTCGACCAGAAGAGTACGAGCCATTTCCACCAGGGTTCTGTTCTTTCTCTCCACTACACCATTTTGCTCCGGAGTCCTTGGAGAGGAAAACAGGTGTTCTATTCCTTGGTGCCTGCAAAATCAGAAAAAGTTGTTATCAAACTCTCCCCCGTGATCAGTGCGGAGGAGCATATCTTATTAACATTTCCATGCTCAATCTTATTAAAGAATTCTTCAAAGATTTTTAGTGCTTCATTTTTGTGAGCCAGAAATTTTACCCAAGTGAACCTAGAAAATCGTCTACAATGACAAAACCAAATCGTTTGCCATTGAGACTCAGTGTTCTAGTAGGTCCAAAAGGTCCATGTGCAACAATTCATAAGGTTTAGAAGTAGTTTTACCAGTGCTTTTGATTTGAAGGATTTCCGGGTTTGTTTTCCCTGTGCACATGCATCACAAAAGTTTTCATTCTTATTGAAGGAAATTTCAGGAAGTCCATTTACCAGTTTCAGCCTCATGATCTTGTGCAAGACATTGTAGCTTGCATGCCCAAGCCTACGATGCCACAAGGTACTCATCCTGTTTACTTGCAACAAGACACAAATTTTCATTTTCTGGATCATCTAGATCAACCAATAAATGTTGTTTACTTCTTTTTCCAAAAATTTAAGACTTCTGTTTCCTTATCAACAATTTGACATGAATTTGATTCAAAGACAACTTTATGATCGTTATCGCACAGTTGGCTTATGCTAAGCAAGTTATGGTGAAGACCATCAACTAACAGTACATTGTCTATTGAGTTGGAGGCATACTTACCAACCTTACCTGAACCAATGATCTGGCCTTTATTGTTACCTCCAAAAACAACTTGACCTCCGTCTTTTTCCACCAGCAAGCAGAATTTGTCTTTGTCGCCCGTCATGTGCCTCGAGCAGCCACTATCCAGGTACCATTTGTTTTGATTTTAGGCTGCTAGGCATTCCTGCATATGTGGATCAGACAAGAGGTTTTGGTACCCAAATTACTTTGGGTCCCAATGTATCATTCATGCCAAAAAGTAAATGCTTCGAATCCAAACTTGTTTAGTTTCAGTTTATTTGGATTGTTCCAGCATTGTTTTTCATTGTGCCCAAGTTTCTTACAGAAATTGCATGATGAAGATTTTTCCAAACAGTGGGTTTGTTATTCTGAGGAACATGCATGGGCATTTTACCCTTTTGTTGCTGGTTAGCTTTTCTTTGGAAGCATGTTTCCAGACCTGTCGACAACCCTTCTGGGGCTGTTGACAGACTTCTTAGTTGTGTTAACAGCTGAACTATTTTTCTTGGGTTCCTGTTTCTTACCCTTGGCTTGACCTTCTGATTCTTGGAAGGCTTGATTTTTCTGATTCTTGGAAGGGACTTGATAGCTTGTGCTTGGGCTAGAATCAACAAAAGATTTCAAAGTCTCTCCCATTTTCTTTTGTTTTACTGGTTGATATCCAATTCCATGTTTTGCAACAAATATTTGATCCTAGAATGGCATCAAGATTTTGCTTTCCCTTTACAAACCTTGTTAAATCTTCAGATTTTCCTTTAAGGTCTTTTTCAGCTTGTTCCAACTTATTCTTAGTTTCTTTATGTTCATTTTGAAGAGATTCAAGAGAGTTAGACAGACTTTCCTTTTCCTTTTAATTTCTTGCAATTTTGTTTTCAACAGTCCATTTCTTCAATGTGACTTCCTCATCAATTTTCATCATTTCATTTCTTTAGTTAACAACAACTTGTTCATCATTGTGTGTGTTATGAACAAGTGAATTGATTTTCTTTTTCAATGCCTTGTTTCAGATTTGAATTCACAGAATTTTTCAAACAGGACAGTGTATGCTTCTTCCCATTCATCAACAGTATAAGTTTCAAAGGAAGAGTTTACCTCATTGGAGTCGTCGCTTCTAGCCATTAGACACTGAATTTCTTCATCTCCAGAGGCTTCTTGTGCGTCCTCATCTTCATCTTCATCACTCCAAGTTGCCAACATTGCCTTGGCTTTCTTGAAGGTGAATTTCTCTTTCTTCAGCTTTTTCTTGAGTTCGGGGCATTCTCCTCTCATATGCCCTTGTTTCTTGCACTCATAGCATACAATGTCAGATCTTTTGTTAGACTCAAATTTATTTGAGAAATCTTTCTTTTGGAAGGATTTGGAATTACCTGAGCCTTTCCTTTGAATTTGAGGAATTTTTTGAATTGTCTAGTGAGCATGGCCATTTCATCATTTCACTATCACTAGACGTTTCAGGTTCATCACTTTCCTGTTGAATCCTTTTTGGATCTAGAGGAACTTTTGCTTGAAGCTTTTAAGGCAATTGACCTTTTTGGTTTTCTTCAGTTTCTTTCCTTTTCACATTTATTTCATATGTCATCAGGGAGCCAATTAGTTCATCCAATTTCATCTTTGAGAGATCTTTTGAATCCTCAATGACAGTGGCCTTAGTGTTCCATGAGGATGGAAGAGACCGAAGTATCTTCCTCACTAAGTCACTTTCTGAGTATTCTTTCTTAAGACCTTTCAATCCATTTATTATTAGCATGAATCTTGCAAACATATCTGAGATAGTTTCATCATTATTCATCTTAAACATTTCATACTCAGAAATTAGCATGCTTGCTTTGGTTTCCCTTACCTCGGACGTACCTTCGTAGATAAGTTCAAGTTTGTCCCACATTTCTTTTCTGAAGTGCATGTGGAGACTCTTGAGTATTCTTTGGGATGAACATGCACTGCATCATGTTCAGGGCACTCCAGTTGAGAGTTCCCTTTGCAATCTGGTCCTTCCCAGGTATCTTCGTCCTCGGAAGGGTGTATGCTCTTTGCTGACAATTTTCCATAGCTCGAAATTTTGAGCTCTCAGAAACACCTGCATGCGGTTTTTCCAATAAGGATAGTCAGTGCCATCAAAGAAGGGTGGCCTGGTCACTGAATGTCCCTCGGCCATTACCCCTTGTTAGATTCCATGAGATCGAGAATCTCCTGATCGTGAGATCAACCAATTAAGACAGTAAAACGAGAAACCTCGCTCTGATACCAATTGAAAGATGTGCGGAATTATACATATGGTAATCTAGAAGGGGGGTTGAATAGATTACTATCATTAAAAATATAACGACCTTCTTTTTAGTGGAAACACAGACTTCTGATACTTCAAACAGAGGTTAACCAAACTGAGATGTGTGTTAGTTGTAAGTAGATAGAATAGCAATTTATCTAGCGTGTGAAAGATCAACGTGCCTACCAAACATCTAGCGTGAAACGTTCAAACCACAGACACGATGATTTAAGGTGGTTCGGAGTACACAACTTGTGTATCCTACTCCACCGTCCACCACACACCAGAAAGACTGCTTATGAGCAAGTTCACTCGCTACAACACACACACACTCACGTAATCTGATGTAAACCCAATCAAAACAACGTGACAAACGTGAATCAAGCACAAGGACGCTTGACTCAACAACACACACACACACAGATATGAAAAACAGAGATAAAGAAGAGTTCAGAGTTGAGATTTCAAATCCTGATGTAGAACTCTTCAGATGATTGTCCTGATGTACTTCAAGCTTCATCTTGACAAGTATCAGTTGATGGAGAAGCTTGAGAGATGGACAATCTGGCTTCAATCCCGTTCAGAAGATGTCTCTTTGGTTGCCTGGACGAACGGTTGAAGCAGAGCAGCAAAAGATCTTCTCTCTTGAGACTTGGCTTAGGTTTGAGTTGTGGCTGCTTCTGTACGAAAATAACTCCAAAGAGTTCCTTTTATAGGGTGTTCAAGTATGTAGAGTCGTGGTAAAAGGAACACCCAAGTCGGAAACATATGGAGCTCGTATTGAGATTTTCTCTTCGTCTATCGACAGCAAGAAGTTCGTCTGTCGACAGATGTAGACAGAATTGAAAAAGGCATAGGCTGGCTTTCGGGAGACAGTTCCCTGTGTGGATCTGACAGGCGATTTGAGTCTGTCGACAGGAGCACCTTGCCAAGAGCCTGTGTGTTCTGTCTGTGCAGATTTGTCGACAGCTTCAGTGGGCTATCGACAGGTACACCTTGCCAGTAGCCTATGAGATCTGTCAGTGCAGGGCTGTCGACGACATCTTGGGGGCTGTCGACAGGTACTTATCTTTTGTTCTTTTCTTTGTCTTTTTGCTCTTGTTTTGGTACATTGTCTTGCATGCAATCTCACCTACATTTAAGAACATTGTTAGTGGATAATGTGAACATTTAGATAATCAAATTAAACATGTGATTCTTGATTAACATTTGCTTGACTTGTCATTCTTATCATGTTTCACACATACATATCACATGAAATTGTATTGTGCATGAATGCTCATTGATTGCTCATCATCAAAAACAAACATCTCAATTATGATCCATGTAAACCCAACATGAAGTCATTAATTTTAAAACAGAAAACAAAAAAAATTGTTGTTATTGAAACATGACTGCTTGTTTATTTCATTTCTTCCATGATGATTTTGCTTGAGTTACTTGCAAAAGTTTTCACATCATGCATATGTAACTAAGAATCATGATTTTGTTGAAAATGCTCAGAAACTCCATGTGAATATAAATTGACATTTCATAAAAACATAGTGCATTAAACAAAGAATAATTGTGTTATGGAACTAATGTTGCTCATAGTTCCATTAATGACAAAAGTGCATCTATACTAAAAAGAAAATTCTCTTGGATTCAAAAAGGTTCATTGCTGCAATCTAACTCTTGCTCCACTGTAGGACCCAAGAAGGTAAGGGTCCTAAGGCCAACTTGATCAGCAAGTTGATGAGCCTTGTAGCCATACCTTTCCATCTAAAATCAAGACATCGGCTATGCAAGGCATGAAAATTGGAAACCACAGGTAAAATCCATATGAAGACTGTTAAGGTAAAACCTGATATCATTTCCAGATTGAACTGCTTAAGTTAAACACAATTCTTAGAGTCTTATCTGACAATGAAGAGTGTGTTTTGATGTTGCTCCCAACAATAACTTTGTGTCATAATAATAGAATCATGTTTGTATTATCATGCTTGCTTACTGTGCCCACGATTCTGTGTGCATATCAACGGCTTTGACTTTTTGGTATATCAAATGATGACATGTGGAAAAACAAGTTGCTTGAGTAAAATTGGAAGCTATCATTATGCATGAGTAAAATACTCCGCCATGTACCAAAGTCATGTTATGCTTAAAGTTAATTGTGTGCATATCATGTATGAATTGCTTGCTAGCTTTTTCATTCCATGCACATATTAAGAGGGAGTAAATTTGAAAAACTGAAAAATATTCTTGAAAATGCAATGAATTTCATGATAAAATTAAAGAATAATTGACCTTTTTGCAGTGACTATGTGGTATATCAAATGGTGAAATGTGAAAGGACAGTTAGGCTTGTCTGGAAACTCTCATCATGCGTGAGAAAAATTCTCCGCCAAGTATCAATAGTCTTTTCCTACATAAAAGGTCATCAAAAAATGAAAATCTCAAAACTTTAGTTTAAGTCTTTGAAACAATATTGAGTTTTTGAAAAACTTTTATCCTTCAATAAATTATCTGTTGATATATGCGTGATCATGTTCATACTCTTTCTATGCAAACAGCTTAGAATGAACATATCTGAATTGCTTAAATGATCATTTCATATCATGCATATCTTATAGGGGAGTGAGTCAAAAGAATCTTTGAGTGAAATGCTGGAGAAATATTCTTTCATATCTGATTTATTAACAACTCCCATTCAGTTTATTGACAAATATTCTTGCAAATAAATTCCCCACTCTCACATTGCATTGACATTCTTAGTATATCAAATGGTGATTTGAAGAAGACAAGTCAGGCTTGTCTGGACACTTTCACTATGCGTGAGTATATGTCTCCGCCAAGTATCAAGAGCCTTGTATGCAATTGTTGGGGGGAGTTCTTATCTTTCAATAAAACATTCTTGTTCATTCTATTTTCACTTCATTCCATTTCTATTTCTTCAATAATCCTCATATTCACCTTGTGAGGGGGAGATACATGAAAGGGGGAGTCATTGTCACATTCCTTGACCTTACTTGTCTATCTTGACCCCAAACTCATCAGAACTTTTGAGTCATGTTGCTATTTTCTTATGAGAGAATTAAGACATTGAAACTAAACTCATTGTGCATTTAGTTTAACATCAAAGATTCACTATCATTTCAAGGTTAAGCAATCTTAATACTGAATATTTTTAAAATGATTTGCAAAACACTTGTAGGCATATGAGTGGTTTTAATATTTAACATGTGCATGTTTAAGCTTCATTTTTTCCACATGTTAAGAATATTTTTATAAATTCGTAGTCATGACTTTTCTGGTCAAAGCAAACATATTCCTACAAAGCATCAAAATAAATGATCAACAATCTGGAAAAATACAAACAGAGCAATGCAAATTCTTGAACCACTGAGTAACCGGGCCATTTCACCTAAAAAGTGATTTTTTTCGCGTAAAAAAAGTGGAAATCAAATTTTCAACCCTGTATAAGATAATGAAAGTTAAACCACTGAGTAATGAGGAGGTCTTGCATATGATCAATGTGATCTCTTGCGCTGAAAAGTGAGATTTATCTAATTTATTCTTGTATTCTTTCCCAGTTAAAAATGAAAGAAAATCAAATTGACAGGATGGAAAAGCTTAAGACCATAATAAAGTTCATGTATACTGAGTTTAGAACTATTATTCTACATTGTGTTAAAATTAAAGCTTCTAACATCCTTGTTAAATACTTCTGCACACTCATATAGGTCACTTTACTTCACATTTGCATCATTATTTTAACTACATTCAGATCATTATATCTTGTAATACCTTGTGTTGAGTGTGTCTTCGTGATTAAACTTTGTTGCACAATACCAAACACATAATAACGACTCTCATATGTCAATATCACTTTGCCTCATTTATTTTGATCATTTCTGCACATTCATTTCCTATATTTCATTTCTTGATCTCCTACACTCTTTGTTTCTCTCTCTTATCTATCCTTTTGATGCTGTCAAAAAGGGGGAATGTTCTTTAAAGGGAGAAAGTTTCTTATGGAGAAAGTTGTTCAAAGGGTGAATATGGTCAAGGGGAGTTATTGCAGTCAAGGGAGTCAGGCTATTGGGAGATTGGCTATCACTTTGCCTCATTTTAATGATAATATATTGTATCAATGGTTTACAATTTATATTTTCAGGTTTACACAAATTGTGTCACAGTGGTGTCGACACAGTCCACCTTGTGTCGACACTAGTTCACTGTCCCAGAAGCCTGTTCTGAAGCAGTAGCCTGTGGTGTCGACACAGTGCCCTGTGGTGTCGACACACTTCGACTGAAACTCAAAAACATTAATTTTTCTAGACACGTGGCTGCTTGGGAATCAAGGGATTTGACCTAGATTTCCGTGCCTATGCACCCAAGGCACCACATGGACATATGGTACCCATATTTCTTGTACTCTAAAGGCATCCCATGCAAAGAGACTAGAGATCTCCAGAAAAGGGTGTGGCGGCTGTAGAAAGGGAAAAACGGAGTTTGCGTCCAGAAGGGGAGTAGCAGAGCGCTGCCAAGGGGAAGAAGAAGGAGAAGAAAGAAGAAGAAGGGGAGGAGCTCGTGGTTGCAGCAGTGCTGATCTAGAAGAGATCTAGCCGAGTCTGTGTTTGATTTGAGTGTCAATTTTCCTGGGGATCTGTGTATGTGTTCTGCATAGATCGCCAAATTCTATTTGTCTTTACCCTTTTATCTTGTACTGAGATAAATCGTGCTAGAGGATGTATTCTTTAAGTGTGCTTGTTCTAGCAGAACTTGGATCTATTGTGATCCAGTGGTTTGAGTACTTTGTATCTATTTTGGAGCCGTAGTGCTCTGGGTTGGAGCCATTGTGCTCTGGTCCTTGTGAGTCGTCGTACTCACAAGTGGTTTATGGAGTAGGTCATTGTGCCTATCTCCTAAGTTTTCTTTGAGTCGTCGTACTCAAAGTGTTTGGAGTCGTCGTACTCCGGTTGTGTCTTGAGTCGTCGTGCTCAAGGGTATTTTGGAGTCGTCGTGCTCCAGTGTTGTTGTATGCAAGGTTTTGAGTAGTGTGGCCTCACTGTGTGAGGGGTGGACGTAGGAGTCACTGGAGGTGATTTCCGAACCACCTAAAAATCCTCTGTGCAGTGGTTTGAATTGTGGTTTGACTTTGTATTGCGCTAGATACATGCATAGGAATTTTGCTCACACTACTAATTGATTTGCTCACACACACTACTCACACATATTGCATCTGTTCAGTGGGGTTTCATTTGAATAGATATCTTAATTCGAAGTAATTTTTAAATTGCTTTAGTTTCCGCTGCAAATCTATTCAACCCCCCTTCTAGGCTTTTTGGAAGAGGTGGAATAGGTTGAGGGGTCGTGGGTGCCTTTTTAAAGAAGCTTGGAAAGAATTTGAAATGGAAAGGGACCCACAAAATCTGGCCAAAGGTCGTGCCGGTTGGGCTTCTGAACCACCCAGGCTGCCGGCTGTCGACAGCCAGAAAGGTAGCTGTCGACAGCTGCTAAGCAGTTTTGTGCCAGAATTGTATTCGTGAGGAATTTTTATGGAAATGAGCATGCACTTGTGAGTTTATGGTTGACAAAAGGTTGTATACTCGTTACAAAGTATCATAGCCACTAGTATGAAGACACATACAAAACATTCTACAATAGTTACAAATAATACTCCGGCAGTCTTATGTTAGTGCATTTAGAAAACTTTGTTCAAATGCATGTGAAGCTAAGATAGCCCTGTTGAATAAAACCATTGAGGAAAATCATAATTCATAGTGGGTGATTTTCAGTTGGTACAAGAAAATAATGTCCTTATGAACAATGAACAATAAATACCAAATTGCCCTTGAGTTAAAGACTTAGAGGCTTAACTCTATTTCTAGCATTGTTGCATTTTCTTGTATATAGTTAAAATGGAGAAAGTGATAATTAGGATCACTTGCACCTTTTGACGTGAAGGTAGACATTTGTGATGACCATACCTCCAATTACTCAGTGTGAGTGACCATCATACCAATATGCAGAGGTAATGAAATGACGTTTTGACGCGAAGACAGACATTTGTGATGCCCATGTCCCCAGTTACTCAGTAAAGATCATCATTGCTCTGCCTTTTATCCAATTTCATCATCAATTTATTTTTTGAAGTCTAGAAATAGGTAGCTTTTATCCCTTTTTTTTGTTTATTCAGTAATCAAGGTCAATAGTTATTGACGGTCAATGGGCAATGTAGAACATTAAGTTTAATAACTGCCTTACTTATCAAACCATTTGAGAAACATGATAATCCACAAGGGAGTTATTCAAATGAGTTAAGTGAAGTCCATTGGATTTGCTCAATGTTGTCTAGATGACACAACCTAGACTCAACAAAAAATATTATGTCAAAATCATTGTGATTGTATCAATGTCTTGGAAACTATGTGAGTATGATAGATGGTAATGAACATTAAGTCCCTATTCTTCCCTTGTACAAAGATTGTGAACATACTCATGATGAAAGGATTAGAAAAGAAGAAGAATTGACATAAAAGATGTATTTGTCGACAGCAAGGAGTTGCCTATCGATAGGTACTGAATTCCAGTAAGATGTAGGTTATGGGAAGGCTTGTCTGTCGACAGCTGAGATGCTGGCTGTCGACAGGTACCTGGAAAACCAGTGTTATGGCTGGAATTAAGAGAGATTTGCAAGAATATGAATGAGGGATAAAGACACACATGGAATATAGGAAGTATCCTAACCAATTTCACTCACCTAGCCTTACCTTACTCCCCCATAGTGTGTGCATGTGATGACTCAACATTGAAGCAAATCAATCAAGCATATCAAGCATTTTCACACAACACAACATCCATAACCATGTGAGCAACAAAAATTCATTCTTTTTAAGAAGATGCATATGACAAACGTAAAGAAAACAAAATACCTTATTGTGAAGTGAATGACCTTCATGTATAAAGACTGGGATACTTGTGGAGAATGTGTCCTCACGCATAATGATAGTTTTCGAACAAGCATGACTTGTTCTTCCACTGTCACCATTTGATATACCTCATAGTCACTATACACAAAGACCATTTACCTCATAATGGGGCATTGGTCTCATTGCATTTTGCACAAGCCTATTCTCTTCTCAATGTTGTGAACCTATCCTCAGACAAAGGTTTGGTGAAAATATCTGCCAGTTGTTTCTCTGTGGGTATGAAACTAACCTCCAAGGTTTTTTTTTGCTACCTCATCTCTCAGAAAATGATGTCTATCTCGATGTGTTTTGGTTCTTGAGTGTTGAATTGAGTTTTTGGAGAGATTAATAGTGTCACGCCCCGACGCGAAATATCGGAGCGCGAAGGCAGTTGCAAGAAAAGGTACAGAGCGAATACTAGACATCAACCATTGCATATTGAATAATACTAAAGCAATCTTCTCATTAATAATACTTTCCAAGTGTCTAGTTACACCACAAATATCAGAGCCATTCTATAGGGCCCAATTACATTGCAATAGAAGGAAATAACTAACTACAACTCTAAGATAACATAATGACTCGACGGTACTCCTGGCTTCACTCTTGGTCATTCCCTTCCTCGTGAGTGTATGTGTCATCCTCGGTCTCACCTAAGAACACAACATCAAATAATGTAGGGTGAGCGATAACGCCCAGTAGGACTTAAATCTCAGGCTCAAGCAGGCTTTAAGTAATTAATGCATTTAATGGCAGCGTATCTAAAGATAGCAGGTACAAGAGAGTCAAAATATAGCAAGAGATAGCACAACAAATATGGATAGCACAATAGCACGAGATCGAGTATAGTTTCCAAAATAGCACAAGTATCGAGTATAGCACGAATAGCAGGATGGCCATAGCACAACTAGCACAAGTATAATAATAGCACGACGAGTATAGCACTTGTTTGTCATTCTAGACATCAGAGAGTATAGCACGTTTTGTGTTTTGATTGTCATATAGATAGTCGAGATAGATAGCACTTGAGTGTAATGCCAAACACTCTGATCATTTAACTCCCATGGGCACTAGCACTTTCGGGCGCACATCCCAGGACCAGATCGGGCCCTTTATATATTGCCAGGCATTGGTTATATTGTATCTTTAGACAATCAGTCAATGGCCAATATAGAGTACCAAGAATAGTTAAGAGCACTAGATGAATAGAAGAGATAGTAGAGAGAACGTAATAGACGAGCAAGTAGAGTATAGATGAGAGCTAAGGGTACTTCACGTAAAACAACGAGTAAACAAGCGATAGTAACAGTTGCACAACACGCGCAAGTCGTATTGGCAGTCAGGTGGAATTCATGATCTTCCCGCTGGCCATGTTATGCACAAGTCCAGAGGTCCGACGTGATTCAAGGTAAGAGCGAACTCCAATAGCCGTTTGGATCATATCGATCCCTAAAGGTGTAATGGGTGTTAGGGTACAACCGGCTCGTCGACCATGTGGGAATCCATGATAGAGGAGACTTACGGAGGCCTTGTGCAAGGGTTCACTAGTCCGGCAAAAGAATATCCGACGCAGAGTTCACAACAACCAAGTAAAGTGTATATATAAAACAGGTGCTCGACGTTCTAGAGGAATTCTAGAACAGTGGAGCGTCGATATCGGTATATAAACAACGCAAGAAATGAATACAAGTCCTTTCAAATAGGTAATTAATATACTTTATTGCAATAAATTACCAGATACATTATGAGATATTTTATGCCAGATTTCAGCCATATATGGATGGTTCATGTGTGTGCATGTGTAAGAGAAATCATAGATAGAAAAAAAGTCGTGAATATGTTTTTAAAGCATTCAATAAAGCTCCTTTTAAACAGGTATTTTTACTGCATGTATGACTATAGAAAGTGAGAGCAATAATTTTATGGGTTTTCATAAAAATCCTGTGAACGCGACGTACCCCATTTAAGTGTCGCGACAGGGTCATGATGAAACGCGACAGGGTCCTGTACGGGTCACGACAGGGCTGTCTGCTCAGGCGGCCAGAACACAACGGGGTTTGCTGTCGCGTTCAGAACACGACAAGATGTTGGTCGCGACGGCTCTGAGAATGCGGCGTGTCGAGCCATCGCGTTCTCAGGTACTTCACCTGAGTTCGAGGGGGAAAAATGTTCTACATCGGATTGTGTGCCAACTTGACTTGTTTGGACACAGGGTACTTTGAAAAAATCATAACTAATTACATAGTCGATGAAAATCACAAAACAGTTGCAAATTAAACTAGACATGTAAGGGTACTTCCAGTAAATCGGAATTAGAGAGAGAACATGGTTCATACATGGTTTGAACATGAACAAGAACGAGTTACAGAACATGACACAGAGAGAAAGATTGATTAAATTCGATCAGCATGCTCGATGAAATTTAGGGCTTTTAGGGAAAAAGATCCCTAACAAGATAAGTATCTACAGTAAAATTTCGTATCATGGGATCAAGTATACATAGAGATTTGATTAAACATGATGTCTCGGTTATCATGTTTGCAGATCTTCTAAAATCAAGAACAAAAGATTGGCGATGAAAAATAGAATCAAGAGGGCTTTTGTTCCTGGTGATTGGAACTACCTACACGAGTTTATTTAATTTTGCTCATGAGAATGCCTACCTTTGACTCGATTTGTCTTCTAGGGTTAAAATCTCCAAGAACGAGGAAGAAGCTCCAAGAACTCCTTCTCCCCACGAGATCCTCTCCTCCATGGCCTCTTCTCCACGTCCAACAACCTTTGGCAACGAGCTAGGGTCGGCCAAGAGGGTTTAAGAGATGTATTTTATGCATGCATGGGTTCCTATTCCTACTTCTATTCTAATTGCTCTTTAATTATGAGATTTCCTAACTCCACCTTCCTTTCTTGCTTTCCAACCTCTATTTAGGTTAGGATGGGATCTAAATTCGTGCTAAATCAAAGGGTAGCTTAGGAATCCAATTTCAACTCTTATTGCCTCTTTTAATGCTTAAAGATTCCTTTTCTATTTAGGAGATATTAAGACTCCGAATTTATGGTAGTTTCTTTTTATTACTATTTGTAAATTCATATTTTGACCCAATAAGTTCTAGAGGATCCATTAAGCAAAGCCCATTACTCTTTTCCATTTATGGTTTTATTTAATGCTCTTTTCATTGAATATCCCTTTAGCCGTTTTAAATTTATTATTTAATTTTTATTTTTCGCAAAAATTCAGGTTGCTACAAATAGCACTAGTGTTATCACATAGAATAGATGTACATCAATGTCATGTTGTGTCACACAACTGACTTTTTAGCCACAATACTTGAGCCACACAACTCCCTGCAGCAATATATTCTACCTCTGCAGTGGAAAGTGCAACTGAGTGTTGCTTCTTGGATGCCCACGAAACCATGCAACCACCCAAATTGACAGTACCCACTAGTACTTTTTCTATCAATTTTACACCCAGCATAGTCAGCATCAGAATAAGAAATCAAATCAGTCTACTACCTGTTGGATACCATAAACCCCAATCATGTGTCCTGAGAGATATCTGAAAATTCTCTTAACTGCAATCAAGTGGCTTTCCTTTGGACTAGATTGATATCTAGCACAAGACAAACTATATGTCAGACCTGCTTGCAGTAAGGTATAGAGGGAGCCAATCATACCTCGGTATTGCTTTGCATCTGCCAATTTACCTTTGTCATCATTTTCAGTTGAACACTTGTACTGATTGGGGTGAGACTGGCTTGCTTGTTCAAACTGAAATTTTTTCAGTAGCTTCTTGACATATTTTTCTTGATTGATGAAGAAGCCATCTTCAAATTGTTTTACATGTAAGCCATGAAAGAATTGAAGCTCCTCCATTAGACTCATCTCAAATTCACTGTGCATATGTTTTGAAAATCTTCACACAGTGAAGGATTAGTAAACCAAAGACAGTATCGTCCACATAGACTTGAACACAATGATATGATTGTGAACACATTTAGTGAAGAGAGTTTGGTCCACTTTACCTCTAGAGTAGTTTTTACTCACGAAAAAATAGCTTAACTTGTCGTACCAAGCTCGGGGTGCCTGTTCAAACCATAAGAGCTTTGTGCAACTTATACTGGTTAGGCCTATTATCATCCTCAAATCCAAGTGGTTGAGAAACATAGACTTCTTCTTTGATGTATCCATTCAGAAAGAAGTTTTAACATCCATTTGAAAAAGTTTGAATTTATTTGAGCATGCTTATGCCAACAAAATTCTAATTGCCTCTAGCCTAGCTACAGGTGCAAAGGATTCGTCAAAGTCTATCCCAAATTCTTGATTATATCTTTTTGCTACCAGTCTAGCTTTATTTCTCACCACTTTACCCTCTTCATTTAGTTTATTCCTAAATATCCATCTTGTCCCAATGACAAAAATTTCAGGGGTTTCTAGGAACTAACTCCAGACATTATTTCTTTCAATTGTCCTAGTTCCTCATGCATAGCATCTATCCAATTTTCCTTTAGAGCCTCTTCAACATTTTTAGTTCCCACTTGAGAGACAAACGCTAAATGATCTTGTTCAACAATGTGTCTAACCTGAGACCTAGTTTGAACTTTATCATTTACATTTCCAATTACATTATCAAGTGGGTGATCTTTTGAGTACCTGACATTTGTGATTGTTGAAGGACCCGATTGTTCTTGGACTTGAGGAACTTGATTTTGTAACTTGTTCTTGAGAGGGTGTTCTTGAGGATTTTCATCTTGAGTCTTTTCCTCTTGAGGATCTTTTTCAGTATCATCATCTTGTTTTCTGAAAAATATTCCTTCATCATCATCATTGTACCTGTGAAAGTAAGCCTTGTTAGTTTTTGTTTCTACTTGAGGATTTCTTTTAGTTTTCTCATTTTGTTTCCCAAGTATTGTTCCTTCATCTTCATCATCATACCTACGAAAATTTGCATCATTAGTCTTTGCATGATACTCATCAAAAACAACATGTGGAGTTTCTTCCACAGTTCTAGTTTTATTGTTAAACACTGTATATGCTCTAGAGTGTTCTGAGTATCCTAGAAAAATACCTGGATCACCTTTGGCTTCAAATTTATCTAAGTCAACTTTATCATTGTTGTGAATGA
Organism: Colocasia esculenta; assembly: GCA_014218235.1. NCBI lineage: Eukaryota > Viridiplantae > Streptophyta > Magnoliopsida > Alismatales > Araceae > Colocasia > Colocasia esculenta. The sequence continues at coordinate 103,976,528 of CM024756.1, forward strand.
AGACCTTGGAGCCAAAGATCCTAAAATACCCAATACTGGGTTTCTTACCTTTTAAGAGTTCATAGGGAGTTTTCTTCATCATAGGTCTTACCATGGCTCTATTAAGGATATAACATGAGGTATTCACTACTTCTACCCAAAAGCTTCTTGTGAGTTGGCTTTCAACCAGAAGAGTGTGAGCCATTTCCACCAAGGTCCTATTTTTTCTTTCCATTACTCCATTTTGTTCTGGTGTCCTTGGGGAGGAAAACATGTGATCTATCCCTTGATTCTTGCAAAATCAAAAAAAGAGCTGTTGTCAAACTCTCCCCCATGATCAGCGTGGATTGAGCATATTTTGTTTGTGCTCCCATGCTAAATTTATTAAAGAACTCTTCAAAGACTTTTCGTGCTTCATTTTTGTGAGCAAGAATTTGACGCAAGTGAACTTGAAAAATCATCCACAATGACAAATCCAAATCATTTGCCATTGAGACTCAATGTTCTAGTAGGTCTAAAAAGGTCCATGTGCAACAATTCATACGGTTTTGAGGTGATTACCGGTGCTTTTGATTTGAAAGACATTCTGGTTTGTTTTCCTGTGCACATGCATCACAAAAACTTTCATTTTTATTAAAGAAATTTCAGGAAGTCCACTTACCAATTTCATCCTAATGATCTTGTTCAAACATTGTAGTTTGCGTGGCAAGCCTACGATGCCACAAAGTCAACTCATCTTGTTTACTGGCAACAAGACACAAATTTTTATTTTCTGGTTCATCTAAATCAAATAATAGATGTTATTCCCTTATTCCAGAATACTTGAGACTTCCTTTTTCTTTATCAACAATTTTGCATGCATTTGATTCAAAGATTACTTTATGGCCTTTATCATACAGTTGGCTTATGCTAAGCAAATTGTGATTAAGACCATTAACCAACAACACGTTGTCTATTGAGTAAGCATACTTACCTACCTTACTTGTGCCAATGATTTGGCCCTTATTGTTACCTCCAAAGACAACTACCTGACCTCTTTTCTCCACTAGCAGACAGAATTATCCGTTATCGCCCGTCATGTACCTCGAGCAGCCACTATCCCAGTACCATTTGTTTTGATTTTCAGCTGCTAGGCATTCCTGCATAGATGGATCAGACAAAGGGTTTTGGTACCCAAATTACTTTGGGTCCCAATTTTTCATTCACGCTAAAAAGTAAATTCTTTGGAATCCATACTTGTTTGAGTTTCAGTTTGTTTGAATTATTCCAGCATTATTTTTCATTATGGCCAAGTTTCTTACGAACAATGCATGAAGGAGATTTTCCCAAGGCATTTGTTTTGTTATTTTGATGAACATTCATTAGCATTTTACCCTTTGTTGCCTGGATGCCTGTCCCTTGACAGTGTACTTCCAGTCCTGTCGACAACTCTCATTGGGTCTGTCGACAGACTTCTTATATTGCTGAGCAGATGAATTCTTTTGATTTGGTTGAGGTTTCTTACCCTGAGCTAGAGTTTTCTTGATCTTGGTTGGAACTTGTTTTATCTATGCTTGGACTACATCAACAAAGATGTGATCAATGTCTCTCCAACTTTCTTTTGTTTACTGGTTGATATCCAAGCCCATACTTTGCACATGTACATTTAATCCCAAACAACATCAAGATTTTGTTTTCTTTTACAAACTTTGAAAGATCATCTGATTTTCCTTTTAACTCTTTTTCACCTTTTTCCACCCATTTTTGATCTCTTGATTTTCATGTTGAATTTTCATGGGAATGATTAGGCTTTGTTTTTCTTTCTCATTTTCCTGCAGTTTTTATTTCATGAATCCATTTCCTCATTGTGAGCTTCCTCATCAATTTTCATCATTTCAATTTCTTTATTTAGGATTGCAATTTGTTTCATCTTGATTTGTTGTGAACAGTGAATTGATCTTTTTCTTGAGTGCTTTTTTTCAGACTTATACTCACAAAATGTTTCAAACAATACATTGTATGCTTCTTCCCTTCATCAACAGTATAGTTCTCGAAGGAAGAATTTACCTCAGTGGAGTCCTCACTCCTTGCATTAAGCGTGAATCTCTTCATCCCAGAGGTTGCTTGTGCGTCCTCATCTTCGTCTTCATTGCTCCAAGTTGCAACATAGCCTTGGCTTTCTTGAAGGTGAATTTGTCCTTATCAGTTTCTTCTTGAGCTCCGGGCATTCTCCTCTCATATGTCCTGGTTTCTTGCACTCATAACACACTATCATGTTAATTTTCTGTTAGAATCAAATTTACTTGAAGAATCTTTCTTTTGAAAAGATTTTGAAGTTACCTGAGCCTTTCCTTTTGAACTTAAGGAATTTCTTGAACTGTCTAGTGAGCATGGACATTTCATCATTCTCACTATCACTAGATGTTCCATTGTCATCACTTTCCTGTTAAATATCTTTCATGGAACTAGAGGAATTTTTATTGAAGCTTTTAGAGAATTGATTTTCTGGGATTTTCTTTAGTTTCTTTCCTTTTTATATTTATTCATAGGTCATCAAAACCAATTAACTCATCTAATTTCATTTTGAATGTTCTTTAGAATCCTCAATGACGGTGGCCATAGTATTCCAAGAGGATGGAAGAGAACAAAGTATCTTCCTAACTAGGTCACTTTCTGAGTATTCTTTCTTAGACCTTTCAATCCATTGATTATTAGCATGAACCTTGCAAACAATCTAATATGGTTTCTTCATTTTTCTTTTAAACATCTCATATTTAGATCTAGCCGTGCTTGCTGGTTTCCCTTACCTCAGACGTACCTTCGTAGATGAGTTCAAGCTTGTCCCACATTCTTTTACTGAAGTGCATGTGGAAACTCTTGAGAACTCCTTGGATGTACAGTGCACTGCATCATGTTCAACGCGCTCCAATTGAGAGTTCCTTTACAAATTTGTTCCTTTGTCCAGTATCTTCATCCTCGGGCAACACATTGCTCCTTTGCTGACGATCTTCCATAGCTCAAAGTCTTGAGCTCTTAGGAAGACCTGCTATGGATAATCAGTGCAATCAAATAAAAGTGGCCTGGACACTGAGTGTCCTTCAGCCATAAACCCTTTTAGATTCCATGAGATCGAAAGTCTCCTGATCGTGAGATCAAGCTATGAATGCAGAAAATCGAGAAACCTCGCTCTGATACCAATTGAAAGATATGAGGAACTATCTATAATGATAATCTAGAAGGGGGTTGAATAGATTACTACAAATTAAAACCACTATGGCCTTCTTTTTTCGTGATACACTGAGTTGCCGAAATCTCAAACAGACTTGCACTAATTTTGAACCAAGATGTTGTGTTGATTATGAGCAAAAAATAACACCCTATCTGGTGTGTGAGAAAAAATGTGCCTACCAAACATCTACCGTAAAATTTCAAACCACAGACCGATGATTTAAGGTGGTTCGGAGTACACAACTGTGGTATTCTACGTCCACCGTCTACACACACACAGAAAGACTGCTTATAAGCGAGTTCAACTCTTACAACACACACACTCAAGTTGTCTGAAGCAAACATGCTTCGAACAACTAGCCACACTTGAATCAAGCACAAGGTACACTTGAATCACAACCACACACACAGATATTTAATGTGCAGAATAGAAGCTTTACAGATGTAGAATATATCCTGATCAAGAACTCTTCGTGATGGTCATCTGGAAGAACTTCAAACTTCATTTTATAAGAACAATTGATGGAGAACTTGAACAGTGGACGGACCGGTTCAACTCCACTTGGAAGACGGATCTTCTTCGCTCTGACGGAGGGTTGAAGCAGAGCAGCAGGAAGAAGCTTTCTCTCTTAGGTTTTGCTTAGGGTTTTGGTATGGCGGTTTCTTACTGCAAAAATACTCAACATAGGGACTCGTGCTTAAAGGATCACCCAAATATAGATCATATCCTGACCATCGATCTTTCTAAAACTTCGGTGTCGATAGGCGATTTGTTGTTGTCGACAACTACTGCATATTTCTGGTTCCAGAACCTTTGAAGGTTTTTTTGGAACACTGGGTTTGTCGACAAGAATTCTCATCTATCGACAGGACATCTGTATCTGTTGACAGGTGAGCTTTAGCTGTCGACAGCTACTGTCTCGAATGAGCTTCCAGTAGCTTGTTTGTTCTGAACTGGTCCTCTGTCGATAGGGGCCTTTATGGCTGTCCACAGGTGTTGACTTGAAGTCTTTTTATTGTTCTTTTTGCACTTAGTTCTTGTTGCTTGGCTTGTATGCATTCACACCTACATTGTGACACATCTAAGTGAGATACACTAAATGTATAGGTGATCAATAGAAGCATGTTCTCATATGATTATATCTTGCATGACTTTTGTCACTGTCATCACGTGTCAACCACATCACAACATCAATTAACATTTCTCATCATCAAAAACATTTAGACACAAACATCAAACATGTGAACCCAACAACCTGATCCAGCTCTGCATAGTCCTGTCTCGAAGGTGCGCTCGACCTTATAGACCCAACTCTCTGCCCTGTCGGATCACGTTCGCCAGAAAATGGCGGAGGCCGAAGATGATGAAACCTCTCCAGAAGCGTTGTGCAGTCTTCGTATGCTGCCATTTGCAACTGGAGTCTGCTGCCGTACCACTAGGGGTACCTCTAGCTGAACCAGTGCTACCTGCAGGGTCGGTGGTGGCTGCTCCTTTGCTGCCATCTCTGCGAAGTACTCACCTCCTGTCGGCACTACTGGTACGGATGGTACTGATGGTACTGCGGGT
>CM024756.1:103981380-104035952 GCA_014218235.1 Colocasia esculenta
TCAATTGGTATCAGAGCCGAGTTTCTCCGATTTATGCTTTATCTATTTGATCTTACGATCAGGAGATTCCACGGTCAAATGGAATCTACCAAGGGTTATATGCTGAGGGACACTTAGTGACCGGCCACCCTTCTTTGATGGCACTGACTATCCATATTGGAAAAACTGTATGCAGGTGTTTCTACGTGCACAAAACTTTGAATTATGGAAGATAGTCAGCAAAGGACCATATGAATTGCCTCAAGACGAAAATACATGGACTAAGGACCAGATTGCCAAAGGGACTCTCAATTGGATCGCCCTCAACATGATGCAGTGCGCGGTCCATCCAAAGGAATACTCGAGGGTCTCCACATGTACCTCAGCTAAGGAGATGTAGGACAAGCTCGAGTTAATATATGAAGGTACGTCTGAGGTGAGAGAATCCAAGGTGAGCATGCTAGTCTCAGAATATGAAATGTTTAAGATGAACCATGATGAGACAATTTCTGACATGTTTGCTAGATTCATGGTACTTATAAATGATTGAAAGGTCTTAAAAAGGAATACTCAGGGAGTGATTTGGTGAGGAAGATACTTCGGTCTCTTCCATCCTCTTGGAACACCAAAGTCACTGTCATCGAGGATTCCAAGAATCTTTCAACAATGAAAGTGGATGAATTGATTGGATCTCTCATGACTTATGAGCTAAATGTAAAAAGAAAGAAACTGAAGAGAATCCAAGGAAGTCTATTGCCTTGAAGGCTTCCAAGAAAGTCTTCAGATTCCAAAAAGGCCCACCAAGAGGGTCTGAGTCTGAAACCTCCACTGATAGTGAGAATGACGAAATGCCATGCTCACTAGACAGTTTAAGAATTTCCTAAATTCAAAAAGGGTGTTAGGAAACTCCAAACTTTCCAAAAAGGGCACCAACAGGTTTGATTCGTCCAATAAAAAATCTGATGTTGTGTGCTATGAGTGCAAGAAGCAGGGACACATGAGAGGAGAGCCCCGAGCTCAAGAAGAACTGAAAAAGGACAAGTTCGTCTTCAAGAAAGCCAAAGCAATGCTGGCTACATGGAGTGATGAAGACGATGACGAAAGAAGTCAAGCTACTTCACGAGATGACGAGATTCACTGTCTCATGGCAAGGAGTGATGACTCCTCTGAGGTAAACTCTTCCTTTGAATCATTTTCTACTACTGAATGGGAAGAAGCTTACACTGTCCTTTTTGAAAAATTCTGTCAATTCAAATCAGAAAATAAAGCACTCAAGAAGAGAGTTAATTCCTTTTCATGAAACAATAATAATGATGAAATTGAATCTCTGAATAAGGTATTGACATGTGAAAATAGATGAACAAACACACAGTGAAGAGATGGATAGCATGAAAATTAAGCTTCAAGAAGTTCAAAAAGAGAAAGATGATCTAATGAACTCTCTTGAAACTCTAAACAGTGAGCATGCTAATCTAAAAGAAAAATTGGAAAAAGCTGAAAAGGAGTTAAAAGGCAAATCAAAGGATCTATCTAGTTTTGTTAAGAGCAAACAAAATCTAGATGCAATCCTAGGATCCATGTGTTTGTTGCTAGACATGGGATTGGTTTCAAAATCCTAAGCCAAAGGAAATTGGCAAAAATCTGTTGACTGATTTCATTGATCCTACCCTAAGCTCTAGCAATCAAATCCCTCAAAGAAAAGGAAAAATCAATCCAAGGTAAAAACAGGAACCTAAGGCTACCAAATTTGTTCCAACTAAGCTTAAGGAGTTTGCTACTAACCCCAAACAGGGATGTCCCAAGGAAAACAGCAAGTCCCTAAAGCTAAGTTCATTAGGCAACAAAAGGTAAGATGCCTATGCATGCTCCTAAGAATCCAAAGCCCACTGTTGTTCATAAGCCATCATCATGTAAAATCTGTAAAAAGATTGGGCACAATGAAAAACAATGCTGGAACAATCCATAAAACAGAAATTCAAACAAATTTGGATTCCAAAGCATTTACTGTTTGGCATGAATGATAAAACGGCACCCAAAGTATTTGGTTACCAAAACCTCTTGTCTAATCCACATGTGCAGGAATGCCTAGCAGCTCACAATCAAACAAATGGTACCTGGATAGTGGCTGCTCGAGGCATATGACGGGCGATAAAGAAAATTTAGTTTGCTCGTGGAAAAAGACGGGTCACGTTGTCTTTGGAGGTACAACAAAGGCTAGATCATCGGCTCAGGTAAGGTTGGTAAGTTTGCCTCCAACTCAATAGATAATGTACTAATAGTTGATGGTCTTCATCACATTTACTTAGCATAAGTCAATTGTGTGATAAGGCCATAAAATTGTTTTTGAATCAGATTCATGTCAAATCTTTGATAAGGGAACAGGAAGTCTCAAATTTTTCTGGAAAAGAATAAATAACATCTACATGGTTGATTTAGATGATCCAGAAAACTGATTTATGTCTTGTAGCAAATAAACAGGATGAGCTTACATTGTGGCATCGTAGGCTTGGTCATGCGAGTTACAATGTTTTGCACAAGATCATGAGCTCAAACTGGTAAGTGGACTTCCTGAAATCCCATTCAATAAAAATGAAAATTTCTGTGATCCATGTGCACAGGAAAACAGACCCAAAAGCCTTCAAATCGAAACGCACCGGTAAGTACTTCCAAAGCTTATGAACTGTTGCACATGGACCTATTTGGACCTACTAGAACACTGAGTCTCAATGGCAAACGGTATGGCTTTGTCATTGTAGATGATTTTCTAGGTTCACTTGGGTGAAATTTCTGGCTCATAAGAATGATGCAATTAATGTTTTTGAAGAATTCTTCAATAAAATTGAGCATGGAAATGTCCACAAGATATGCTCCATCCGCACTGATCACGGGGAGAATTTGACAACAACTCCTTCACTGATTTCTGCATGAACCAAGGAATAGAACACTTGTTCTCCTCCCCAAGAACTCCAGAACAAAACGGGGTGTGGAGAGGAAGAATAGAACCTTGGTAGAGATGGCTCGTACGCTTCTAGTCGAAAATCAACTTGCAAGAACCTTTTGGGCAGAAGCGGTAAACCGTCATGCTACATTCTTATCGAGCCATGGTAAGACCGGTATTCAAGAAAACTCCCTATGAGCTTCTGAAAGGTAAGAAACCATTCCTTGGATACTTCAGAGTTTTTGGTTCAAAGGTGTTCATACATAACAATGATAAAACTGATTTGGACAAATTTGAAGCCAAAAGCGACAAAGGTATTTTTCTTGGATACTCAGAACACTCTAGAGCTTATAGAGTGTTTTAATCTTAAAACCAGAAAAGTGGAAGAAACTCCACATGTTGTATTGATGAATCTGAAACCAAATCTGACAGTTCTAATCTTTACAGGTTTCAAGATGAAACTGAAGATACAACACATGAAGAACTGCAAAACAACCAATAAAATCTCTTAAGTCAGTTCCAAAAATAAACATGGATATCTACGTAGTGATGAAGATGACGGACTTCTGTTCAGAAATGAAGATGAAGTACCTGCACAGATCCACAACAAGAGGATGAACCACAACATGAAGTCCTCCAGCACCCCTCCTCCAGAACAGTCTCTCAAGTGCAGATCAACCCGGTCCTTCAACAATCACTAATGTGAGGTACTCTAAAGCACATCCACTTGAGAATGTCATAGGTAACATAAATGATTCAGTTCAAACTAGGTCTCAAGTTAATCAAATAGTTGAACAGATCATTTATCCTTTGTCTCTCAAGTGGAGCCTAAAAATGTTAAGAAGCCTTGAAAGAAAATCATGGATTGATGCTAGCATGAGGAGTTAGGCCAATTTCAAAGAAACAATGTCTGGAGTTTAGTTCCTAGAACCCCCGAAATTTCTGTAATTGGAACAAGATGGGTCTTTAGGAATAAACTAAATGAAGAGGGAAAGGTGGTGAGAAACAAGGCTAGACTGGTTGCAAAGGGTTATAATCAGGAATTTGGTGTGGATTTTGAAGAATATTTTGCACCTGTAGCTAGGCTAGAAGCAGTCAGAATCTTGCTAGCTTATGCATGTTCAACAAATTCAAACTATATCAAATGGATGTTAAAACTGCTTTCTTAAATGGCTACATTAAAGAGGAAGTTTATGTCTCTCAACCACCTGGCTTTGAACTTCATGACAAACCAAACCATTATATAAATTGCACAAGGCTCTCTATGGTTTGAAACAGGCACCCCCGAGCTTGGTACGACAGGCTAAGCCAATTTCTGGTAAGCAAAAACTACTCACGGGTAAAGTAGACCAAACTCTCTTTACAAAGAATGTTCGCACACATATCATTGTTGTTCAAGTGTATGTGGACGACATAATCTTTGGCTCTACTAACCTTCACTGTGTGAAGAATTCTCATATCACATGCACAGTGAATTTGAGATGAGTTTAATGGGGGAGCTTCAATTTTTTCTTGGTCTGCAGGTCAAGCAAATGGAAGATGGCTTCTTCATAACCAAGAAAAATATGTCAAAGAGCTTCTCAAGAGATTTCAGTTTGAAACTGCAAAACCTGCCTCAACACCGATGAGCACAAGCATTAAGCTAGAAAGTGATGAGAAAGGTAAACCGGTAGATGCTAAACACTTCCGAGGTATGATCGGCTCACTCCTCTATCTTACTGCAAGTAGACTTGACATACATTCAGTGTTGCCTCTATGCTAGATATCAATCTAGTCCAAAGGAAAGCCACCTAATTGCAGTTAAGAAATATTCAGATATCTCTCAGGTACACATGACATGGGTCTTTGGTATCCAGCAGGTAGTAGCTTTAACTTAATCTCATATTCTGATGCTGACTATGCTGGATGTAAAATTGACAGGAAGAGCACTAGTGGCTATTGCCAGATGCTTGGTGGTTGCATGGTTTCGTGGGCATCCAAGAAGCAACATTCGGTTGCACTCCCTCCACTGCAGAGGCAGAATATGTTGCTGCAGGGAGTTGTGCAACACAAGTGTTGTGGATAAAAGTCAGTTGTGTGACTACGACATTGACCTTGGATGCACACCAATCCTATGTGACAACACTAGTGCAATCAATCTATCAAAAAATCTCATTCAACACTCTAGGACAAAACACATAGAAATTCGTCATCACTTCTTGAGAGATGAGGTAGCCAATAGAATTTGGAAATTAGCTTCATACCAACAGAACAACACTAGCTGATATCTTTACAAAACCATTGGCTTGGATAGGTTCACATCCCTTAGAAGAGAATTAGGCTTATGTAAAATTCAGTGCCACAAATCCCAAGTCCTTGATGTATGTTCCTTGTAAGCAACAACTATGGGGTATATCAATGGTGATTTGTGGAAAAACAAGTTCGGCTTGTTTAAACTTTCATTATGCGTGAGAAAATATTCTCCGCCAAGTACCCGTAGTTGGAGCCCATTAGGGACATCCATGTTGGATAAAGGGGTAAGTTTCATTTCATTAGCCAAATTACTCTGAAAACAAACAACAAAATCATAAATCAAAAAATACCAAAAACAGTTTCAATTCCATAATGGTCTGCTAATACATGTGTGCATATCTTGCTTGAATTCGAATTTGCATTGCTTAAATTTTGAGTCTTTTCATGAGCACACATTATGGGGGACTAGTTTTGATTAGATGGGTGTTATTGTGAAGAAATCACTTCTCCTTGTTTGTTCACTAACACCTTCACATAGGATGTTCTTTTCACATTCCCTTCTATCTCTAAACTGGTCTTCCATAGGTATCTGTCGACAGCCCCTATTCCTTTGTCGACAGAACAGCCTTCCAAGAACCCAGTTCTGATTTCTGTGTGCAGCTGTCGACAATCGACAATGGATCTGTCGACAGACATACACAGTCACTGTCCTCCCAGCAAAACTATATTCAGTCTGGTGTAGGTGTCGACAGACACAATCTTGGCTGTCGACAGATACACAGTATTTCAACCAGCAGAACACCCATTCATCTGTCTGTGTGTGACTGTCGACAAGCTCCTCTTTGCTGTCGACAAACACTCTTCACTTGGAATTTCAAGCCTATTCAATCAAAATTCTTGAGCTGGTATCTCTAAAAGTCTAAGTGTCTATATGGTGTTATAACATATATGATCACATCATGTGCATAAGATGTTAAAGCATTTTTCAATAATCTTGTGATTTTTACATAATACTCATGTTGATCTAGGTTCCATCATTCTGGAAACATTTCACTATTTTCAAAAACTTAACACCTAACTCTTCTACATAATTTACTAGTAGGCAACATGGTTCTCTTTTTGAAAAGTATTATGATCAATGAGTTTAATGTCTACAATTGATGGATAATCATCACTACATTGATCTTGGGTTATTAAAACAATACTTGGAGAAAAGCTACCTATTTCTAAACAATTTCATTCCATTAGCTTAAAATGAATTAATTTTGGAAAAATGCAGAGCAATGATGAGTTTTTTTTTGCTAAGTAACCGGGGAGTGGGCATCACAAATGTTTGCCCTCGCGTCAAAAGGCTAATTCTCAACTCTGTACAACGGTATGATGACACTTTCACTGAGTAACTGGGGGTACGAGCACGTATAATGTCTACCCTCATGTTCAAAGGTGTGAAGTTTCTTACTACCACTTTTTCCCATTGCATTAAAGAATGGCAAATAAAGAAAAATTGAAATAGTGTGAAGCCTCCACTGAGTGATAATTCCCAGGGTCATTGATGTTTTTGAATGTCTTGACATTTAGATATTTCTCTCTCATGATCCTTTGAACCTCAACTATGAGGTTGTGTTGTCCTACACTCTAATCAATCAAAAGAAGAGTAAAGTGTTCCTATTTCTTGATCTAAGTGATGTTTTCTTAATGCTTCAACTTAAGACTACTAAGTATCTGTTTGAACCATTGAGATAATTGATGGCTTTTCATCTACATGTATATGATAGGTTCTTAAATATGTATTCATCATCTATTCACCTTAAGTAAACCAACAACCACTGCTCAAGAGTTCCCTCCAAATCATACACACAAATCCAACAAGATCATTCTGGGAGCATCTGTCGACAGATGCAAATCTGTCTGTCGACAGACGCGGCTGCTCTGTTCGAAGCCCACGGGCACGCCGTTTGGGGCTGATTTGGTTGTCCATTGCCTTTTAAACTTCCCCCCCCTCTTTCAAAGGCAACCCAACCTTTCCACCCCAACTCACCCTAAATCTTCCCTCCTTCCTCTCTACACACCTCCTTCCCCTTTCTGGACGGGAAACCCTACTCCTGCTTGATCTCCTTGTTCCTCTCTTTCTCCAGCCCTCCTTCCTATTCCTCCATCCTTGTCCTCATCCCCTCCATGGCTCCCAAGGCGAAGAAGTTCGTTCACGTCGTCGTCCCGCCTCCTCTCTCCTCGCTGCGAAGGATCCAGGGTTCACGATGAACACCGGACCAAACACTGGGATGATACCTTCCAGAGTTGGTCGTACCTCCCCGTCTCCATCTCACACGGGTTACCGGTACATTTCACAAGGTTCGTTCCTCACGTTATGTGGATTTCCATTCATTGGCCGATCTCTTCCCCAACCTCCAACCCCTGTTCGATACCCAGGAGTGGACAGTCTTTCTCTACGCTCATACGGCATACTCTCCCACTGCCGTAACGAGTTCTTCAACACCTAGCTTCCTCCGATCAGGCGTTCTACAACCCTGTAAAGGGCACTCCCTTTAACTCACTGCTAACCTTTTTAGCACTGCCCTCCAGATTCCGAACACCAGGGCGGATATTCTTGATCATCACCCCGATGCCTCTGTCTACTATCCCTTCTTACTCTTCAACCCTATGATAACACCAAGAAGATTGATAAGCTCAATGCCAACAACACTTTCCCTCCCCTCAACCGCATGATCCACCAAATCTTCACCACTTGCATTGTGCCGAAGCATGGCAGTCGTGAACTCGTCACCAATGTTCACAAATCATGTTTTACCTTCTTCCTTAATTGTGAACCCATCAATCTTCCTCTCCTGATGCTTCGCTTGATCATCCAGTGCTTCTATCTACACCAACCCAGGAGATCCATGCCCTTCGCTTGCCAAATTACTTCTCTTTTGAAGTTTATTGGCATTCCCATTCCAGACAGTGAGTGTGTCTCACTCAACTCCCGCAACAGTTTTGATATCATTTGCCGCAACTCGCATGGGATACAAGCTAGTGGATGGGGTCGTGACCCGGGAACTCAAGGGCAAGGCACCTGCTGCTGAGCCGATATAAGACTCGCGGCGATGCAGATCAAACTGCTGATGAAGAAGATGATGAAGACTCCCAGTCAGAGCCACTAGATGCTCCGGGAGATGCTGGTGTTGATGTAGCTGCTCAGCCCTCCATTCGGGATTTGATAGCACAGCTACAAGTGCAGATGAACACATGGCTTTGAGAGGCTGAATGCAAGAATGGATACCTTGGACACACGCATTGACAGACTTGCCACTGAGCGTCATGCCACCATCAGCTCCTCAGATGATGCTGCATAGATAGATTTGATGTCTAGGAGTGGGTCATGTCATGTATTTTCATTTCAGTCTGAGCATGTCGTTTCTCTCTTATGTTATCTCATGTATTTTCTCCTTCACTTCATGTTATTTCAGTCACACTTTTGTCATGTGAATGCTTCACTTTCCTATGAATGAAATCACATGGTCTGTGCATATCTCAAAGTGTGATTGTTGTCTCTATTTTGATGTTGTCAAAGGGGGAGAAGAAACCTCAATTGTATGAGCATTAACAATGTATGAGCATTATCAATTGCATGAGCATTAATTGAATAATTTTGTCATCATCAAAAAGGGGAGAATGTTGGGTTCATATTCTGGAAACTAAGTGAATTCACATTCTAAATGATAATGTTAATCAAACAATGTTTTTGAATGATGAATGTTGAATTGAGGTTTCATACATGTCAATTAACATGATACAATATTTGGTTATCTATGTCTTCATTATACCTAACTATACATGTTTTATCATGTAGGTACAAGTGCATATAACCAAGCCTTCACAATCATGAGAAAATGATCACAAGTATATTATATACATGTACCTGTCGACAGACCCAAAGGCATATGTCGACAGATGCCACGTTGTGATCAGACAGAAAAGTACTAAGTTCAGAAAAAGAGACCCTGTCGACAGATGCTCAGAGACCTGTCGACAGATGTCACAGACAGAAATGCCAGAGTTCTGTGTTTTGGCAAAACTGACTTTGCCTGTCGACAGATGGATGTCGCCTGTCGACAGATGCCACAGGCCAAACTACCTGAATCTGTCTATTGCAAATCTGTTGCAATCTGTCGACACACCTCACAACCTGTCGACAGACGCAGAGAATCTCAAATACGGAAACCTTCCTTCATAACCAAGATTGGTGTTTCAAGTCCCACGACTCTCCACATGAAAACACAACTATATAACATCCTTTTGAAGAGAATCTCGTACAGAAGCAGCCACAACCAAAAACCCTAAGCCAAGTCCAAGAGAAAAGAGTTGATGCTGCTCTACTTCAAGTCTGCAGTGCAGAGACCGAAGATCTATTGATCCTGCAGTACTGAAGAAGATCGTCGTGGATTCAACCTTCTCCATCAATCCAAAGCATCAAGTCGAAGTTTGAACTCCATCCAGACACTCTCAGAAGAGTTCCACATCAGATTTACTCCTATACTCTGAACTCTTCCAGTTTCACATTATTATACTCATGTGTGTGTTTGTGTGATTCAAGCGTCTCTTGTGCTTGAGAACGTGTGTGTGTTGTTCTGATCGTGGGTGCACATCAGAGAACACGTGTGTGTTGTGAGTTGTATTCCCCGAACTCGCTCATAAGCAGTTTATTCTGTGTTGTATGTTTGCCGTGGACGTAGGATACACTGTTGTGTACTCCGAACCACGTAAATCTGCATGTCTCGTGGTTTGATCATTTCTACGATAGATGTTTTGATAGGCACTTGCATATTCACACGCTAGATAAGTTTCTACTTCATCTACACATAGTTTAGATCTTGATACTGTCTTGTTAATCTGTGCTTTAAGAAAAAAAACGTCATAATAGTTTTTTAAGAGACAGTAATCTATTCAACCCCCCTTCTAGATTACTATATTGGGAATTCCGCAACCCTTCAGTATGACATGGACTGGCAGAGACCTGCACACATTAAAGCCAAAGCATAGACAACTATGTTGTCTCTTGCTGTCAGTCAATGTTAGAATTCATGCAGAAGACTATTCACCAAATAGAAATGTCATTCTGCTTTCTAAAAAGTGTTTCTTATAGACATATAGAATAGAAGGCAACGAGCAGATGAGGTGAACATTCATAATGAATGCAAGGATATTAGAGATGTGGGGGGAAGACTTTGACATTCCATATTTGAAAATGTATGAGAATAATAATATATTCATTAAATTTATGATAGAGAAATCGATGTGTCCATGAGACATTGTTCCACTAATGAAATTGTTGCAGAGAGCAAGCGAATCGTTCTTATAGTAGAAGCAAATCGTTGTGTAGATACAAACAAATCGTTGTTTGACAAATCATGGTTCAAGCATAAGCAAATCGTTGTTTGAACAATCATTGTTCAAGCATAAGCAATCGATGTGAACACAGTCATTATAAAGAATAAGCAAGTCGTTGTGAACCCAATCGTTGTGAGCAAATCGTTATAAGCAATCGTTATAAGCATGTCGTTTGTGAACACAAATCGTTGTTCTCACATAAGCAATCGTTGTTTCACTTATCGAATCGATACAATGATCAAATCGTTCTTTAAGTGAAAGCAGATCGTTACAGCAACAAATTGTTGTTTAAACAGACAAATCGATGCAGTGACCAAATTGTTGTTGTTTTTATCGAATCGTTACGGCGACCAAGTTGTTATGTAACTTATCGAATCATTACGACGACCAAGTCGTTATGTAACTTATCGAATCGTTGTGAGACCAAATCGTTGTTTCTCACTTAACAAAGCATTGTGAGAACCAAAACGTTGTTTCTCACTTAACAAATCGTTGTGAGAACCAAATCATTGTTTCTCACTTAACAAATCATTGTGAGAACCAAATCCTTGTTTCTCACTTAACAAATCATTGTGAGAACCAAATTGTTATTTCACACTTAACAAATCGTTGTGAGATCAAATTGATACAACACTTATGAAATCGTTATAAAACTAAAATCGATGTGATACTTATGAGATCCTTGTGAAACTGAAATCGATAATAGTATAGAAATCGTTATGATTCTAATGAAGCCGATATGAAACTTAGGAAGTCGATGTGTACTTAGAAAAATTACATGCTCTAAACTTTAAATGCTTTAGTGTAAGAATACTTACAAGTTTTGCTTGATTTTGCCTGATTTATTTCCTGTGACTAAGCTTCAGGAGAACTTGTTAGACAGTACTTTATTAATGTTTTGTTAATCACCAAAATAGGTATATAATAAATGAAATTATATGGGATGAACTGATCATCATAACCAACGCGTCGTCGTAAGGGAGGCTGAGGCCGACTACATCCTCCTCAGAAAAAGTAATGATCTCGTGGGCCCATGGCGCCTGCCTGCCCGAGCCCGAACCTGCGGCTAATGCGTACGCCTTCTGTTTCCTCCCGCTGTCACCTCCGCTTGTCGAGCCGCCCGCCAATACCAGGACCGCGCCCTTGCCCCGGGGTCCTACGCTCTTCCTCGGGGGTGTGAGCCTTCGGCTGCCTGTCCACAACGTCCTTCCCGATGATGCCACGCCGCAGCATCTCCGAGATCTCCACCTTGAGGCTCCGACACTGGTCAGTATTGTGCCCGAACTCCTTGTGGTACTCGTAGTATAGATATGCTCCACGCCACGAAGGGGGCCTCGCCATTGGCTCGGGTCGCCGAAATTCCAGCAGCGTCTTAATGGCAGGCAAG
The DNA here is from genome assembly GCA_014218235.1 of Colocasia esculenta. NCBI lineage: Eukaryota > Viridiplantae > Streptophyta > Magnoliopsida > Alismatales > Araceae > Colocasia > Colocasia esculenta. Next base: position 103,993,302 of record CM024756.1, read on the forward strand.
ATTTCTGAAGGAAGCCTACCGAATTGAGGTAGATCCCTGATCTGGCGAGCTTCATCTGGTCGCCGGCTCGGATCTAGCCGCCTCTCCCCGTGCGCCGCAGGCTCCTCCATTCTCGCCTTCTTTTAGGCCGATGCACGCTGGTCAATCCCAGCTCGGACGGATGCCCGAGCTTGCCTGCTGCGCCGAGGGTGGACTCCAGCCTCACGTACTTCTACATACGAGAGAGGAGGTCGGAGAGACTTACAGGTGGTTTCTTGGCGATGGAGGCCACGAATGGCGTATTGGAGCAGACCCTCGTCAAGATGTTGACCGCCGTCTGCAAGTCGAGGTCTACCACCTTCATGACTTCTAGATGAAATCTTTTGGCATAGTCCCAAAAGAGCTCGGCCTCCTTCTATGCGACGAGCCATAGATCATTGGTGCACAAAGAGTGTTGCACCGTGTTGTAGAAGTGGTCCAGGAAACGCTGCGCCAGGTTAGGGAAGCTTGTCATTGAGCCCATTGGCAGTGCCTTGAACCATTGCAACGTCGCGTCGTTGAGAGTCGACATGAATGCACGGCATTTTAGGGCATCCGAGATATTCACCATCTCGATTTGCCCCTGAAAGATGTCGAGGTAGTGCACATGATTGGTAGTCCCATTGTACTGCCGGAGCTTAGGGAGCTGTAACTTCATGGGGACAAGGGCCGGGTGATTTCCTCGATGAATGACGAGGTGGACAACAGTGTTGCCATCGAGGGGACACGAGAACCGTGCTATAGGGTCTCAATCTTCCAGTTCATCTCTTGGAGGTCACTCCTCCATCGAGGCTCCATTGCCTGCAGATCCGCCGAGGCGGGTGTCAACTCGGATGAGAAGCGATCGGCCTCTGTTGCCCTGGGCACGCCACGCTCCATTCTCGTCGCAGGTGCCACAAGCAGCGTCGGAATTTGCAGCAGAACTGGCACCGAGAACACTATTGCGGCTGCCTGGATGTCGACATGGCTGATCGATAGCGCCGGCGAGGGGCACGATCCTCAGTGGGTCTGACGTCATCGGGGATGACTGCTATAGGGGTAGTCAGATGACTCGCGGCCTCCCCCTGAGCTATTTCCGTTCGTTGATTTTGCTCCATTCGGGGCAACATCTCATGCATGCCCACTATCATCTGCTCGACTCGGTCGAGACAGGAGGGGGTTGTCGAATCCTGCTCTCCCTTGCCAAAACCGCCTCCGGCGACCTCCTTAACGGTGTGGGTGGGGACGATCTCATCAATTGACGAACGAGCCACCACCTTTCCCTTGGTTCGGATGATCAGTTTATCCCCATGTAATTTAAATTAATTACATATTAATTTTGGTGATTAACAAAACTAAAACAAAGTTTAATCTAACATATTTTCTATTAGATTTGAGTACAGGAAATAAAACAAGGAATAACAAGCTAAATGGGTAAGTATCATTACTCTGTAGCAATGTAAGTTCAAAGCATGAAATTTCTCTAAGTACACATCGATTTTCTGTATGTTGTAACGACTTCCTCTTCTATCATAACAATTTCAATAGATTCATAACGATTTCCTTACTATCATAACAATTTCATACACATATGGATTCTCTATATGTTCTATCATTTTGGGTATCATAATGATTTCATAAGTGTCTGGTCGATTTCGACAAAGCATAACGATTTGCTTCCATAACGATTCGCTAAGTGATCGCATCGACCTCACAACGATTCGCTAAGAAAGCATAACGACTTGGTTCATAACGATTGCTCTCTCATCGATTTCTTAAGTGAGAACAACGATTTGCTCTCACATCGATTTCTTAAGTGAGAACAACGATTTGCACTCGCATCGATTTGATAAGTGAGAACAACGATTTGCTCTCACATCGATTTGATAAGTGAGAACAATGATTTGCTCTCACATCGATTTCTCAAGAGAGAACAACGATTTGCTCTCACAACGACTTGGTCTTCGCATCGATTTGATAGTTGAGAATAACGATTTGCTCTCACATCGATTCTCAAGAGAGATCAACGATTTGCACTCACAATGATTTCAGTTTCAGAACGACTCGTTAAGTCTCATAACGACTTGATCCTTGTAACGATTCGAAAAGTTACACAATGACTCTGTCACTGTAACGATTTGTTTAGTTACATAACGACTTAGTCGCCCTAACGATTTGATACAGCAAACAACGATTTGCTCACATCATTTTGTCTCAGACAACTTGCTCATAACGATTTGCTTATAGAGTCATAACGATTTGTCAATATAACGATTTGTATGTGCATCGGTTTGCTTATAAGTGCACAATGATTTACATTGAAATCAACTCATTTGCATAACGATTTCATAAGTCATGCATGTAACGATTTCATGGATATAACGATTAGATATTTGAACTCATTTTTGAGTTCATTGAAAAGTCAAAGTCTTCACGTATATATTCTAACAACCATGCATTTATTATGACTAAACCTATCACTGCAGTACATGCAAACGATATCTTCTATTTCCATGCTTACACTGTAAACATCTTTTTAGAACAATAGAATGGAACTTCCTTTTTGATATAAAATCAATCTAACGTTGACTGACAATAAGAGACAGCCTAGCTGTCTATCGTTTAGCATTTAATGCATGCAGGTCTCTGACAGCACATCTCAATACAACGTTGGACAGTATGGAAGATAATGGACATCAAAGAAGATTCTCTCTCTTGTTGCATGCATGGAAAGCTAAAGACTGTCAAACAAGAAGCTCTACAGTGACATGCAATCTAACGTAAACAAAAGCTTAGAGACAACGGGCACTTCAACGTTCAAATTTCAAATAGAAGATATATAAGAAGACTGAAGCTCCAGAAGAAAAAACCTTGAATTGATAGACAACGCTTACAACGATTTTTCAAGTCTTCTGTGAGAAAACTGAAGAGCCATGTTTTTCACTCACATCTGTTCTAGCTCTTGCTCTCTGAGATTAGTGTAGATCCTTGAGATAGCTTCTAGTACTAAGAGAGATCAATTCTGCAGATCCTTTTTTTCTCAGTCTTAGCTTCAGATCTAGCATTGTATAAGCTTGATCTAGGGGCTTGTTTTCATTTCCACATTCTTGTGCTTACTTCCCTTCGTGTTGGAGGAAGACCTGGGGTTCCAGGGTGTGCATTCCCTTCATGTAGAAGGAAGACTTGATGGTATCAAGGGTGTTGTAATACCTCTTCGCGTTGTGAAGTGAAGACCAGATGTGGCTGGGTGTGTAAGGGTCCATAAGGGGGACTGTACCCTTGGGTAGTGAAAACCTGAGGTATTGCTCAGGGACTGGACGTAGGACTCCTAAGTAGAGGGGATCCAAAGCAGGAAAATCCTTGTGTAGTGTGATTGCCTTTGTGTGTTTGCTGTTTACCTTTACTAACACTAACAACTATCAAAGTGTGTTTTGTGTGACTATTTTGTGAACAGATTTTTAGGTTCTCAATAATTTTAAGAATCCCATTCACCCCCTGTCTGGGCTTGCTAGCTGGGCAACAAGTGGTATCGGATCTAGTCACTTCGACAAAGAAGAAGATCCAACGATCTGAAGAGAAAAGATCAAATGGCAGCCCAAGGTCACTCCGAAGGTTAGTCAGTCAACAGGCCACCGCTGTTCGATGGAGAAGATTACACCTATTGGAATACAAGAATGGAGTATTTCTTACAAGGTATCGACTATTAGATCTGGTCGATAGTTGAAGAAGGAGATCTCTTAGTTACAAATGAAAGAGATAAGTGGACTGAAGACGACAAGAAAATGATCTCTCTAAACTGCAAAGCCAAGAGCATTCTATGTTGTGCCCTTAGTACGAAGGAATTCAACAGAATTTCCGCCTGCAAATCCACCATGGAAATGTGGGAAAAGTTGAGGATTACCTACGAAGGCACAGATAAAGTAAAAGAAACCAGAATAGACATTCTGGTGACTCAGTATGAAAGGTTTCAGATGCAGCCAGGAGAGTCAATAACCGAAATGTTTAGCAGATTTACATACATCACGAATGGGTTAGCTAGTCTTGAAAGATCTATGAAATGGGAGACATGGTAAGGAAGATTTTGAGATCTTTGCCATCTTCTTGGACTCCCAAGGTAACAGCTATAGAAGAAGCCAATGACTTGAAAAGGATGTCATTGGAGAAACTCATTGGGTCCCTCAAGGCTCATGAGATAAACATGGAAAGATTGGGAGAATCATCAAGTAGAAAGAAGCACACTAATGCCCTCAAAGTAGCAGAAGATAACTCTGAGGAAGAATCTGTGAACGAAGACAGTAGTGAAACAGTGAAGATGAAGAAGCATGTTATCAAGAAGACTACAATGCATCTTAGCCAAGAAGAAAAAGTATCAATCTGGAAGACGTTACTTCAAAAAGGGCAATGATTTCAAGAAAACTGAAGCAAAGGACATCAAGAAAGGTGAGCCAATTTGCTATGAATTTAAGAAGCCAGACATATCAAGGCAGAGTGTCCAAAGCTCAAAAATCTGAATACAAAAAGAAGGAAAGTTCAAGAAAACCAAGAAGATTCAAGAAGAAAGCTATGGCAGCGGCTTGGGACAACAGCAGTAACTCAGACAGTGAGTCGAGCTCAAGCAATGAAGAAAAAGAAGAAGCCAACTTGGCTTTCATGGCCAACACACAAGACAAGGTAACTTCAGACTCATCCTTTTCTTCTTGTAATGATTCTGATTCAGATAACTTAGAAGAGGCCTTCAATGAACTATATTGTAAATATAGAGAAGTATCTAAATTACTAAAAGTAAGCAAGAAAAACATTGCATGCCTAGAAAATACTAATTCAGATTTAAAATCTGAAAATGAGCAAATGGAAAAACAAATAATGAACTAAAAAGGAGAAATGAATTACTGTGTGACGACTTGAAAAATAAAAATGAACAATTAGCAAATTTGGAAAATCAAGAAACAGTAAATAATTTAAAACAAGAAGTCAACACGTTAAGCATAGAAAATGAAAAATTATCAAGCACTCTAGAAAAATTTACAAACGGTAAAACTAGATTAATATTGAAAGGTGCTAGACGGTCAGGTAAAAAGAAACATGGATTAGGTTATACACCCCTCGATAACGAAGAAACTAAAGTTTATCCTAAAATATATCCTAGACCTAAATTTCTACCTGAACAAGACTCAACATACAAGGCAAATCTTAAATACATACCAACTGAAAAAGTAACAAGATGTCTTGTTGTAGTCATTGCAATAAGCTAGGTCATATTAAAGTATCATGTCCTACTAAACATAAAATATGGGTAATCAAAAAGAAAAATGATGACACTAACCAACCAGGACCCAAAAGAACTTGGGTACCTAAAGCTTAATGCTTTTAATGCTAGGAAAGCTTCGAGCATCCAAATGGTATTTAGACAACGGTGCTTAAGGCACATGTCAGGGAACAGGAAACTATTTTCCCATTTAGAAGCTGAAGAAGGTATAGTCACCTATGGAGATAATGGAAAAGGGACTGTAATAGGCAGTGGTTCAGTAGGCAGCAAAGGCAAGACAGTCATTGAAGAAGTTCTATGCGTCAAGGGACTGAAGTACAACCTCATCAGTATCAGCCAACTGTGTGACAAAGACATCAAATCAGATTTGAAGAGTCAAAGTGCAGCATTATGAAGGATGGTGCAATCATCTAAATGGTTTTATTAAGGAGGAAGTTTATGCAGAACAACCTCCAGGTTTTGATGACATTGATTTTCTGAATCATGTATTTAAGTTGCACAAAGTATTATATGGATTAAAACAAGCACCAAGAGCATGGTATGAATGTTTGAATGCATTTCTATTAAACCATGGTTTCATTATAGGTCAAGTAGATAGTACATTATTTGTTAAGTCTAATGTCAAACATATTCTGCTTGTTCAAATATATGTTGATGATATCATATTGGTTCTACTGATGAATCCCTTTGCAAGTATTTTGAAAAGCTCATGCAGGGAGAATTCGAGATGAGCATGATGGGGGAGCTCAACTACTTCCTTGGATTGCAAATCAAGGAAGGAAAGGAAGAAACTCACATCTGTCAAGCCAAGTACACCAGGGAGTTGCTAAAGAAATTTGGATTCGAAAATAGCAAGCCACTGTCAACGCTATGAGCACATCAACATGAATGGATAGTGATAAGGATGGTAAGAAAGTAGACCAAAAGATCTATAGAGGTATGATAGGTTCACTACTATATTTAACTGCCAGTAGACCTGACATACTGTTTAGTGTATGCATGTGTGCTAGGTATCAGGCAGACCCTAAAGAATCTCATTTAATTAGGGTCAAAAGAATCTTTAGATATTTAGCTAAAACCCATGATTTATGTTTATGGTATCCAAAGTCATGTGAAATCAATTTAGTAGGATACTCTGATGCTGACTATGCTGGATGCAAAATAGATAGAAAAAGTACCAGTGGTTGTTGTCAATTTCTTGCAGGATGTCTAATCTCGTGGTCCTTAAAGAAACAAAATTCAGTGGCATTATCTACAGTAGAAGCTGAGTACGTAGCTGCTGGAAGTTGTTGTACACAACTCCTATGGATTAAGCAACAACTTGAGGATTATGGACTCCAGATCAAGACAATTTCCCTATTATGCGACAACACCAGTGCAATAAATCTAACCAAGAATCTAGTACAGTATTCAAGGACTAAGCACATTGAGGATAGATATCATTTTATTCGTGATCATGTAGCTAATGGTAACATAGATATTTCTTTCATTGATACTAATAATCAGTTAGCACATATCTTCACAAAGGTCATACCTGAAGAGAGATTTACTTCTCTTAGAAGGGAATTAGGCATGTGTAATTGTGAAAGAATCATCTGTATAAAACTGGGATATTAATATTCAGAATATCAATTATTTTTCCTCCTTGAATTTAAGCAAAATTCCAAATGGTGCTTGCTTGTTTAAATATCCTTGACGGTTCGTAATTTTTAAAAGAATTTATTTCCATCGAACTGGTCATTTTGTCCTTTTCTGCCATCATACCACCTCCATTTTGAAAAAGTTACTTTATTCTTTTAATACATCCTGAAATATGTGTGGCAACGATTCACATCTCGCCTTCATCTCTTTCTACCTGCCTGAGGCGATACCCTATCGACTCCAGCATCGACTCCTAAGATTTCAAGCTTTCAACTGCTTCCGCCAGTAACTTCTTGAGGGTTTCTATTCCAATCCTCAAGAAACCTTTCTCGTTCGACTTCATGGCATCTTCTGGTGTTTCCGGGAGCGTCGGGGGCTACGGAACTGAGTTCCTGACAGCAGAGCAGCAGGAAAGATTTACCTCTGTGAAGATGAAGCTCTGTGGAAATAAAGCTGTGGATATTGCAGATTTAGAGAAATATGGGATGCACAGCATCGTGGCAGCCATGGATAGGATGAAATGGACAGAAATCGTAACTTTCTCTGAGGTAAGCTATCCAGACTTGGTGAAGGCTTTCTTCGTTTGTTTGAGGACGGAGGAGGATGGATCCTTGACTTCGTCTGTCAAAGGAACCCCAATAAGAATCACTTATGATCTTTTGAAGTCTTTATTTGGAGTTTGCACCACCGGTCACAGTGGGGTACACACTGTTGACACCCAGGCAAAGGAGCTAGGTATTGTTGGTCCCGAGTTCAACCTGAAGGATGGGAAGTTGGATATTAACCAGATGAATGCGTTCAGCCGCTTACTGCACTTTGTTGTTTGTCAAATCTTGGTTCCAAGGAGTGCTAACTTCTAAACCTGCACCAAAGCAGATTCGGACATGATGTTCTGGGCCATCCAGAACCAGAGATAAAAATGGCCGAGGTCATCTTGGAACGAATGAGGTTTGCCCATGCCTAGATTTGGGACACGAAGAGCAAATTAAATGTGTCCCTGCCTTATGCTCATCTGCTCACCAAGATCTTTCAACATTTTGGCATTAACTTGTCTGGAGCAGTAGTAGAGAAGATGGGGCAGGCTATCCGTAGTAGGAATTTAAGGAAGAGTGGATTTTCAGTTGTAAACGGTGTATGGACCAAGACATCAATGGCTGAGGGTGAGGCCATCATAGGCGAAGCCCAAGAAATCCAAGAAGTAACAGTAGCAGCACTAGCCGAAGAAACAGTAACTCTAGCAGCAGCAGAGGCCAGAGTAGAAGAATATGTGGTCACTGGCAGCCTAATTGAAGAAATTCCTCCAGAGAATATTGTGTTAGTTGTAGGAACCTCTGAAGATCTAAACCCCACCACTATTGTGGCATCCATTCTTAGAATGTGCTGGAATCCATTTCTAGCACTCAAGGGGAGCCTGAGAGGTTCAGTGAATCAGTAGCACCGGATGTTGTGGCACAAGGCCACATTGAAAAGACTGTACACTACAAGAAAAAGCGGGATTACCGACGGACTGAATCAGTCGGAAATCCGTCGGTATTCCGTCAGAAAAGGCGCCTTCCGACCGCTTTCCGTCCAACACTCGTCGAAAACTTTCCGTCGGAAATAATTGGTCAGAACTTTCCGACGGATGAAAATTCCGTCGGAATTCGGTCGAAATCTCCGACAGATTTCATCCGTCGGTAAAGGCGTCAGTATTTGCCGACCGAATTACCGACGGTCTTTAACCGTCGGTAATTTATATTTTCCGACGGATGCTTATCTATCGGCCAATCCGTCAGTATTTTCCGAAGGCATTACCGACGGTCGTTTTCCGTCGGTAATTTATACTTTCCGACGGAAACGTAGCCGTCGGAAAATCCGTGGGAAAATACACATTTTTTTTTAAATAAACAAATAAAATACTTGCTACAATGTCAAACCTGCTACAATATTCATAAATTTAACAAATACTAACAATCAACATAAAATCATAAGATACAATAAATATAAATCATATAGCATAATGAATACAAAAATCAACATAGATCTGCTGGATCGTGTGCTGTCCCTGCCTCGTCATCGTCTGGAGCTGGATCCTATATTAAAACAATTAAAATAAGAAACATTAATAATAAATAAAAGAAATACAGTATTTTCAAAATGAAATTTAAAACATGTGATTATTTGTCAAACTTAATACAATAATATTTTTAGATCCATCATTTTCTTGGGTGTTTTTAGATCCGTCCTTTGAATGCCCAACCCAATCCGGAGATCCAAATTGGATTCCGTCAGTTTCTACACGTCACTTTAACCCACCTGGTCGTGTCGGAGAAAACGGCACGTCGATCCGATCCCTATTTGGGATTTTGGACCCCCGGGTTGTGTGTTTTAACTTTTTATATATACTTGGGTGTTTTTAGATCCGTCCTTTGAATGCCCAACCCAATCCAGAGATCCAAATTGGATTCCGTCAGTTCCCACACGTCACTTTAACCACCCGGTCGTGTCGAGAAAACGGCACGCCGATCCGATCCCTATTTGGGATTTTGGACCCCCGGGTTGCGTGTTTTGACCATTTTATATGCTTGGCCGGTTTTTAGATCCGTCCTATGAATGCCCAACCCAATCCGGCGATCCAAATTGGATTCCGTCAATTTCTACACGTCACTTTAACCCACTGGTCGTGTCGGAGAAAACGGCACGTCGATCCGATCCCTATTTGGGATTTTGGACCCCCGGGTTGTGTGTTTCAACTTTTTATATATACTTGGGTGTTTTTAGATCCGTCCTTTGAATGCCCAACCCAATCCGGGGATCCAAATTGGATTCCGTCAGTTCCCACACGTCACTTTAACCCACCCAGTCATGTCGGAGAGAATGGCACGCCGATCCGATCCCTATTTGGGATTTTGGACCCCCGGGTTGCGTGTTTTGACCATTTATATATGCTTGGCCGTGTTTTTAGATCCGTCCTTTGAATGCCCAACCCAATCCGGGGATCCAAATTGGATTCCGTCAGTTCTACACGTCACTTTAACCCACCCGGTCGTGTCGGAGAAAACGGCACGTCGATCCGATCCCTATTTGGGATTTTGGACCCCCGGGTTGTGTGTTTTAACCTTTTATATATACTTGGGTGTCTTTAGATCCGTCCTTTGAATGCCCAACCCAATCGGGGATCCAAATTGGATTCCGTCAATTTCTACACGTCACTTTAACCCACCCGGTCGTGTCGGAGAAAACGACACGTCGATCCGATCCCTATTTGGGATTTTGGACCCCCGGGTTGTGTGTTTTAACCTTTTATATATACTTGGGTGTTTTTAGATCCGTCTTTTGAATGCCCAACCCAATCCGGAGATCCAAATTGGATTCTGTCAGTTCCCACACGTCACTTTAACCCACCCGGTAGTGTCAGAGAAAACGGCATGCCGATCCGATCCCTATTTGGGATTTTGGACCCCCGGTTGCCTGTTTTGACCATTTATATATGCTTAGCCGTGTTTTTAGATCCGTCCTTTGAATGCCCAACCCAATCCGGGGATCCAAATTGGATTCCGTCAGTTTCTACACGTCACTTTAACCCACCCGGTCGTGTCGGAGAAAACGGCACGTCGATCCGATCCCTATTTGGGATTTTGGACCCCCGGGTTGTGTGTTTTAACCTTTTATATATACTTGGGTGTTTTTAGATCCGTCCTTTGAATGCCCAACCCAATCCGGGGATCCAAATTGGATTCCGTCAGTTTCTACACGTCACTTTAACCCACCCGGTCGTGTCGGAGAAAACGGCACGTCGATCCGATCCCTATTTGGGATTTTGGACCCCCGGGTTGTGTGTTTTAACCTTTTATATATACTTGGGTGTTTTTAGATCCGTCTTTTGAATGCCCAACCCAATCCGGAGATCCAAATTGGATTCCGTCAGTTTCTACACGTCACTTTAACCCACCCGTCGTGTCGGAAAAACGGCACGTCGATCCGATCCCTATTTGGGATTTTGACCCCCGGGTTGTGTGTTTTAACCTTTTATATATACTTGGGTGTTTTTAGATCCGTCCTTTGAATGCCCAACCCAATCCGGGATCCAAATTGGATTCCGTCAGTTTCTACACGTCACTTTAACCCACCCGGTCGTGTCGGAGAAAACGGCACGTCGATCCGATCCCTATTTGGGATTTTGGACCCCCGGGTTGTGTGTTTTAACCTTTTATATATACTTGGGTGTTTTTAGATCCGTCTTTTGAATGCCCAACCCAATCCGGAGATCCAAATTGGATTCCGTCAGTTCCCACACGTCACTTTAACCCACCCGGTCGTGTCGGAGAAAACAGCACGCCGATCCGATCCCTATTTGGGATTTTGGACCCCGGGTTGCGTGTTTTAACCATTATATATGGTTGACCGTGTTTTTAGATCGTCCTTTGAATGCCCAACCCAATCCGGGGATCCAATTGGATTCCGTCAGTTTCTACACGTTACTTTAACCCCCCGGTCGTGTTGGACGCCCGGCCCAATCCTAAGTATATGAAATTAATACTAATACTGACCTGAGCTGCTGGCTGTGTGGGGCGTACTCCCTGCATTATTGACATGAACTGCTGAACCATATCGCTGAACTGCGTCTGTAGCTGTAGCCGCTGTGTCTCTATCTGTACCTGCTGCGCCTGTAGCTGTACCCGATGCATCTGTAGCTCTTCCCGCTGCGTCTGTAGCTCTTCCCGCTGCGTCTGTAGCTCTGTACGTAGCTCCTCCCGAATGATGCCTCTAATGTCCTCTACACCACTGACGGCGACGCAGAAGATGAACTCGCGTGTGCCGGAGGAGCGATCGAACTGGCATATGAGGACAACACTCGATGAGTATCCAGGCTGTCCCCAAAGCCGTACACTCGACCCTTCCTCGGCACTCCCGCTGCCTCGACCCAAGCGTCCGCATCCAAATCTGGCTGGGGAGTGCCCTCTGTGTAGCGCTCCGCCATCGTCCTGTCGTACGTCTCCTGTAAAATAATTTAAAATTAAATTATTGAAAACAAATTACTTTAATATCATAATTGAATTCATAATTTAAAGCTTGACTTACAGCAATCGTGCGGGCACTCTCGGTAACATAGTCATCCGTCCCCTTCCGCTTATGAGTCCGGTCAAATAACTCGCGGAAAGTAGGGGCACGCTCCAGGTCGTGATGCTTAGAATTCAACAAAATTAGTTAGTCTCACAATAATAATCCATATGTATATATGAATCGAACAATAAAATACTTACCAATTTTTGACTGTGGGTCGCATAAGATACGGATCCACTAGTATGCACATTCTTCTCCGGTTGAGTTGCTCTGTTGCGTATTGCCGCCTGTGACCGCTGCTGCCATGGTCCAGCAGCCCACGCGCGCAAAGGGACTCCCAATAGTCCGTCCGCAGCCAAACAGGCCGTAATCCACCCAAGCCATAGGATCCCGGTTCCCTGTGGTCTTGATTGCCTTGTCCCGTGCCTCCCACATCGACTTTCTTAAATTAGTCTGGGCCGTAATCTCCCAGACGGCTCGAGCCCGAGGGAGATCCTCGGGTCTCGTGAACGCGAACCTCCGCTGTAAAGAAATAAAATTAATCAACGTTCTGCAATAAACCTAAATTAATAATAATTGAATAAATGACTTCAACTCTTCTAAAATAAAAATACCGTAAATGTCAAATAATAAATCCCGGACTGGCACCGGGAAGTCTCTCCATGCATCCACTGGTCCTGGAATATGTGCGTGGATCAACGTCGTAATATAGCGGGAAGCAGGACTGGGATCTATCTTCCCCCTGCAATTCCACATTAATTTTCTACATGAAATGTATATCCTAAATAACAAATACAGTAACACTGAGATGATGAACTTTACCCTGAGATCCAGCTTGGTTGTCGTCCTGGTAGCTGAGGCCCCTCCTCAGCTGCTGGATGCTGGCTCTCCACCTCTGTTGAAAACAATTTAGTACACTTTATTGTATAAATTGCAAGAGACCAAACATACTAATCTATTGAAACATATGTTTACCTTGTGGTGAGGAAGAAGACGAAGGTAGCGTGGACGGGGAGCATTCCCTGCAAAATTTCATACACATTAGAAATTATGAATTTCAAAAACAACAATGTAGAAAATTACCTGTCGCTGCGGACGACGGGCGTGGACGGGGAGGCATTCCCTGTAAAATTTCATAACATTAGAAATTATGAATTTCAAATAAACAACATATAGAAATTTACCTGTCGCTGGGACGACGGGCGTGGACGGGGAGGCAGTCCCTGCAAAATTTCATACACATTAGAAATTATGAATTTCAATAAACAACATATAAAATTTACCTGTCGCTGGGACGACGGGCGTGGACGGGGAGGCAGTCCCTGCAAAATTTCATACACATTAGAAATTATGAATTTCAAATAAACAACAATGTAGAAATTACCTGTCGCTGGGACGACGGGCGTGGACGGGGGGCATTCCCTGCAAAATTTCATACACATTAGAAATTATGAATTTCAAATAACACAATATAGAAATTTACCTGTCGCTGGGACGACGGGCGTGGACGGGGAGACAGTCCCTGCAAAATTTCATACACATTAGAAATTATGAATTTCAAATAAACAACAATATAGAAATTACATGTCGCTGGGACGACGGGCGTGGACGGGGAGGCAGTCCCTGTAAAATTGTATGTACGTTAGTTCTCGTGAAATCAATATAAACAATATAACCCATATGGTTTTTTGTGTACATATGCATATACCTGTCGCGGACCTGGAGGCAGACGTGGACGCGGAGGCAGTCCCTCTGCCAACGGACATGGCAACCCTCCGACTGCGTCCTCCACGTACCATATCTCTATTGATACAAATAAAGATATAGCAAGTCATCAGCACTCAATTTGAAGTAGCAATTTATTATGAACATGTAATGAACAACAACACCAATTTCTTACAAATATGCAGTATATTATCTATATTCATCATCAGATGCTGAAGACATGTTTAATTCAGCATCATCTTCATCATCATCCTGGAATTCATCCTCATCATCTTGGGAGTCTTCCTCCACATCAGACTCCACCTCCCGCTCAGCGACATTTGGGTCAACTTCTTCTTGTTCGTTATCCTTATGTAAGGAAATTGTTTCATTTATATCATGAACATTGTACTGCGTAGAAGCTGCCAACTCTCGTGCGTCACTCCGATCTGATTGGAAAAAGTTGTCATTAACACCTTCGAGCTCATCATCAGTCGGGAGAAGCTCATACTCAGGGAATAGTCTTGATTTCACTCTACATGCAGCCCACCAATCTCTTAATTTGAGGGATGTATAATTTGAATAATAAACTTGTTGGGCTTGTGCCGCCAGGATGAATGGCTCATATGTACTCAATTTGGACTTATGCTTCACATCGATTATCCATATGTTGTGTCATGACGAATAGATGTCGGGTCAAACCAATGACACTTGAACAGAAATACATTGTTGTCTTGTCCCAAAAATTGCAGTTCAATGACTTCTTCGAGAATGCCATAATAGTCAATTTTTTTTCATTATAGGCACTTCCCTTCACACATACGCCGCTGTTCATCGTAGACTTATTCCGTCCATAATCTCTCGTGTGAAATCTGTATCCATTCACAATGTAGCCTGGATAGACACGTACAATCTTCGAGGGGCCAAAACTAATCTGTTGTACTCTAGAATCGGGAATGAAGCCTTGTTCAACCTATTATGAGATAAATAGACAAACATTGAATAAATGACTTCAACTCAGTCTGCATAAAAACATAACACTTATGTTTCAAAATAATTAGACACATACTCGAGATCTTAACCAAGTAGGAAAAGACTTCTCCCGTTCCTTTTCAACCTGCACGTAAGTTAGACGTGGATTCCGTCGCAATATGACCGAGTCAAACTCTCTGCAATGTAAATGTCACACAACCGTTAGGTTCTGCAGTAATGCACGCAAATGATGACGAATAAGCGTGGAGAGCTTACTGAATGTAAGGGTCTAGTTCTTCGCAATTCATGAACACGTAGATCTCCGCAGCTACCAACTCTCTGTCTTGGAGTGCGCGAGTAGATGAAGATCCGAACGCCCGTCCGGCACACTTGAATACAGAGAGTCGGTCTGACACCTCTGAATCTCAACCATCATCATTACGTGGAGGTTGAGTGCGTCGGGTTCGTATTTCCGTGTCAAAGTACATCGAACAGAAGTTCGATATCTCCTCAATGAGGTACGCCTGAGTAATGGAGCCCTCAACTTGTGCTTTGTTACGGACTTTCATCTTAATCGTGCATGCACCTACGACAATAATTCAAATGCATACATAAGTAATATAAAGATCGTCGTAATGGCAATAAATTGAGATGTAGAAATATACCTCTCAAACGGATACATCCATCGAAATTGTACTGGTCCTCCGACCCTTGCCTCATATGGTAAATGGATGATCAGGTGCTCCATTGAATCAAAGAATGCTGGAGGAAATATCTTCTCTAATTTGCAGACTGTCTGAATTATATTTTGCTCTATATTTTGCAAGTCATGAATTTTGAGTTCTGATGCAGATAAAATCCTGAAGAATTGACTCAGCTCAGTCATTGCTCCCCATATTTGTTTCGGCAACAACTCACGAAAAGCAAGAGGCATCAGTCTTTGCATGAAAACATGGCAGTCATGACTCTTCATTCCGTATATTTTTCCCCTCGTTGACATTTACACAACGCGCAATATTCGAGACATATCCATCCGGAAATCTCAATTGCTTTAACCATTGCAACACTTCCTTAATCTGTCTGGCCCCAAGCACATATGCAGCTTTAGGTTGCACCACTTTCCTTGAACATGCTGTAGCTCTAGTTCTGGACGTTTGCAAAGTACTTTCAAATCGACCCGTGCCTTGACGTTATCCTTCGTTTTACCTTTGACGTCCATAACTGTGTTGAACACATTATCAAAAACATTCTTCTCTATATGCATGACGTCTAGGTTATGACGTATCAAAAGTGTTGACCAATAAGGCAATTCCCAAAAAATGCTTTGCTTCACCCAATTGTGATCCTTCCCAAAGCCAGGGATTTGTCGGGTACTACCAGCCAGTTGTGTTACAGTCGGTAAGTTCTGGACCCGCCTCGCCATATTTCCACCAGACACCCGTTCCATATCTACCTCCTCCATCACAGTTGTATTTTTAATAAAAGAATCCTTTTGCTTTCGGAAAGGATGGTCACTGGGTAGAAACCGCCGATGACAATCGAACCAACAAGATTTTCCCCCAGATTTCAACACAAATGATTTAGAATCCTCCATGCAATAAGGACATGCCAACCTCCCATGTGTGCTCCAGCCAGATAACATGCCGTAGGCTGGAAAGTCACTTATTGTCCACATTAATGCAGCCTTCAGATTGAAATTCTGTTTTCTGGATGCATCATAAGACTGCACACCATCTGACCATAACAATTTCATCTCATCAATCAACGGTCTGAGATATATGTCTATATTCTTTCCTGGACTTTTTGGACCCGGAATCAGCAATGAAAGGAACAGATTCTCACGCTTCATGCACATGCCTGGCGGAAGGTTATACGGTGTTAAGAATACTGGCCAACATGAGTAAGATGCCACCGAGCCTCCGAAAGGATTGAAACCATCTGTGCATAAACCAAGCCGTACGTTGCGTGGATCCCTTGAGAAGTAAGGATGAGTACGGCTAAAATGAGCCCAAGCTTCACCATCGGCAGGATGACTCATTTCACCTTCGTCGCGACGGACTCTTTCCGCATGCCATGTCATATGTCCAGTGTCCTCGAGGACATGAACAATCGCTGCAATCTGGGTGTGATAGGAAAGTACCGCAATGACTTATACGGAACATCCTTCTGCTTTGACTTGTCCCCTCTCTTGGGCTTGAACCTATCATGCTTACAAATACAGCATGATGTCTTATCTGCATCCTCTTTGTAGTACAGCATACAGTGATTCGGACATGCATCAATTTTCATAAAACCAAGCCCCAAATCATTCACCATCTTCTTCGCACGGTAAAAGTCAGCAGGTAACCTCTCTGATTGAGGAAGCATGCTCTTGACCAGTAAGAGAAGCCGGTCAAAACAACTCTCGCTCATATGAAATTCAGATTTCAAATTCAATAGCTGCGACACTGCAGACAACCGTGTATGCTTCTCACAACCATCCCATAATGGCTCATCAGCATCTCGAAGTAACTGATAAAATCTCTGAGCTGTATCATTCGGCACTTCTTCATTTATTTTCTTCATGAATGAATTGAACTCCGGACCAGCAGCATCGACAACCATGTCTACGTACGTACTTGTGGAGGCAAGTAATTAGCTGGTGCAGACGACTGAATATTCAACTCACCATGACACGACCATAACTCATAATGGCCAACAAATCCTCTCGTATACAGATGATGCTGCACATCCCATGTCGATATCCACTTTCTGTTCTTACAAGCCGAACACGGACATCGGATGTTACCCATCGGATCAACTGCTACTGATGTATTACTCAATGCAAACTCAATAAAACTGTCAACTCCGTCTTTAAACTCCTCGGTCACAACTCCATTCACTATTCCACGGTACATCCATGACCGATTCTCCGACATTTTTCCTACATATTAAATGTCATGTCCCGAGTTAAAATCCAACACACCCTCACATCATTCAAGTACCGTACATACGTTATATTGAGAGTCCCAGAGCTAATGGGTGAAATAAAGCGTTGACGTAAAAATAAATGAAGAGTAAACATACATGAATATCAAATAAATTTGAGCACTATATAAATACTTAATGGTATTGAACATTAAAAACAACAAACCGTGATGTCTTCATATTAGGCCACCACCACTTGATCGGCTCTTTATTCACCAGCTTCTCAGTAGATTTCCTAGGGTGAACTAACCACTGATATCCCTAAATATAGTTTGCCAAATACATCTCTTCGTACATAATGGGAAGACATAACTTTGAGAATGTCAAATTCTTTGACACAATTATTTTTCACAAATTTACACCAGTCTTTTCAAATAAACATGTACATACTAGCACACCAACTGCGTCGTAAGATTACAGAATATCGCACTCCTTTTTCATCTTGAACAATAACAGATAATCCACTTTTATTTTCTAAACTTTGTCTTTCTTCTTTCCGAATAATCTTTATGATTTTCGTCATCTTCTCTTTCACCAAAAGTAAACCATCATGCAATCTTCGAATATCGAGCGGAAATATTTTACGTTCAAACAAACAAGTACTTTGATACGTTGGACATTTGTTCTTCTTTGAGTCTAATTTCCATCGCGAACTCTCATCACTAATTACAAAAAAAATTAATAACATTTTATTCATGAGTAATTTAAAATATGAAATTAAATCATAATATGGTAAATATGAAAAATCTCTCAAATGGCTACAAATAAACATACGAATGTTGAATGATTAACTTGCAGTGTGAAATTTGTGAAAGTAAAAATATGTTTAACAAAGAAAGTCATTGCATTGTTTATTTTCATGTCAAGCGTAAAAAATAACAGCGAGCAAGATAAATAATAAATAACTTAATTTACCAAAAGCTTTGAATATAATTAAGAACATAGTCCATAGTGTGTGCCACCAATTTAAGCAGAATTGGCATCCACATAGTGGGTCGCGAAGTCAATCAGAATTGGCATTTTATATGGAGAATCACGATTTTGTGGAAAGCCCTATAATCATGCGTTCTAATTGGTTTTGGCCAAAACTCCCAACATGAAACTTATTGTAAACAAGATATAAATATTTTTACATATTTTATTGAGAACATGGGTATGAGGCCCATGAAACCGAAGTCTGCTCCCCATGGTTTTAAGTTTTAATTCTTCAAAGTAATAAGCTGATTAATTACATAAATGTAAAAACTACAATACTAATCAAGTGTAATAAAATTACATATAATCAAGTGCAATAATAAGCAAATACATTCAAATAAGAAGTGTAATACTAATCATTAAACTTAAAGTGAACAATTAAGCGTAAACTAAGTAATGTCTAGAAGGAAGAGTTCGTACTAATTTATTTTCCTAAATTGGGATGTATATCTTATTAGAGTGCGAGATTTTAACCTTGAGCTGAGATGAGCTGAGTAGACGAGTTCAGTTTGGCATATTACTAATGTGTCTTTGTTTCTTATTGTCAATTTTGTTCTGGTACAAAACGGCCGTTGCCATCAGTAAGACGTTCATTGTTTCCGTAAGATTCTAGATAGCCCCATTTTGGGGTTGGAGAAGATAGTTAAGCTCATGTATATATTGAGATTATTTCGCATACTAATTTTTAGGGCTTCTCTGTTCTCCTCCCCCATCTTATCCTTTCTCTCGTTTTTTATTTTAATTTGAGAACCCTTGAAAGAATGGCAGTCCATATGACCTAAAATGCATTACTTGTAGTTATCTTTTTGGTGAGAATGTCTTAATTTTTGGAAAATGTTTTAACTGGCCATTTTCATTACAAGGCTACAGATTGTTTTATGCAGTATGCCAGAACAGTTAATGAGAGGAACAAAGAAGGATTAATCAACAATATAAACCCTCACTTCAGTCGACTCAAAGTAGAACCTCCAGATTTTTTTCCATTTATGCAACTTGTTACAAAATATCCATATCCTGTCAATGTATCTAGGTGAGACAGATACAGAATATGCACTCATTTAAAATGTCCTTTGAGAATACCCTTGTATGTCAAGGTGTGTGGAGGGTTCCTTTGTTTGAAATCAAAAGTATACTTTAGGATTAGTGTAAGTGGGTTACTCTTTAATCTTTTCATCAAAACTAAACCTGTAGGATGTTCTCTGTAGTCTCAGCTTATACCCTGACCTGTCCCATCACATTCAATAGAAATACATCATTTGCAACTAGAGTACACCAAGACAAATCTTCTTGAATATGCACAGTCAATTCATCCGTATCGAGGGCAAAAGAATATGGATTATTCATGCAAACTAGGGATGTCAACGGTAACCAATAACCCGATAACCGTCCGTTTCGTTAACTTAACGACATCAAATCACATTGTACATCACATTAAAAATTATCCCCTACATAACTATCTCTCATTTACACCATCTCAAACCAAAAATCCCCTAAACATAAATAGCCTATACCAGATTTACTTATACCTGATCCTCTTATTATGGCGGGTTTTGATAACCTGTTAAAAGTTTTGCACCCTACTTAACATGGGTGATAAACTTTAACCCAATTTGATAATCAATTTAGAATAAGCCTGGAGATATTTTATACATGGTTAAAGGGCTATTAAAGGGGAGATATCCCACCATGGAGCGGGATAAAAGTTGTTCCTAGAGATAACTCAATAATGATGCATTTTTTTCCTTAGAAAACCATGTGTCCCCCTTAATGTAAATGATATCAAACTAGAGACAAAAGCTGATAACTCTAATTAAAAGTTACACCCTTTTGTAACTATCCCTCTTTAGATCACTCCCAAACTAATTAAAATAAGAGGTATACATGCATAACCAAAACATGAAAGGGAGTTTGATAATGAGATAAGGGGGTTTATCTCCCTTTTAGCACCAGTTTTAAGACCATTTAACATCTTAGATGTTAGTGTATCCAAGAATCCAAGTATCATAGCTTAGATTTAAACAGTCATCAATGTTCTTACATCATTTTATTTATCAAGTTATTCAACTTTAAAACGATAAATACCATTCACATCAACAATATGTAGGGGGACCGGTGGGGGGGTGGGAAGGGGAGGGGGGTCGGGTGGGGGGGAGGGGGGCTGAGTGCAGCGGAAGGGGGGCCGGGTGGGGGGGGTGGGTGGGAGGGGAGGGGGGTCGGGTGGGGGGGAGGGGGGCTGAGTACAATTGGCAATTGCTCAAAAAGACAGATAAGGGTAAGAAGAAGAAAGAAAGATGCAACTTATACAGGGCACAAGGGACATTCAATCAATAAAGTATGGTCAAAAACAGCAGAAATATGAAGAGTCAGGAACTGCCCAGGCAGTCAAAGGCCCCAAACTGACAAGTTGGCCTGCCTAGGCTGTCAGTTGGCCAACTTTTAAATCACTGCACCAATTCTTCTAAGGAACATTTTACTGAATCAATGGAGTGGAAAAATGCAGTGAAAAAAAGCTTTCTTATCCTTCTAGCATCCCAAAAGTCTTAACACTTGAGAAAATACAGTGTCCGCAGTAAACTGTGACAAGAATAGATAAAAGACAAACTTGAAGTTGGCGAATGGAGAAAATTCATGTCCCTTCTCAAGGATCTAGTGATAATTGTTAATGAGACAATGGAAGTACTACGAACACGAACACGCTCATTTGCACAAGCAGCCTATCCTTGACAAATGAACTATGGTCTTTCTAATCAGGAGAAAAATGTCTCCGGCTAATAAATGCACTGAAAGTAACTCTGATATTTCATAACAACATCGCGAAAGACAGAAAAGAAAAGCAACAATCAATCAATGTCCATAATGTCCACAGAAAATAGTGTTTGTACATTTACATTAAGCGATACTGAGACTTCTAGAAAAGGTTAGGATGAGAATAAGCATGACGTTTAAATGACCTACTGGCAAAATATCAACTATATTGCATAAGACACAGATATTAGCATCCCAATGGCCGGTGGGGGGGTGGGAAGGGGAGGGGGGTCGGGTGGGGGGAGGGGGGCTGAGTGCAGGGGAAGGGGGGCCGGGTGGGGGGGTGGGAAGGGGAGGGGGGCCGGGTGGGGGGGAGGGGGGCTGAGTGCAAAGGGGGAGGGGGGGATCGTGCAGGGGGGGGTGGGGGGGAGGGGGGGACCGCGCAGGGGGGGAGGTGGGCCGGGTGGGGGGGAGGGGGGCCGAGTGCAGGGGGAGGGGGGGATCGCACAGGGGGGGAGGGGGGCGGTGGGGGGAGGCGGAGGACGGTGGCGGGGGTGGGGAGAGCTACTCACCGGGAAGGGAGCGCCGGCGGCGAGCGGCGGCGGCGGCGAGACGGCGGCGACCGGCGGAGAGCGGCGACCGGCGAAGGCGAGCGGCGGCGGCGGCGACCGTCGTCGGCGCCGGGGGCGAGAGCGAGAGAGAGAGAGAGGAGAGAGAGAGAGAGAGGAGAGAGAGAGAGAGAGAAAGAGAGAGAGAGAGCGGGGAGGGAAAGAGAGCGGAGAGGGAAAGAGGGGGGGTTTCGCGGGGAGGTGTAGCGGGTTTACCGACGGATATTCCGACGGAAATATATCCGTCGGAATATCCGTCGGTATTCTTGAATTACCGACGGATATTTCCGACGGATTAATTTCCGTCGGAATTTCAGACGTATTTTCCGTCAGATATATTTCCGTCGGAATATCCGTCGGAAATACCGACGGCAATAAATCCGTCGGAATATCCATCGGTAATCCCGCTTTTCCTTGTGGTGGTAGTAGAAGATGCTCCTGCTCAGGGGGAGCAAGATCAGGAAGATGAAGCTGTGGCATCAGGCCACAATGTTGTTCAGATGGAAGATTCCTCTGCTGAAGGGAGATTTTAGGTGAGAAAGAAGGTCAGTCTCAGGGGGAGAGAATGAAAAATCTCCAGTAAATGATTTTCAAGAAGAGTAACTTCCAGTTCTTCTGATTCAGATTGTCAAGATGCTCATGATGATCTTGAGGAGCCCGTTGCTAGGGCAAGTAAGAAACGAAAGGAAGTTGCTTCAGAGATTCCTCTCCTTGCAGAAGCCACCATTTCAGAGGCCACAAAGACAGACGTTTGACATTAACCGGAAGCCTGTGATTGAAAGGTTAGATGCCCAAGGTGAAATACTTTGCTCTGTGCAATCGGATGTTAATTCTATTTTTATGAGCCAAGCTTCGGCAGCAAAATAAATGGGCATGGTGAAGAATGCAGTAAGGTGGTTGAACAAGGAAATGGGAAGCATGAAGACTCTTTTGTCAGACATTCTAAAGGAGGTATGAGCATTACACCTCCTGCTCCCACACCACCTGCTCCTCAGCCTTCTGAGGATGCAAATGAAGAGATTGCTAGGCCATCAGGGCCTGTTCAGCAGAGGAGTCTAGGCCTTCAGGGCCATCAGGGCCAGTAATTGTTGATCAGGTGACAATTGAAGAATCTGGGCTAAGTGGGCCAGCTCAGGATCTGTCAGGGCCAACCGGGCCAGTGGTTCCTGAAGCTGATCATGTCAGGGTAGAAGAAGACTGTATGTCCTGAGCCCCAGCTCCCAGCTTCCTTTCCCATTCAAACACCAGCTCCTCCTTCACCACCTTCATCCTCCACAGCACCTCCAGCTCCACCTACTTTCAAACAACCACTACCCAGAAACATCTCTTCACCTACTCCATTCCTTCACAGTCCTCTTCATCTCCTGCTCCACCACTCACATTCCTATTCCTCCAGCCTCCTCATCAGCTGGAGCCTCCTCATCCTCTGGTCCCTCTTCTTTTGGACCAACAGATATACCTCCTTCTACCTCACATTCTTTTCTTCATCCTACTACTCCTCCTTCTTCATTACAATTATTCCGGAGAGTGCTCAGATTGATGCTCCTTTCTTAGGGACATCAAAGATGAGTTGAAGAAGCCATTCTCCGCTCTGTATTGAAGGTTGGCCCTCATGTTCATAGGACAGGCTCTTCTATCCCTGCTCCTAAGAAATGCAAAATAACCTCCACCTCTTCTATTTCTTCTGACCCTTGTTATCTACCTCTGTGGTTTTCTCTAACAGTGGACAATAAAAATAAACCACTCTATAGAGAATTCTTTCAGAAATTTGCTTATGCTACTATTTTTAATCTTCCTCACCTAAATCTTACCAATCATCTTACTGTCATTTTGCCTTACACCCCTCTTTCAAAATCTGAAAAATCAAAATCTTCTCTCTAGCTGAGTCCAAAATTGAAGAGCAGTGGGCTCGGGGCCACAAGACTTTGTACAATAAGTTTCTTCTTGCCAAATCAGCCAGGTTCCCTCCTCGGGATCATTCCTTGACCTTATCAGAATGGTTCCAAATCCTTCACAAGGACACCTGGGCTCCCTTCATACAAAAGGAAATCAAGATGATCCAGTACTTTCAAATGTTCAATGACTACCAGTATCTCCATCATCTCCCCGAAAATTCAGCTTGGTCAGTTCAAGCAGGCTATCAGTGCTCTGGGGTCTGTAGAAGCTCACACTGAAGCTATCCAGGTTGATTTTGCCACCCTCGAGCTACCTGATGTTGTTTTTCTTCCCCTCTTCACTCTCTGGTCATGGAATCAGCTGTTGGCTCAATTATTTTTGAGCGTTTAGCTAGAGTCATGGGAAGAATCAAAGTGCAGAAGGGTCATCTGGTTGCCTTTCACAGATTTTTGTTCAGAGAATATCACCAGGGCCATGTCAATGCTGATGTCCTCGCCCCTCTTTTGTCTAAATGTGAAAGACTCTCTCCTACAGAGTGGGCCAGATTCTATCCCCTATCTACTCAGCAGCTTACTGATCTGAATGTATCTCAGGCCAGGGAAGGTAAACCTCCACTTTCAGCTGCCACATTTCTGGACATGAATTCCATTCACCTTGTTCATGATCCTTATCAGACATGGGTTGAAAGGTATAAGGTGTATGTGGCCATGCGGCTAGAATTGAAGCACCAGGAGCTTTTCTATCCAGTCTCTATGGATCAGTTCCTAGCCTGTGCCAGTTTTGGGAAGATTCCCTTCTTTAAAGTTTCCCTTGATTGAGATCGGTATGCTCAGTTCTTAGATGAGTAGCTGGTTCGTCATCTTGCCAGGATGGCTCCTACCATGGGACCTTCCTATTCTCTAGAACCTGGTATTTTTAGGCTATATTTTGAGAAGCAGGAAGAAAAGGCTTGGGAAGTCATTTCTCATTATGCCTCTCTTCTGTCTCCTGCTTTCTATCTTCCTATACCCAGTCAAAATTGAATAAAATGATCCCATGTTCTCCTTATTCTTTTCTCTCTTCTTTGTGTCACTCTTATATATTTTTTGCTTAATGACAAAAAGGGGGAGAAATATAGTACTTCTGAAATATATCTCTTATATTTCAGCAATTTCGTTTAGATTCATTTCAGTCATCTATGATCTTGTTAAGTTTTATCATCACAAAAAAGAGGAGATTGATGATCAGTTTATCCCCATGTAATTTAAATTAATTATATTTATTTTGATGATTAACAAAACTAAACAAAGTTTAATCTAACATATTTTCTATGAGATTTGAGTATAGGAAATGAAACAAGGAATAACAAGCTAAATGCATAAGTATCATTTACTATGTAGCAATGTAAGTTCAAAGCATGAAATTTCTCTAAGTACACATCGATTTTCTGTATGTGTAACGACTTCTTCTTCTATCATACGATTTCCTTACTATCATAACGATTTCATACACATAAGGATTCGCTATGTTCTATCATTTCGGGTATCATAATGATTTCATAAGTGTCTGGTCGATTTCGAGAAAGCATACGATTTGCTTCATAACGATTTGCTAAGTGATTGCATCGACCTCACAACGATTCACTAAGAAAGCGTAATGACTTGGTTCATAACGATTTGCTCTCTCATCGATTTCTTAAGTGAGAACAATGATTTGCTCTCACATCGATTTCTTAAGTGAGAACAACGATTTGCTCTCGTATCGATTTGATAAGTGAGAACAACGATTTACTTTCACAACAATTTGGTCTTCACATCGATTTGATAAGTGAGAACAACGATTTGCTCTCACATCGATTTCTCAAGAGAGAACAATGATTTGCACTCACAACGATTTCGGTTCACAACGACTCGTTAAGTCTCATAACGACTTCATCCTTGTAAAGATTCGATAAGTTACACAACGACTCTATCATTGTAATGATTCGTTTAGTTACATAACGACTTAGTCGCCGTAACAATTCGATACAATAAACAACGATTTGCTCACATCGTTTTTCTCTGACAACTTGCTCATAACGATTTGCTTATAGAGTCATAACGATTTGTCAATATAACGATTTGTATATGCATCGGTTGCTTAGAAGTGCACAATGATTTACATTGATATCAACTCATTTGCATAACGATTTCATAAGTCATGTATGTAACGATTTCATGGAATATAACGATTTGATATTTGAACTCATTTCTGAGTTCGTTGAAAAGTCAAGGTCTTCACGTATATATTTCTGACAACCATGCATTTATTATGACTGAACGTATCACTGCAGTGCATGCAAATGATATCTTCTATTTCCATGCTTACACTGTAAACATCTTTTTAGAAGAATAGAATGGAACTTCCTTTTTGATATAAAATCAATCTAACGTTGACTGACAACAAGAGACAGGCTAGCTGTCTATCGTTTTAGCATTTAATGCGTGCAGGTCTCTGACAACACATCTCAATACAATGTTGGACAATATGGAAGATAACGGACATTAAAGAAGATCCTCTCTCTTGTTGCATGCATGGAAAGCTAAAGATTGTCAAACAAGAAGCTCTACAGTGACATGCAGTCTAACGTAAACAAAAGCTTAGAGACAACAGGCACTTCAACATTCAAATTTCAAATAGAAGATATATAAAGAAGACTGAACCTCTAGAAGAAAAAACCTTGAATTGATAGACAACACTTACAACGATTTTTCAAGTCTTCTGTGAGAAAACTGAAGAGCCAAGTTTTTCACTCACATCTGTTCTAGCTCTTGCTCTCTGAGATTAGTGTAGATCCTTGAGATAACTTCTAGTACTGAGAGAGATCAATTCTGCAGATCCTTTCTTTCTCAGTATTAGCTTCAGATCTAGCATTGTATAAGCTTGATCTAGGGGCTTGTTTTCATTCCACATTCTCGTGCTTACTTCCCTTCGTGTTGAAGGAAGACTTGGGGTTCCAGGGTGTGTATTCCCTTCGTATAGAAGGAAGACTTGGTGGTATCCAAGTTGTTGTAATTCCTCTTCGGGTTGTGAAGAGAAGACCAGCTGCGGCTGGGCGTGTAAGGGTCCATAAGGGGGACTGTACCCTTGGGTAGTGAAAACTTGAGGTATTGCTCAGGGACTGGACGTAGGACTCCTAAGGAGAGGGGATCCGAACCAGGATAAATCCTTGTGTATTGTGATTGCCTTTATGTGTTTGTTGCTTACCTTTACTACCCTAACAACTATCGAAGTGTGTTTTGTGTGACTATTTTATGAACAGATTTTTAGTTCTCAATAATTTTAAGAATCCCATGCACCCCCCTCTGGGCTTGCTAGCTGGGTACACGTGCCATAGAAGCTTTTTGTAAGAGTTTCCCAGACAGCGCTAAAATATACTGCTGGAGCAACGGGGTCGGCTCAAGCCGTGAAGACCCAAGGGATGGCGTGATGACGGAAGAGTTGCCGAGCTCTTGACCTGCAAGACCACCGAGGCTCCTCGGTGGGTAGACACTCCGACGATCAAGTCAGCTCGGGGTTTTGAAGTCAGTCGTTTCAGTTTTAGAGATTGCGTATCTTTGGATAGAGTATCTCCTTCTTTTGTAAAACTAAGGTGCTTATTTGACAGCTGGGTATCCTCGTAATTCCCGTCGGAGCTGTTGCTTTTCTCATTGGCGTATAATATAAAATGGCTGGGGGGGCGGGACTGCGTTCTTCACGACGTGGTTGTCGAACGCGCAGGGTCAGAGGACGTGGCCTACGTGCATTCTGCAATCTGGTGAGCTGTGAGGGTTCAGCTGACGTGTTGGACGCTGATTGGGCTCCTGCCTTATATGGCTTGTCGCACTGGGCTGTGGGATGAGTCGAAGGTCGGACTAGCCGAGCTCTAGCTCGACACTTATTCAACATCGACCGAGAACCCTCTGCATCATTATGATACTTTCCCCTACCTATAAGAAAAAAAAAAGACCCTTTCCTTCTCCATCTTCTATAATGCATATTTTAGTGTGTATTAAAGTGACACATTCATCTGTAGGAGCTTGAAAAAAGTAAAAGTGAAAGTGACATAAAAAGTCCTCAAACCACCACAAGTGGCATGCCTCTAATAATATATCCAATTTAGTACACATTTTTTGGTGTACAAAATTTCTCATCATCTCAACTGCTCTCATCCCTCTCTATCTTATTTCGTTTTCAAAGGGCATGGGAGACCTTTTCGGCGTCCCTTTATAACATGCTAGTCAGCGGCCCAGAGACAAGGTAGGTGAGCAAAAATAGGGCTTTCCTCTCGATGATTTTCTACAAAGAAAAAGTCTTGTTGTAAATTAAAAATTGCAACAAGACTTGCAAATTCAACGCGGGGAGGGGGGGTTTGCTACCTAACCCTTAGGATTAGGTGATCATGATATGGGATATTATTATAATACCCATATCATGATGTGACAAACCCCATCCAAACCGGAAGGCCAGAGCTAGCGGGGTCATAAAAGGGAGCCTTGTCGTCCAGTTATGGATTACCTCCTCCTACACCCACCGGTGTTCCATCTCCGCGTTCCATAGCAGAATGCCCGAGCCAACTCCCATGGATGGCCTCACCATCCCCCACTTCGTGTTGGTGCCACTCCCCGCCCAAGGCCACACCATTCCCATGGTAGACATCGCCCACCTCCTGGCCGAGCGCGGCGTCACCGTCACCTTCGTCACCACGCCCGTCAACGCTGCGCGAATCCGGATGGTGATCGACCGTGCCGAGGCCGCCGGATTGCCCATCGGGTTCCTCGAGCTCAGGTTCCCCTGTGCCGAGGCGGGCCTCCCGGAGGGCTGTGAGAACGTCGACCTCCTTCCGTCGCTAGAGCTGACCCCCGCGTTCTTCCGAGCCTGCGGCCTGCTTCGCGAGCCGCTGCTAGATCGCCTCCGGGAGCCGCATCAGCCGCCGGCGAGCTGCATCGTGTCCGACATGTGGCACCTGTGGACGCAGGGGGTCGCGGACGAGCTGGGCGTGCCGAGGCTCATCTTCCACGGCACCGGTTGCTTCCCCCTCTTGTGTATGCGCAACATCCGCTCCAGCACACTGTTCGACGAGGTGAACGACGACACAAAGCCCCTAATGGTGCCCGGACTGCCTCACCGAATCGAGATCACCAAGGGCCAATCTCCGTTTTTCCGCCAGATCCTGAGTCCGAGAGGCTCTGGAACGAGATGCTGACAGCAGATGAAGCATGCCATGGTGTGGTTGTCAACAGCTTCCACGAGATGGAGTCTCTCTACATCGAGGGCTACCAGAAAGCCATCGGGAAGAAGGCCTGGGCTATAGGACCCGTGTGCCTCTACAACAAGAACGAAGACGTCTCCGTGAAGGCTGTCAGGGGGAACAAGTCCTCGGACGACGGTCTGCAGTGCCTGGCCTGGCTCGACTCCATGGCGCCGAGAAGCGTCGTCTACGCCAGCTTCGGCAGCGTGGCGTACATTTCGCCGTCCCAGCACGTCGAGATAGGGGAGGGGCTGAAGGCCTCGAACCACCCGTTTGTCTGGGTAATCAAACCTAGAGAGCAGTCGCCGGCGCTGGAGCAGTGGCTCGCCGAGGGGTTCGAGGAGAGTACGGAGGGGAGAGGCTTCGTCATCAGGGGTTGGGCGCCGCAGGTGGCGATCCTCTCCCACTCGGCGGTGGGTGGGTTCGTCACCCATTGCGGGTGGAACTCGTGCCTGGAGGCCATCTGCGCAGGGGTGCCGGTGCTCACCTGGCCGTTCTTTGCTGAGCAGTTCCTGAACGAGAGGTTCATGGTGAGCGTGCTGGGCATCG
Organism: Colocasia esculenta; assembly: GCA_014218235.1. Classification (NCBI taxonomy): domain Eukaryota; kingdom Viridiplantae; phylum Streptophyta; class Magnoliopsida; order Alismatales; family Araceae; genus Colocasia; species Colocasia esculenta. Next base: position 104,022,913 of record CM024756.1, read on the forward strand.
GTGTCGCCGCCGGGGTGAACACCCGGACTATGCTGATGGGTGATGAAATAATGGTTAAGAGGGAAGCCGTCGAGGAATCCGTGAGGAAGCTGATGGACGGAGGGGAGGAGGGGGAGGAGAGAAGGAAGAGGACCAAGGAGCTGGGGGAGAAGGCCAGAAGGCCATGGAGGTGGCAGGGTCTTCCTACCAGAACATGACTGATTTGATTCAGGAAGTTTCGTTGCACAACGTCAAAGTGCGGTCCAAGATGGGAAGAGAAGCCTAGTCTTCCACGTTTCAGCACACTAGAAATTATAAATATCGCTTATTAGTTATTACCTTTTGACTGTTTCAAAGTAGAACAAACTTTGTTAGGTGGACGTTTAATCGTCTCTTTTCAATTCTGATGGTTCAATCAATCAAATAATAAGGTGAATTCAATAATTACGAGAGTATTTAATAAGTAGAATCTAGCCTGAGAATGACTACCAAGTCTTAAAAAAGAAAGTTTATTACACTTAAAAATTATTTTTTTCTCATGTACTTATATAACCTTTTTACTGGTCAATATATTAGCCGCGCATTATATCTATCTAATGAAAAATAAAAAATACATGAAAAATGTAATTCTCAAGTATACTAATTATTTTTATCTTAAAATTTTATTTTTCTAATCATTCAATTAATTGGACTATGGTTTCTCATTCTCAAAAATATTTGGGCAAATCTTTTGTGTGCACTAGATATGACATTATTAGAGTTATATAATATATTTTTCAAACTTTAATTATCCTCTCCACACCTCTATTTTTTTAAAAAATCTTAAAATATGACACAACCTCATTAAATAAGCCATATTGTGCACACCAAAAATATTTTCATTTCGATGAATCGTCTAAAATGTCTACGTTGGAATTGCATTTAAGTCAACATTGGACTTTGGTGGCAAAAGTTCACGTAATCCTATTACAACAACTCGTTGACAAATTTAGGTTCTCCAATTTTTCCATATTTTATTTGGTAGCGGGCTTTCACATATTTTGCAAACTGGAGAAAGTGGTTAGTATTTTATTTTTCTTATATGTTACGAACTTTTTTCAACATGAAAATATCTTCAATTTACATGTTCCTTTATATACAAATTTGCACCCATGATTTCCTTTTAATATATTTTTTCTAATATATTGCAAACATATGATCCTAGCTATTTCACCAAAATGTTGTTACCCGTGAATTTACACTATTTGGAAAAAGAGTTCTCGTGGTTCTTCATTGTATAGGAAATGTGAACAACGAAAAGGCTTCTTATATATTCTACCGCATTAGTTCGATAGCAATATGCTAGAATAATTTTATATTAATAGAATGAATATTTTACTACGTACATGTATACGTAAAACAAATATGGACCCTAATAACTTATTATATATAGTCAATAAGTGTGGATATTTCCTAGTTATACTTATAGGAACTTATTGTTTTTAATAGTTGATGAAAAAATAATCATGTTGCTTGATTTGAATAAAAAATAGTATAAATATATAGTACCTGTGTGTTAATAAATGGCAGGTGCATGAATGATCTAGACCACGTGAACGGTTAAGATAAAACCAAAAGGCTCCACTCCGCCGACACCGAACCCTATAAATAGTACCCATTGGGGAGCAACAATGGGTAACACCAAGAAAAGCCAAAGGCCAGTCCCACTCAAAAGCCATCCCCTTTACGGAAACTTTCCAAAAAATACTTTAGGATAGGTTTGATAAGTAAATAAGTCTTAAAAGGGGTTATCATCTTTGATAATTGTTGTCGTTTAAATAAATTGGATAGTTTATCAAATACTTATCAGTATTTATTGATGATAAGTCTTGATAAGTTTAATTCTCATTTTTAAGCTGATAAAGTTATATGTGCTTATAAGGGGCTCAAAATATCTCAAAGTAGAGATAAATTTTATTAATGATCTTGATGTGATATAAAGTTATCTCATTAATGGTCTGGATATGACATAAAACAATCGATGTGACAAAATTATTACACCTTCAAATGTTGTACCAAAGTAAATGGTGGCTATCAGAGGTTATCTTATGATATTCACCTTACAGATAGCTTATCTGATTATCAAACTTGTCCAGTAATACCATTTGATAACACATTAAAATAACATACCAATCAAAATGCACCACAACCTCATCATTTATGAGGTGTTTTTAATTTTTTATTTCAGTTACTAATGTGGCATAGTTTTAATGGTGATGTTATTTTAATGTGTTATCAAATGATGTTACAAAATTGTTTCTCTTACGGAAACAAGCCTTACCTCCTTTCTCCTTTTCTTCAACAGCATCTACTGCTTCTTCTTGTACACTCCACCACAAAATGTTGATCCTCTTTTCACCTTGTGAGAAATCATATTGTATTTATACCTAGTCTTCAATACAAACTTCCTTTCATCAATCTTGTGCTCATTTCATTACTCCAACATTTGTTATTAGAGCCATAGCCTCCATTCCGTTAAGTTTAAATCATGGCAGCATCTACCATCACTCTTTTGAAAGAGGATACGAGACATTAGAGGATGCGGCAAGTCTATCATCGTAAGTATTCGCAAAGCAAAAGAATTATAAAAGAACAAAAAGAAAGATTGCAAAGGCATTATCATTCATCTAACAAGAGGTAAGCAAATCTATCTTTCCCCATATTATGGTGTCCACAAGTTTGAAAGATGTTTGAGATCTTCTAAACCAAAGAATTCTAAGGGTCATTAAAGTTAATCTTCATTAAGTTGCAATCACTATAGAGTGAGTTTGATAATATCCTGATGAAAGATAATGGAACTATTCAATCATTTTTACGCGAGTTGTCGACATCATTAATCAAATTAGAAGATATGAGGATAAAATGAAGAAAAAAATATAGTTGAAAATGTTTGAATGATAAGTCATCCAAACATGTTTGATCATATTGTTGCTGCCATTGAAGAATTTAAGGATTTATCAAAGTTTTCTATGCATGAACTAATGGTTTCTCTAAAGGCGCATGAGGAAGAATGAACAGATTTTCTCATTAGAGTTTGGAGCAATTTCAATCAAATATATCATTATTAGACAAAAGAGGAGAGTTAAAGAAGGATAACATTAAAGGATATTCATCAAAACAACAACAATCTAGGAGAAGCAATTCAAGACAGAAGAAATCCATGAAAAAAGTCCAAGACAAAGGAAGAAGATATAAGAAAAAATTATCCAAAAAATATGTCAACCCTTAATGCCGAATTTAGAAGAAGTTTGGACATTTACGAAAGATTGAAGATCTATTTAAATGCACCAAATGTAAAAATGTTGATAACTCTGGAGAGACAATTATTATTAACAGATATGAAACTAATCCTCAAAAATAGATCTGTAACACCCCACTTCTACTCGATACAATTATATCAACTCACCTCCGACGAGAGCGAGTCGCTACAGAGGAGAAGACCCCAACGATAGTTATATAGTTTGAGAAATACATAACTAGAGAAAAATATTATAATGAAAATGAACAACTCTTATTCCATTAACTTTATAATTCACATACATGTCTTATAATCCAAGCAAAAGAAATAAGATAACCTAAATAACTCATCATATAGCCAATCTCCAAGTACAATAATCGAAAGTTTATATTATAATAACATCACATACTAAGTACTAAGATAGAAATCTTCAATCTACTCTTCACGCTCCACATTGGGTCTCGCTAACTCCTCGGCTTCTAGTCTCCTGAAATTTTAGTAAGAGTGAGTCTACGTAATACTTAGCAAGCACCTAGAATTGCAAATCACATACTTACCACACATATTTTCTAACAAGTCTATTTTCACATTCAATTAACTTACTAGCAAATAACAATTTAACTAACACATGCTTATGCTCATGCTATAACATTAAACATGGAAACATGGATAACTTAAATATGGAATCACTAACATGCTTATCAATATAACACTAACTCATGGTATAATTAAATTATTTCTACACATGTCACTAAATATGATATCATGATTATCTTCAAACATGGAACACATTAACACATGCAGTCTTACCTTTGCTTACATACACTTATTCTTTTACTTGCCACATTTACATTCACTTACACTTATTTTCACATGGCTTTCACATTTCACTTTCACGTTTCACATTCACAATCAAATAACACTTTCACTTTGGACATACCACGTGTCATGATCACACGTCACTTATCACTTACACATTTACATAATCACTTTAACTTTTACACAAGTTGAGACACAATCCAAACCACCACTAGAAAGATCATACTATCACATACACATACTAATGATCAGGTAAAAGCAATCAAGTCTTAGTTTCTGTGCAGAACTGGGGGAAGCCCTTCCCACCATTACAAGTGGAACTTGTCACTTCTAGATTTCATACGACTCGTTGCCGGGGTATCACAAACATGATTTAGCCTTCTTGTAGGGACACTATTACAATACGGCTCCACGCAATCTAAGGTGGCAATGTCTCATTGGCACAACTTCATCTTTCACATAACACATTATTTCATACACACATATCATATATTCTCTCTCTTTCCATGCACATGCACACATAACATGAAACATATACTAATCACTTTCAAATACTCAGGTTAATCTTAAGAAGTAGCAAACATCACTTAATCATGATGCTAATCATGTTTTAAAGTAAATTGAGAGTTATTATCAAAACATGATATCAAGATTCCAAAAAATCATAACTATTGTACAGTAATCAGATCATGCTCAAATTTTTTCCGCGGAATGAATGTACCATATAGAACATATTTTAATTTTACAAAATTTTTAGAAGAGTATTAAACTATTTTTTTTTCAATTAAAGTAAAAAATCATGTTATTATTCACAAAAGTACTAATTCTTCATGAACAGAAATAAAACGAGGTCAACCTACCCTAAATAATACTTACAGGAGCCTAGACAACTGAGGTACATCACTTAACAATTTTTATAACATGCATGCTTCCTGCAAATCAAATTATCAAGTGTTCACATGCTTTTTCATATAAATAAAAATTCAAATAATTACCATAATTAACAAAAATAATTCTAAGGTTATCCAATCACATTATGATAGTTGACACCTCAAGATAGAATGAAAAGAACCCAAAAACTGTCACGGAATCCATAGAATCATCACATATGGCGAAACAGTAAATGTCTAGACAAGATGAACTTGACGTCAACATCTGTTGCCGTCAACTTTTTGACAGCACATAGTGCATCTCAGGGGCAAGAAATCATGGAAAATAACATGAAAATATTTTTCTAAAAATATAGAAAAATTGGAAAACCCTATAGGACAAGTAAACAGAGAGAAACACTAAGTTACTTGCCTCAAAAAATACTCAAAACATGTGAATTAAGTCGATGAAGCCCTCTTTGGCACCTAAAGAAGTATCCTCCAAGCACGATCAAATCCTTCTTCTTGTGCATGAACCGACCACTTTATCCACTTCCAGAGCCTTCCTCTCACGTCGTGGAAGCTTTCTCTTCATGGCAACAACCTCGAACAAGTAGCAATATAGCCGATCTCTCCTCTTTCTCTCTCACAGACTTACCTCTCTCTCCTCTCAAAGAGAACCAAAACCCTAATTTGAACAAAGATCTCCCCTAAACGAAGTGGCCCCATATATATATAGAGCTCGTGGGTCATGACTGGGGTAAGATCCTTGCCCTAACATGACTCTAATTACCATACTATCTAAAGAAACTAGTAGTTTCAGAGTAAAAGTCAGACTGGAAAATGCAGAAGTTGATGTCAACAGTGGATGATGTCAACAGGAAACTTGACTGATCACGTCATCAATAGAGCAAAATAAGGAAATTCAGTGAAGAACATGTGACATCAACATCTGGACGTCAACAATAACTAGACGACAATAGAAACTGTTGTCAGAGAAGAAGAAAAGGAACTCAAAAAACTTGGCTTGAAGTCAACCTGGACGTCAAAGGGATTGACATTAATGTTGACTCCTTTATCTTCATGATTATATATTTTGGTGATAACAAAACTCATCAGAATATTTCTATATTCATTTAAATTATGATTTAACCTTAACATCATTTTGGTTAAGTCGTCAATAGGAAACTCAAAGAAAATAAAAATTACATCAAGGATCACCACTATAAGTATTCAGAATTTTTCTAAGTCCATTAGAGAAGTCGAAGTTATATATATCTTTCACTCTGACTTTTCAGAAGTCGAAGTGTGATTTCACTCCAACTTTCCAATCGATGTCCACATCGATTATGGTTTTTAGTCAACATAGAACTCCTTTTAGTCGACATTCATTAATCCTTTTAAGTACACATCAATTATGATTTTTTTGTCCACATTGATTACTGTTTTATGTCCAAATCGATTACTATTTCAAACATTGATTGCATTCACATCGATTACCTTAGACATCGATTCTCTTTAAACATCGATTGTCATATCAATTGTCTTCATAAACTCGATTATCTTGCATAAACATCGATTTCCTTATCTTTGAAACATCGATTACCATTTTAAATCACATCGATTGCTTTGTACTAAACATCGATTCCCCTTAGACATGACTGTCTCAAACATCGACTGTCCTGCCTAATCATCGATTACTTTTTCGACATCAATAACCCTTAGACATTGTGTAAGGCCTCGAAATTTTATTGTATTACTTTTTACGTGAAAAAATTCATGCTTGTGTATGCATAGATGCATATCTACGTACGTATAACTAGATATACTTATGTGTGCATGTGTATAATTAGTTGTAAATAGTGTATGAATTGCATGGTGGTAGGTGTACATGATAGTATATATATGTATAAGTTAAGCATGTTTCTGCATGTTTTAAGTTCTGTCCAAAGGGACAATGGCGTCAACATGGATGGACGTCTAGGCTAAGTCAGTGTCCACCTCGATGGATGCTAATACTTAAGTCAACGGTCATGGATGTGGACGTTAATATCTCTGACCTGCATGCGTTGCAGACCCCGTAATCCGGGGGCAAGCAAGCCCAGCCATTGGGGAGATGTCCCCAACGGCTATCAGGCATCCCATCACCTCTCCGGGATATCCCAAACCCCTTCTCTATAAGCTAAACCCTTTCTGCACTAGAAAAGACTCTCTTGGCTCTTTGCAAGAGAGGAGGAGAGAAACCCTAAGCCCTGTGAGAAAACCTGAGCTTTGAGAGCTCAGATCCAGCAGTTTGGAGCTTCATCCGGCGATCTACAACAACTGGCAACTAGCTGGAGCCTAGAGGAAGGTTTCCCCAACTCAACCTGCTGTGGAGATCGACTCAGAACCGGAGGAGAGCCCTTTTGGAGGCTTCTTGGGACTGCCCAAGGAGAGCTTCAACAACACCTTTGATCCCTTTGAAGATTTATTTAGAGGCAAGTAACCATACACTTCGTCCATGTAGGTGTCTAGTAGGGTTTTACCATTTTATAGATTTTCCTCGTGTCCTGGATCCTCACACTTCTCTTCTTTTGGAGCTCGGGTCTGTGTTTTTGCACAGACCTGAACTTGACGGCAAGACCCCTTGCCGTTAAGATCTTTTATTAACGGCCAACGATGTTGTCGTTAAGCTCCATTAACGGCCAGACTGTGTCGTTAAGTTCTTCAGGGCAGAACAGTGAGCTGTTCTCCCTTCTATATGATTAAATTCCAAGTGTTTCTGCATGAGGATATAACGTAATCGTATATGTTATGTAAAATAGACATGTGATGTGTGTAGAATTTTCTGTGCTTTTCGGTGAATGGCATGAATTGTTAGACTTATTGAAATACATGCTTGGAAAATGGATTATGCATGTTTACCTATTGTCTACATGATCCCTGAAGAATGGAATGCCCTAAATTTTTCTAAACCGTGTATATACATATCAGTCCATGCCCTGAAATTTTGAGAATTTTTCCATGATTGTGGGATATACTGTAATTTCTATTTTACAAATAGAAGACATGCGTAGGATTTGAAAAATTTACAGTAAATTGTGTGTGTGCAATAAATCCGGGGAAAAATCCTATGATGATGTGTATGTTAGGTTCAGGGCTGTGAACTGTCAAACTGGATATTCATGTTATGTTCCGTGAAAATTGAATTATGAATGGCATGAAAATGAATGTTTTAATTTCTGAAAATGTAATATGACTCAAAAAATCAGAAAATTGTATGTGAGGTCATGAACCTGCAATTAGTGTGTAGTTAAAATTTCATGATATCTGGATGACCGTAAAGTGCATTATGAAATTCCATGTGAAAACATGTGGATAAATGCATGCTATCATGAATATGATTTGATGATGTGTAATAGTGTGTTAAAATCGGAATGTGTAATGTGTAAGACTGTGCCATGGTGACACTGCTTCCATAGAGGGCCGTGGAACCGTACCATGAAAAAGTCCCCATGGGAGGGTTCAATGTGTTAAGATCCTAAGGGCATTAGGATGAAATCCTAGAGGTGGACAAGTACCACTGGTTAGGGTGGAGACTGTTCTCCGGTCTGCGCAGTCCAATAATCATCACTGTATTGCCTAGGTGACGTCTATGTGTATGTGTTATGTGATGTGTCCTTCTAATGGTGGTTTGACTATGTGTCACGGCACTAAATTGTGAAATGTGAATGTGATTATGTGTAAATTGTGTAGTGTGAATATGTGTAAATGTGCAATGTGTAAAAAGAACTATGTGAATGAGTATTGTGTAAATATGTGAACCATTATATTAAATTGTGAAATTGTGGTCCATGATATGTTAATGTGAAATTATGTTATACTAGCAACCTTAAGGTGTATATATGAGAGATAAATTACATATGCAAGATGTGTAGAAACCATGATAGGAACATTTCCTTTTATGTATGCGAGAATCCCATATGTGGTTGCTTCCATGCTGTAGCTTAATTAGAATGTAGCTTCCATGTGATTGAATGAGTAGAAAGCATGTGATAGGAAGCTTTATTTGGAATGGCATAAATCATGTACCATGTGTTTTAATTTTGTAGGATATCATGATAGGTTGCCTTTAATATTGTCTAACCTTGCTACATGCTTGATTTGATGCTAATGATGTAAATGCCATATGACGTATGCATGAATGACGTGTATGGAGTTTATTTGTTGAGTCTTTTAGACTCACTCTTGCTTCGGCGTACAGGTGTAGTTGGTGACCCGACATTGTGGAGGAGACAGCGGAGAGTGACTCCGAGCGTGGCGAGTAGTTCGAGGAGTTGCACTCATGACATTTTGTTTTACTAGTATGTATAGGCATTGTAATGAAACCATTGTGTAATTAGGAACAAACTATGTATTAAATTTTAGCACTTTATTATGTGGACTTTAGTTATCTTCAAATTGTCATTTGGATCATGTATGTAAATGTGGATGATGAAATGAAGACATAGTTCTTTTGCTTCAGTACTCTGTATTTATATTTAACATCTCAATCGTATGTTATTGTTTGGGTAAATGTCCACTGTGATGACGTTCATTATACCGACGTGGATTTCTATGATCGCACCGGTATAAAGAGGGTCGTCGCAGAGATTGGTATCAGAGCGCCCGTTGAGATTACGCATGAAATATATAAGTCATCATCCCCATTACATGCCAAGTCTACATAGGAATGTCACATGTGTAGAATTGATTAATAATGAATGAAAAATAGATAAGAAAATGGTTAGGAAATAAATTAATGTAACTCTAATAATGGCTGAAATTTATTGCAGCCATGACTTCGCGTGGTAGACGTGGCGGGGGCTCTGCTCGTGGGGACGAGCCAAGACGTGAAGAGCGGGCGGAGCAGCAGGCCGGCACCACAGAGTCCTGTACTTCCCCCACCGCCGCCTGTGGATTATGGAGTGTTCATGCAGGGTTTGGTGCAGGCCATGCAGACGCAGGCCCACACCCAGGCTGCACTCCAGGCTCAGTTGGAGGCCAGGTTAGCATAATCGATCAAAGTGTAGGCTGTTTTATTTATCGTATGATGTTATGTTGAATGTGTATTAATTGTTGTTTGATGTAGCAGGCTCAATTCCAGCTCAGGACCATGGTGGACCTTCATCATGGAAGATTCAAGACGATGCTGCCACCCTCTTTTAAGGGGGAGAGCGATCCATTACTAGCTGAGAGCTGGATGAGGGAGATTGAAAAGATCTTTCGAGCTATCAGGTGTGCAGATGAGGATAGATTACATTATCCACCTACATGCTACATATGTGTTAGTTTTGTATGTTTGTATGTTCTATTAAGTTAGATTTTTTAGATGTGCTTACGAACGGTGTATGCAGGAAAGAGCTGATGTGTGGTGGGCTTCATTACTACGTATATGGTTTGAGGACGGCGCGATTGATGTTGCTTGGACGAGTTTGTGAGGCTCTTTTGGGCCAGTTCGTCCCCGAGCATATCCAGGAACATGATGGAGCAGGAGTTCCTCTCCTTGACTCAAGGCTCCATGACCGTGCTCGAGTATGAGGCCAGTTTGCAGAATTATCTAATATGTACCTCATATCGTGGCAGATGAGCGCAGGAAAGCAAGAAGTTCGGAGGGTCTGAAGCCATCACTGAGGACGAGGCTAGTGGCGTTTGACCATCGTACCTTGGACGAGGCACTTAGAGCTGCTTGTAGGCAGGAGGGTGAGATGGAGCAATACCTTGAAGAGAGAAGGCTTCGTAGAAGAGACCTGCAGCTACGTTCCAGCGGCAAGACAAGAAGAAAGCGTTGTACCAGAACAGCAATGACCAGTAACAACCAGCAGTGCACAGGTACCTTCTGTACGTTCCCCTGGTGTGAAGAAAGAGTGTCCGCATTGTGAAGGACACATGGTAGTCCTGAATGTTGGATGGTTGAGGGAAAGTGCTTGAAGTGTGGAAGTAGCGACCACAAGATCAAAGACTATCCGAGACTTCAGCAAGGAGTCCAGCACGGAGCGCCAGCCCCAGCAGTGGTAGCAGCAGCCGTGCTAGCCATAGGAAGACAAGGAGGCCTCGAGCCCCAGCTCGAGTGTTTGCTTTAGTGCGAGAGGATGCCGAGCAGGCGGAGCATGTCACCGAAGGTAGGTTTTACTTCTAGGTGTGCACGCTCGGGTTTTGTTTGATACGGGTGCCACTCACTCGTTCATTTCCGAGCAGTTCGCTAGGCAGTTAGCCCTAGAGTCAGGCGTGGAGTCTGAGGATTTAGAAGTCCCTTTGTCTGTGCACACACTGCGGGTACGGTATCGACTAGAAGTGTATTCGTCGTTGCCTGTGTGCATCGAGGATAGAGTCCTAGAAGGGTGCTTTCTTTCTTGCTAAATATGAAGGACTTTGATGCTATTCTTGGTCTAGATTGGCTAGAGGAGCACTATGCGTTAGTAGATTGTCGGGGGAAGAGGATTGTTTTCCTCATTCCTAGTGAGGATGAGTTCTCTCATCCCTTGCCAGGAACTGGCGGGAAAGTGGTCATCTCTGCCATGAAGGCGATGCGCAGGGGAACAAGGGTTGTGACGCTTTTCTGCCAGCGTGGTATTAGTACCAAGGCTGATGAGTCACTTACTCTTGCAGAGATCGAGGTAGTGCAGGACTTTCTAGACGTCTTTCCTGATGATTTGTCTGGATTGCCACCGGATAGAGAGATAGAGTTCACCATAGAGTTGCTTCCGGGCACCTCTCCTATCTCAAAGGCTCCATATTGGATGGCACCTGCGGAGTTAGCCGAGTTAGGAAGCAGTTGCAAGAGTTGCTAGATAAGGATTTATTCGCCCTAGTGTTTCCCCTTGGGCGCAGCCTGTATTATTCGTCAAGAAGAAAGACGGGTCACTTAGGTTATGCATTGACTACAGGAAGCTAAACCAAGTGACAGTGAAGAACAGGTATCCCTTACCTCGTATTGATGATTTGTTTGACCAGTTGCAGGATGCATCAGTCTTTTCTAAGGTTGATTTGCGATCTGGTTATCATCAGTTGAGGATTCGGAGTGAGGATGTGTCCAAGACGGGATTTAGCTCCTGTTATGGACATTATGAGTTTTTGGTTCTTCCTTCGGATTGACCAACGCCCCTGCAGCATTCATGGATCTCATGAACGGTGTTTAGGCCGTATTTAGATAGCTTTGTTGTGGTGTTTATTGATGATGTGCTGGTCTACTCTCCGGATGAGGCCACACACCGTCAGCATTTGAGGTAGTGTTAGAGGTCCTTCGTGAGCACTGGCTGTATGCTAAATTCAGCAAGTGCGATTTCTGGTTGTGCGAGGTTCATTTCCTCGCGCATGTTATCTCCGGTGCTGGTGTAGCAGTTGATCCAGCAAAGGTCCAGGCAGTTATGGATTGGGAGACTCCCAAGACCCCTCGGAGATTCGTAGTTTTCTTGGTTTGGCTGGTTACTATCGGCGATTCATTGAGGGATTTTCATCCATAACCGCCCCATTGACTGAACTCACCAGAAAGGGAGTGAAGTTTGTTTGGTCCGAGAAGTGTGAGAGTAGTTTTCATTGTTGAAGACTAAGCTCACGTCAGCTCCGGTGTTAGTCTTGCCGAGCAGTGTAGAGGGTTTTTTATCTACACGGATGCGTCTCGGAGGGCCTTGGTTGCGTTTTAATGCAGCAAGGAAGGGTAGTGGCTTATGCTTCTCGTCAGTTGAAGAGCATGAGAAGAACTATCTGACCCATGATTTAGAGCTTGCAGTAGTGGTTCATGCACTAAAGATCTGGAGACACTATCTTTATGGTGCCAGATTTGAGGTGTTCACCGACCACAAGAGCTTGAAGTAGCTCTTCTCCCAAAAGGAATTAAACCTAAGGCAGAGAAGATGGATTGAGTTCTTGAAGGACTATGACTTCGATCTTCAGTATCACCCTGGAAGGCGAATGTCGTAGCTGATGCCCTAAGTAGGAAGAGGTCTCTCTCCAGCAGGATTGGAAGATGTTGGAGGATGCGGCGTGTGTGATGACTGAGTTAGAGCCATTGTTATGCCAGGCTTTTGTAGCTCAGTTATCTCTTAGGTCTTCGGTGTTGGATGAAGTAATCGAGCACA
>CM024756.1:104036052-104086561 GCA_014218235.1 Colocasia esculenta
GAGGAACACCTACAGCAGGGTACTATAAGTAGCGGAATAGAACAATGCAATGCCACGACCACCAACCAAGGTCGTGACACAACCATACTCCCGCAGAAACCAACGAGTCATGCACAAAGCGGAAGCACCCTCGCACACCCGCCGAGACCACGCAACAACCAAAGTGAGAACAACGTCTCACCATAAGCAAGGCCACCTCAGACCTCCCAAGGTCGGGGCCCAAAACCAGAACCACCTCGGACCCCAGACACACCGCGAGGTCGGGAAGCGCCACGCACTGGTGCAACCACGGACTGGCACCAGAACGGACTACGGACCGACAGGAACCGAAGAGGAAACACAGAAGCGGCCACAAGGCTACACCCCCGAAGTTCCACATGCCCCCCCAACAAAACCCCACGTGAACGGCCAGGCCTAACCACCGCAGGCTCGGCAATGAGTTGTACTGGAAATGTCGGAGGAATACCGTCATAACAACAACAACCAACCACTGCTGCTAGCAGCCAAGAGAGGCCACATAACACACAAAACACACATAAACAAAACACAAAACCCTCCGCGGAAGAGGAGACAGAGCCGCCACATAAACACACAAACGCAAGCCACACCGCAGCCTGGCCAAGCATGCCCCATGCCAGCACCACTAGTGGCTCCAGAACCAACGCAGAGAGAGGCAGTGAGACCAAAGGACTATTGGGCCGCGCGGGAAAAAACACCTCGACAACTCGGTGTCCCCCCCAGACAAGAGAGCTCTACAAACGACTCAATGCCGCTGTCCAAACTTCGTTTTCCCCTCCATTCTAGAGTCCGCCAACTGCGGCTGCCAAACTGAGCACGCTCGTAGACCAGAGCACTCCCTCAACAGGCTCCCGAGGATGGGGTCCCAGGCAATGGAGACACCTTGAACGGGACAGCCCTCAAGTGCCAAGCACCGGGCGAGTAGGCGGGGCAAGCATCACAAGAACCACGCCGAACCGCTGGCTTGTAACCCACGACAAGCCCATCAAGCAAGAGGCACGCACGGACGAGCCAGAACCTCAGAACACCACAGTCCGTACGAAAAACCCGTCGCTCTGCTAATAATTGATTGACTGTCGGTCATTCGTTATTAGGAAGACACGACCCTCCTGGCACCACTGCCAGGACACGGCCACGAAGGTGTCACCTTCGGTCACTAAACACAGGGAGGTAACCTGCCGTGTTCCCCACCAGAAGGTCCTGGAGGGCAAAGCCTGCCTGGGGCACACGCCGACAGGCCAACCAGGGACCGGAAACTTCCGAGACAATATGGGTACTGTCACGACCTCCAAGGCCATCGCGATACCATTGCGATGGGGAAAGGTACCACAATAGCAACCCTGTCGCGGCGTGGTGAAGCGGCGCAATAGCAACCCTGTCGCAACAGGAAAACGCGTCGCGATAAGCAAACACGTCACGATAAGGTCATGCCGATCGGGCAGATGCCTCTTCTGGTGTCGCGATGCACACCACAGTCGCGACACAACAGAGAGGCAGACCCACGGGATGCTCCATCCCAGAATCGCCCACAAGCCACACACCTCACCACACGGGGGAGGGGAGCATAGAGAAGCAGTAAAGATAACTACAAACCCCGAGGGGCTCCCAATTCACCTGGATCAGGAAGATTTCAAGCAATCCTACCTTAAACGAAGAGCGAACCCCAATAGGGCCCTTCACGTCAGATTGGCCACCTCCTCCTCGCTCCAAGCAAGGCTCCACGAGTCAGGACACCACTCACGGCCCTCCTCCTCGCCTGAAATGCACAAAGGGGAGAGAGGGAGGGGAGCACCGCTGGAGGGGAGAAGAGAGGGGAAAGAGGGAAATAGGGGGAAAGGGTCGTCGGCTAAAGACTTAAGCCTTCGGCACCAAGACGCAACGGGGAGACGCGTCGCGTTAACGACCTTAACGTGACGGTGAATGCACCGCGACAAGAACGCATCCCCCAGGGATGCCGTGGACAACGCGATAGTCGTACTGACACACCTGCAACCTGACAGGCATCAGACGACCGAAACGACAGAACACTGTCGTGACCCATTGACCGCTCGCGACAATGAAACGCGACGAGAAAGCCGGGCGCGACAAGAACGCGACGCACACGGTTTATCGCGACAAGGATGACTGTCGCGTCGGACACCCACGACGTGACACTAACGCATCGCCTAGCCTGGACGCATTATGGCAGTCATCCAAGACACCAGACGGAATGCCGGGAAGCCGGGTCTTAGTCCTACCCACTTAAAACAATTTCGTCCTCGAAATTAAGGCACGCCTAAAAGATCCCGAGGCACGAAACGAAGCATAGGGAGCAACGTAAGACCAATGTGGATAAGCCACTAAGTCTCAACACGACTTCCTCATGGCAAAACATCGCACAGCCAAATACGCGTGGAGCACACGAAGTGCGGGTGCGAAGAGCCACTAAGTCTTACCACGACCTCCTCGTGGCAACAACCACACCGCCAAATGCGCGCGGGCACACGAAGCTGGAAAACCAACGGCTCACACAACGGGCTCCAAACATGGGTGGAGACACCAAGCCGAGAAACCAACAGCTCACTCTAGCCATACATGGGGCGCCCAAATGGAACGACAACCCCATAGGTGCTGAGCAAACCCAAATCCAGCCCGAACAGCAGAAAACACTAGCGAAAACCATACGGCTGCAGCCACCAAACAACCCCGTTGTTGGGGCCAACCAACCATCGACCCACTCTATCGCCAGCAAGGCCCGACAGAGGATGCAGTTGGCAGCAGCAACACGAGAAACACGGTCAGCACAACACTCTATCGCCAGTAAGACTCGACAGAACACATAGTTGCCGACAACAATCCAGAAAAATGCTGAGAGTCAAGCACAACACTCAGGGGAATAGCCCACGCTACTAGCAGCAGCTAGCATTAATCACCGCCCAATTGAGAAGTCACGCGAGTGACGAAACCAGAGCAACATCACGCTCGCAGAGGATCCTCAACACATGGAACGACGTCCACTGTCACCACTAGGTCCACCAGACATTCCTCGCAGTCCGGACAAGGACACCAAACGCATGCGGAGCCACAAAAAAACTGGGAGGACATGCTCCACAACATGGCACACCGCAATGAGAACACGGAAGACGTCTGAGGTTAAGCCAAAATCGGACACCTCACAATGTCGATAAACCATGTGGTCGAGTACTAGGAAGCCAATAAGCCTCACTGTCACCAGACGAACCGATAGGAGACTCCGCCATCGGCTTCCAAACTCACACCCAACACCACACACAGTGGAGAAACCCATGAGGAATTTGGCAGCACACCCGCCACGCGCACACAGAGCTCAGCATGGGTACCAACGTGCCAACCACAAGAAGATGCACAACCACACGGCAACTGCAACAACCGTAGAGGTCGATGACAAACACGTCGACCTTAAAGGGACCCAAACCGAAGTAGGGTACCAAACCAAACACACTCGCTCCCAAAGCGAGAAGGAAACTGGAACAAAGCCACACAAAGCCTGGTGTACAACCGATAGGGGGCACCTAGAAACAGCAAAGCAGCAACCCCCATAGCAGTAACGGTCAACCACAAGGCATAGGCCAGACACATGTCCTAGAGGTGGAAACTCAATGCCCCCAACACTGAGCGAAGTCGTGAAACGACACACAATCTCACGAACAGGAACACGACACAACACGTGGTGCTATCACAAGCACAAGAGCCACCCAAGGTACAACACAATGCACCAAGGCTCCAGATGGCACAAAACCAAAACACTTGAGCACGAGCACATGGTGCTACCATACGACAAAAAACTAAGCAAAGTGTAATACGTGCACAGCGGCCAAAACACATGGCTAACGGGAAGGGACTCTCCATAAGAGACCTGCCAAAAGCCACACGCAAATAACCGCAAGCCTGAAAGGGCACAACAGGCCATGCCGGCCCATCCCTTGGGCACAAAAACACGAAGCATCGAAAAATGTCAAGGTGCAGCACACACAATAGCACCAACGGCCCGAGACGACCAGGGCCCATCGAAGGGGACTCTCCACCAAGACCCACAACAGAAGCACATGGAAAGCCGGACAACTTCAAGATTGACTACATCGGCTCCAAAAGGCCAAACCAAACAATGGAGCACGACTCTGCCGCAAGGGGAGCGAAAAAACACGCGGACTCCCTAGAGCGTAAGAGTAAGAAGCACCACCTCTATCGCGACCGATAGAGAGGCCAAACACAAGACGACGACACGAAAAAGCCTCCAATGCACAAGCTGAGGCACATTTGAGCACACACCGAATAATGCTTGCACAAGCAAAACCAAGAAAACTGGTGCACAGTAGAGCAACGCTCACGCATGCAACCAACAAGAAATGGTACTACCTCACCCCAAACCAACGGGACCAATGCCCCAATTGTTCAGGCAGGCAGCAAGAAACAATCACAACGACAAATGGCACGACAAGTCCATGCCCCACTGTGCCACAATGAAATGACAGCACGAGGGGGCAACCAGCTCACCCAAAAAAACTCAAGGAAGATGACTCCACTAGAAGGTCGCAACGATCCGCACCCTGGCAACACAACACCACAGTGGAGCATCGCCACCCCGAGCACCAACATAAGTAGAGGAAGGAGACACACACAACGAGTCTCTTCCACATGCAAGAGGAAAACCACAACGCAAGCTGACACTTCCACAAGAAGACAGCCAGCCAAACACCCACGGCACTCACCAGACCATCTGCAAGAGCCCGCAGGGTGCAAGAAATGAAGCAAACACCCGACCATGGGGGACAACGAAGTCCCACCAGTGCAGCCGAGAAAAACTCAGAAACGAACAATGAGACAAGCTGGCAACACGACAGCCAGACCAGACCAAGAGCAAAAACACCTTGACGAGAAACACCCAAGCAGACTGTAACATTGTGACGGCCCTCATTATAACGGTACGGTTATACCAACCCACGTCGGTATAACAAGTGCTGCCACAGTGGGACATTTACCCAACGATACATATAGCTGAGATAACGCGAATATACAACAGAGTAGTGAAGTAAAAGAGAACTATCTCCATTCATTCATCATCCACATTAACATACATGCAGTTTACAATTTGCAAAAGGAACAAAGTTCACATAAATTAAATTACTGAAATGGAAATATATATGTCCACATAATACATTCTTCTCATGATATTCTAATACAATGTTCCAAGTACATACTAGGAAGTACACAATCACAAAGAACTCCAAAACTAGCTAGTCTCCACGCTCGGAGTCCGTCTCTGCTGCCCTCCTCCAAGGGTACTGTGTCACCAACTATACCTGTACGCCGAAGCAAGGAGTGAGTCCAGGGACTCAGCAAGCAACACTATTCATGATATACACGTACAAGTCCTAGTGGTTTCTACATGCACATTACAATTAGCAACACATAGCATGCTAGTCAATTCGAGTTTTCAACCTATCATGAAAGTTCTACAATTTATACATAACTCATGCTTTCAGATTTTTAAAATAAATCCACCTATCACATGGTCTCTATTCAATTTACTCATGAACTTTAATCTTTTACAGAATCAAACATGAGAGCTATCAATATGGACAATTTACATGCATGAAAGGGGAACACAATTTGCATGGATTCCACATATTCTTAAGTGCATACATAACTTTTTCACATGCTTTAGGTTGCTGATTTCACATGGTTCAATGACTTAAATCTACACATGAGAGCTACAACGTTGCTTAAAACCTCACATATGAACAATCCATCATGCCACTTTGCACACATATTCATTGTTGTCCCTACCATGGATTCTAAACACTTGTACAAATAACATGAGAATAACATGCATTTTCTGAATTCACATGGTTTCAGATTTAGTCTCACATGGTTTCAATAACACATTTACACATCGAGAATTTCACATTTTCTTTTACACAAATTTCCTATTTCACGTGGTTACACTTTACACATACACATTCACATGTCACTTACACATTTACACATGGTCACATACACATTTCACATTACACTTTACACATATTTAGGTGCCGTGACACATAGTCCAACCACCAAAGAGGACACAAACACATCACATCACATAGACGCCATCTAGGCAATACAATGGCGACTCTGGACTGCGCAGACCGGGAGAACAAGTCTCCACCCTAACCAGTGGTACTTGTCCACCTCCAGGATTTCCCCCTAATGCCCTTAGGGTCACTTAACACAATGAACTTTCTCAGGGGGACTTTTCCCTGATACGGCTCCACTGCCTTCTCGGAAGCAGTATCACATTGGCACAATTACACTTTTACACATTTACCGTTTTACACATGGTTTTACACTTTACACTTTTCATCACATCACTTTCTTACTCACATGAACACCTCTGTTTTTCCTAACATGGTACTACAGAGTTTTCAAGGTTTAACACACAGTAAACACACTAATCATGCTGGGTTTAAACAAAATCTAATCACATTTCGATCATATGTACGAATTATTCACATTTCTCATGAAAACACATAACTCTTTATTTACGGGTCCAAATGACCTGAATTTTTACCACATGCTGTTTTCGGGTTCATAATCATACTCCCAAATTTCAGATTTTTCTGAGCTACATAGAATTTACAGAAAATAAAACGCCTAATTAGCATGCTATTAACAACTTAAGTTAACATGGGTCTAACACATCTTGTAATTTAGCCACTTGCTGTTTTGTACAGAGACTACTAATATATGTATGATTTTAGAATACCACATTACCCTAATTCATACATCTATCGATCAATTATCACAAACCATTTTCGCATGTTTTCATTTTCCGAACCGAGCTTATTTACAAATTTCACAAGCATGGATAAATTACTAAATTTGCAAACGCATATGCTGACCCACTATTCTTCATGATCAAACCGAAACTAAGGCATTCACACTAATCTAAATCATGAATCATGGATTTTGCAAAATTGTCTACAAGTCATGCTCACAAGTTTACAAGATATCATTATCCCATTCACCATCACATCCCACATTCATTCACCAACAAACTAACCATATACATAGAGTATAAGCTTTACCATATATCCTCATCGCATAAAACATACCGAAATTACTGCATAAGTGGGACAGAACAGCCCACTGTTCTGTCCAGAAGAACTAGGCGGCGGTCTCTGGCCGCTGACTCAGGGTCAGCGGCATGGTCGATGGACGCCAAGCAGGAACTGGGCGTCCAGGGACCTTGCCGTCGAATCAGGTCTGTGCAGAAACACAGACCCGAGCTTTAAATCTTGGGTGAAATAGAGGGTCTAGGACTCGAGGAAAATTCCATAAAAATGACAAAAACCACCTAGACTCATACGGGGACACCATAGATAGGTCACTTGCCTTTCAAAATTCCTCCAAGGGATTTATGGCTTGGGAAGACCTCCTTGGGCAGTCCCAAGAAGTTGCAGAACCGCCCTCTAGATCGCCTTCCTCCGGCCTCCTGGGTGATCTCCACGCCGAGGGATGATGGGAAGTCTTCTCTTTGCTCCAGCTTCCTCCTAGTCGCAGTAGATCTCCAGACCAAGCTCCAAGGGTCGGATTTGGGGTGCCAAGATGGGTTTTTCTCACAGACTCTCTAGGGTTTTTCTCTCTCACTTCTCTCCTCTTGCAAGGGTGAAGGGAAAGAGTGGGAGAGACCAAATTCGGGTTCAGGGTTAGGAGAGCCCCTCACCCACTCACCATACCGATTGACAGCCTTAGAGCCGTTGGGGGACATCCCCCAATGGTGGCCATGCCTTGTTTCAGAAGCTTGCAGCTCTGCTGCGCATGCAGGTCAGAGAAGTTGGCGTCCATATCGCTGGACGCCGGAGTTAGTGTTGGCGTCCATGTCTGGACGCTGACACCAGCTCAACGGCCTGGGCTTGACGCCAAGGGGCCTTCGGCCAGAACCCTAATTATGCAGAAACCATGCATACGGACATATATACATGCAATATGTATATGGTATTGTATCCATACTATCATCATGCACAATAATACATTATTATGTTTAATATAAACACATGCACACGTAATTATACTAATTAATGCGTACGTAAATATGTACATACATACACAAGCAAAACATACACACATAATTGCAAATAATGCGACGGAAATTAGAGGGCCTTACACCCTCTCCCCCTTAAAGAAACTTCGTCCTCGAAGTTAGAACGACACTACAAACAAAAGGGGATACTTCTTCTTCATCGCATCCTCAAGCTCCCACGTAGCCTCCTCACGTGAGAAGTTCCGCCATAGAACTTTCACCGACGCGATACTCTTGTTCGGAGATGCTGAACCTTCCGGTCAAGAATGGCTACTGGTTGCTCGACATACGAAAGATCTGGCTGGATCTCCACGGGCTCATGACTAATCACATGAGACGGATCTCGGACATACTTCCTGAGCATAGATACGTGGAATACCGGGTGAACGCTAGCCAAAGCTGGGGGTAATGCTAGCTCGTACGCCACGTTGCCCAAACGTCTGAGAATCTCATATGGGCCAATGAACCTAGGGCTTAGCTTGCTATGCCTGCCAAATCTGACAACACCACGAGTAGGCGATATCTTCAAGAAGACATGATCGCCAACCTCGAACTCCAAATCCTTTCTCCTGTTGTCGGCATAACTCTTCTGCCTATCCTGTGCCGCAACAAGCCTTTTCCTGATAAGCTGAATCTTATCCGAAGTTCCTGAACTAACTCCGGTCCGATCAACTGCCTATCACCAGTCTCCTCCCAACATAAAGGAGATCTGCAGGGCCTACCATACAACGCCTCGAATGGAGCCATACCGATACTAGCATGAAAGCTGTTGTTGTATGCGAACTCCACAAGAGGTAAATGACGCTCCCAATCATCCTTCCAATCCAGAACACACGCTCTCAACATATCCTCGAGCGTCTGGATAGTCCTCTCGGACTGTCCATCGGTCTGGGATGAAACGCCGAACTGAGCTTAAGCTCCGAACCTAACGCATCCTGAAGACCCTTCCACAATCTCGAAGTAAATCTCGGATCTCGATCCGAAATGATCGACTTCGGCACACCATGCAATCTAATGATACCGCTAACATACAATCTAGCTAAACTCTCTACTGACTGCTTCTTCTTCATAGGCAAGAAATGAGCAGTCTTCGAGAATCTATCTACAACTACCCAAATCGAGTCATTGCCCCTTCTAGATCGAGGCAAACCCGATACGAAATCCATAGTGACAGCTTCCCACTTCCATACGGGATATCCATCCTCTGCATAAGGCCGGATGGTCGCTGCCGCTCGGCTTTCACCTGCTGACATACTAGACATCTAGACACATAATCCGCAACATCCTTCTTCATGCCGGACCACCAAAATGATCTCTTCAGGTCTTGATACATCTTAGTGTTACCCGGATGAATAGAGAATCGCGATCTATGAGCCTCCGCTAACACATGCTCACGGACATCTACCACATCGGGGACACAAACACGGTGCTGAAATCTAATCACACCGTCCTCATCACGAGCAATGCCCGCCTTACCCACTAACTCTAACAATCTAGGATCGGCTTTCTGCTGCTCATCACCTCATCCAAGACTGAGGATCTAAGGGATAGCTGAGCTACAAAAGCCTGACACAACGATGGCTCTAACTCGGTCATAGAGCACGCTGCATCCTCCAACATCTTCCAATCCTGCTGGAGCGAAGACCTCTTTCTACTAAGAGCATCCGCTACGACGTTCGCCTTTCCAGGATGATACTGAAGGTCGAAGTCATAGTCCTTCAAGAACTCAATCCATCTTCTCTGCCTCAGGTTTAATTCCTTTGGGAGAAAAGATACTTCAAGCTCTTGTGGTCGGTAAACACCTCAAATCTGACACCATAAAGATAGTGCCTCCAGATCTTTAGTGCATGAACCACAGCTGCGAGCTCCAAATCATGAGTCGGATAGTTCCTCTCATGCTCCTTCAACTGACGAGAAGCATAAGCCACTACCCTCTCTTGCTGCATGAGCACACAGCCTAAACCAATCTGAGATGCATCCGTATAAATGGCAAAGCCTTCTAGACCACTAGGCAATACCAATACCGGAGCAGAAGTAAGCTTAGCCTTCAATAGCTGAAAGCTGCGCTCACATGCCTCAGACCATACGAACTTCTCACCTTTTCTGGTCAGCTTTGTCATAGGGGCGGCGATGGATGAGAAACCCTCAATGAATCGCCGATAGTAACCAGCTAACCCAAGGAAACTACGAATCTCCGAAGGGGTCTGGGAATCTCCAATCCATAACTGCCTGGATCTTTGCTGGATCAACTGCTACACCAGCGCCGGAGATAACATGCCCGAGAAATGAACCTCGCGCAACCAGAACTCGCACTTGCTGAACTTCGCATACAGCTTGTGCTCACGGAGAACCTCTAAGACTAACCTCAAATGCTGACGATGTGTGGCCTCATCCGGAGAATAGACCAACACGTCATCAATAAACACAACAACAAAGCTATCTAGATACGGACTAAAACCCGGTTCATGAGATCCATGAACGCTGCAGGGGCGTTGGTCAATCCGAAAGGAAGAACCAAAAACTCATAATGTCCATAACGGGTTCTAAATGCCGTCTTGGACACATCCTCACTCCTAATCCTCAACTGATGATAACCAGATCGCAAGTCAATCTTGGAAAAGACTGATGCCTCTCGCAACTGGTCAAACAGATCATCAATCCGAGGTAAGGGATACCTGTTCTTCACAGTCACCTGGTTTAGCTTCCTAATCAATGCACAACCGAAGTGACCCGTCTTTCTTCTTGACGAAAATACAGGTGCGCCCCAAGGGGAAACACTGGGGCGAATAAATCCCTTATCGAGCAATTCTTGCAATTGCTTCCTCAACTCGGCTAATTCTGCAGGGCCATCCGATATGGGGCCTTCGAGATAGGAGAGGTGCCTGGAAGCAACTCTATAGTGAACTCTATCTCCCTATCCGGTGGCAATCCAGACAAGTCATCGGGAAAGACATCTGGAAAGTCCTGCACCACATCAATCTCTGCAAGAGTCAGTGACGAACCAGCATCGGGTACTAGCATAACGCTGGCAAGAAATGCGTCACAACCCTTGTTCACCATGCGCATCGCCTTCATGGCAGAGATAACTAACTTTCCCGCTAAGTTCTTTGGCAAGGGATGAGAGAACTCATCCTCACCAGGAATGCGGAAAACAATCTTCTTCCTACGACAATCCACTAACGCATAGTGCTCCTCTAGCCAATCCAGACCAAGGATACAATCATAATCCTTCATCTTTAGCAAGAAGAACACCCATCTAGGAATCTATCCTCAATGCACACAGGTAACGACGGAATGCACTTCCTAGTCGATACCGTACCCGCAGGGTGTGCACAGACAAAGGACCTCTAACTCCTCAGACTCTATGCCTGACTCTAGGGCTAACTGCCTAGCGAACCGCTCGGAAATGAACGAGTGAGTAGCACCCGTATCAAACAAAACCGAGCGTGCACACCGAAAGTAAAACTGTACCTTCGGTGACATGCTCCGCCTGCTCGGCGTCCTCACTTAAAGCAAACACTCGAGCTGGGGCTCGAGGCCTTCCTGGTCTCCTGTAGCTGGCGCGGCTGCCGCTACTGCTGGTACTGGCGCTCCACGCTGAGCTCCTGCTGAAGTCTTGGGCATCCTTGATCTTGTGGTCGCTGCTCCCACACTTAAGCATCTACCCGCTACTAACCAGCACTCGAACCTCCATGGGTCTTCCCACAATGGGGACACTCTCTCTTCGCACCGGGGGAACGTACAGAAGGTACCTGAGAGTTGCTGACTGCCATTTGTTTCTGCGGTGTCTGGTACACCGCTTTCCTCTTATCTTGCCGCTGGAAAGTCGCTGCCGGCCTCTTCTGCGAAGCCTTCTTCTCCTCCAGATACTGCTCCATTTCTCCCTCCTGTCTGCAGGCTGCGCTGAGGGCCTCGTCTAGCGTGCGGTGGTCGAACGCCACGAGCCTCGTCCTCAGTGATGGTTTGAGACCCATCACAAACTTCTTGGTCTTCCTGCGCTCATCCTCTACTATATGCGGTGCATATTTAGAAAGTTCAGAAAAACCTTGCCTCGTACTCCAGGACGGTCATTGATCCTTGCGTCAGGGAAGGAATTCTGCTCCATTGTCCTGGATGTGCTCTGGGACGAACTTGGCTCGGAAGAGCCTCACGAACGCGTCCCATGCCACATCTACTGCTCCGTCCTCGAAGCGTGTACGCAGTAGGGAGGACCACCATACATCAGCTCTCTCCTGCAATACACCTTCATAAGCACTAACCTAACAAATTCTAACTTGACAAACAACATACAAGCATAAACTAAAGCATACCTGTAGCATGTAGGTGGCTAAGGTCACCTTGTCCTCGTCAGGACACCTGATAGCTCGGAAGATTTTCTCCGTCTCCCTCATCCAGCTTTCTGCCATTAGCGGATCACTCTCCCCCTTAAAAGAGGGTGGGGTCATCCTCTTGAATCGCTCCATGATGAAGGTCCACCATGGTCCTGAGCTGGGGCCTGAGCCTGCTACATTAAACAATAACAATATACAATAAACACAATATCATGCAATTTAAATAGCAAACTACTAGGTTGTTTCATTATTCTACCTGGGCCTCCAACTGGGCCTGGAGTGCTGCCTGGGTGTGGGCCTGCGTCTGCATGGCTTGCACCAGACCTTGCATGAATACTCCATAGTCCACTGGCGGTGGTGGGGGAAGCACAGGACCCTGTGGGGCCGGGGCCTGCTGCTCCGCCCGCTCCTCACGCCTCTGCTCGTCGTCGCGAGCTGGCGCACCTCCACGTCGTCCACGGGAAGCCATGGCTGTAATAAAATTTCAGCCACCATTAGGCTAGGTTACTAATTTTCTAACCATTTTCTTATCTATCTTTCATTTCCTATTAGTGTTTTCTACACATGTGGACATACTTAGCATGCAATGGGGATGATGACTTAGGTATATTCATGTGCAATCTCAACGGTCTCTGATACCAATCTCTGTGACGGCCCTCATTATACCGGTACGGTTATACCAACCACGTCGGTATAACAAGTGCTGCCACAGTGGGACATTTACCCAACGATACATAGCTGAGATACACGCGAATATACAACAGAGTAGCGGAAGTAAAAGAGAACTATCTCCATTCATTCATCATCCACATTAAACATACATGCAGTTTACAATTTGCAAAAAGAACCAAAGTTCACATAATTAAATTACTGAAATGGAAATACATAATGTCCACATAATACATTCTTCTCATGATAATTCTAATACAATGTTCCAAGTACATACTAGGAAGTACACAATCACAAGGAACTCCAAAAACTAGCTAGTCTCCACGCTCGGAGTCCGTCTCTGCTGCCTCCTCCAAGGGTACTGTGTCACCGACTATACCTGTACGCCGAAGCAAGGAGTGAGTCCAGGGACTCAGCAAGCAACACTATTCATGATATACACGTACAAGTCCTAGTGGTTTCTACATGCACATTACAATTAGCAACACATAGCATGCTAGTCAATTCGAGTTTTCAACCTATCATGGAAGTTCTACAATTTTATACATAACTCATGCTTTCAGATTTTAAAATAAAATCCACCTATCACATGGTCTCTATTCAATTTACTCATGAACTTTAATCTTTTACAGAATCAAACATGAGAGCTATCAATATGGACAATTTACATGCATGAAAGGGGAACACAATTTGCATGGATTCCACATATTCTTAAGTGCATACATAACTTTTTCACATGCTTTAGGTTGCTGATTTCACATGGTTCAATGACTATAAATCTACACATGAGAGCTACAACGTTGCTTAAAACCTCACATATGAACAATCCATCATGCCACTTTGCACACATATTCATTTGTTGTCCCTACCATGGATTCTAAACACTTTGTACAAATAACATGAGATAATAACATGCATTTTCTGAATTCACATGGGTTCAGATTTAGTCTCACATGGTTTCAATAACACATTTACACATCGGAATTTCACATTTTCTTTTACACAAATTCCTCTTTTCACGTGGTTACACTTTACACACACATTCACATGTCACTTACACATTTACACATGGTCACATACATTTCACATTACACTTTACACATATTTAGGTGCCGTGACACATAGTCCAAACCACCAAAGAAGGACACAAACATCACATCACATAGACGCCATCTAGGCAATACAATGGCGACTCTTGGACTGCGCAGACCGGAGAACAAGTCTCCACCCTAACCAGTGGTACTTGTCCACCTCCAGGATTTCCCCCTAATGCCCTTAGGGTCACTTAACACAATGAACTTTCTCAGGGGGACTTTTCCCTGATACGGCTCCACTGCCTTCTCGGAAGCAGTATCACATTGGCACAATTACACTTTTACACATTTACCGTTTTACACATGGTTTTACACTTTACACTTTTCATCACATTCACACTTTTCTACTCACATGAACACCTCTGTTTTTCCTAACATGGTACTACAGAGTTTTCAAGGTTAACACACAGTAAACACACTAATCATGCTGGGTTTAAACAAAATCTAATCACATTTCGATCGTATGTACGATTATTCACATTCTCATGAAAACACATAACTCTTTATTTACGGGTCCAAATGACCTGAAATTTTACCACATGCTGTTTTCGGGTTCATAATCATACTCCCAAATTTTCAGATTTTCTGAGCTACATAGAATTTACAGAAAATAAAACGCCTAATTAGCATGCTATTAACAACTTAAGTTAACATGGGTCTAACACATCTTGTAATTTAGCCACTTGCTGTTTTGTACAGAGACTACTAATATATGTATGATTTTAGAATACCACATTACCCTAATTCATACATCTATCGATCAATTATCACAAACCATTTTCGCATGTTTTCATTTTACCGAACCGAGCTTATTTACAAATTTCACAAGCATGGATAAAACTAAAATTTGCAAACGCATATGCTGACCCACTATCTTCATGATCAAACCGAAACTAAGGCATTCACACTAATCTAAATCATGAATCATGGATTTTGCAAAATTGTCTACAAGTCATGCTCACAAGTTTACAAGATATCATTATCCACATTCACCATCACATCCCACATTCATTCACACACCACAACTAACCATATACATAGAGTATAAGCTTTACCATATATCCTCATCGCATAAAACATACCGAAATTACTGCATAAGTGGGACAGAAACCCACTGTTCTGTCCAGAAGAACTAGGCGGCGGTCTCTGGCCGCTGACTCAGGGTCAGCGGCATGGTCGATGGACGCCAAGCAGAACTGGGCGTCCAGGGACCTTGCCGTCGAATCAGGTCTGTGCAGAAACACAGACCCGAGCTTTAAATCTTGGGTGAAATAGAGGGTCTAGGACTCGAGGAAATTCCATAAAAATGACAAAAACCACCTAGACTCATACGGGGACACCATAGATAGGTCACTTGCCTTTCAAAATTCTTCTAAGGATTTAAAGCTTGATGAAGACCTCCTTGGGCAGTCCCAAGAAGTTGCAGAACCTCCCTCTAGATCGCCTTCCTTCGGCCTCCTGGGTGATCTCCACGCCGAGGGGATGATGGGGAAGTCTTCTCCTTTGCTCCAGCTTCCTCCTAGTTGCAGTAGACCTCCAGACCAAGCTCCAAGGGGTCGGATTTGGGGGTGCCAAGATGGGGTTTCTCTCACAGACTCTCTAGGGTTTTTCTCTCTCACTTCTCCTCTTGCAAGGGTGAAGGGAAAGAGGGAGAGACCAAATTCGGGTTCAGGGTTAAGGAGAGCCCCTCACCCACAGACAGCCTTAGAGCCGTTGGGGGACATCCCCCAATGGTGGCCATGCCTTGATCAGAAGCTTGCAGCTCTGCTGCGCATGCAGGTCAGAGAAGTTGGCGTCCATATCGCTGGACGCCAGGTTAGTGTTGGCGTCCATGTCTGGACGCTGACACCAGCTCAACGGCCTGGGCTTGACGCCAAGGGGCCTTCGGCCAGAACCCTAATTATGCAGAAAACCATGCATACCGGAATATATACATGCAATATGTATATGGTATGTATCCATACTATCATCATGCAATACACACATATTTATGTTTAATATAAACACATGCACACGTAATTATACTAATTAATGCGTACGTAAATATGTACATACATACACAAGCATAAACATACACACATAATTGCAAATAATGCGACGGAAATTAGAGGGCCTCACAAACATAGACAGTCAACAGGTAATAACGGTAGTCATCTCTCAGAGAGAGAGAGCAGCGACAACCAAAACCCCCACAACACGGATGCTTTGGGGAGAACCTCCACTCAAAAGCGCCAAGAGACATCTGAGAACCTCAACAGAACGCAGCCCAACCAAACGGCACACTTCAAGCCACTGGGGCAACTCAACGGTGGCCCGAAACGAACACAGAGCACTCTTGGGAAGAACCTCCACCAGAAATGAAAAAAAGGGCGATCCTGGGAAGAACCTTCACCAGAACGCACAACCCAAATGACCAAAAAACACGGACCTTCAGAGAGAGCACCGTAGCAAACAGAACTGCAGAAGCAACGCATGCCGATCCTGGGAGAACCTCTACTAGAACAACCAAGGCACGTTCTGGGAAAACCCTCCAGAACGCACCATCCAAATCAACAGCATACTCAGGCCATGAGGCAGCACACCAACAACATAAACGAGCACGAAACAGCCCTGGGAGAAACCCTCACCAAGACAACAACAAACGGTTCTGGGAAACTCACCAGAACACAAGGCAATCAGCGATGCACCACCCAGAGGGCAACACAACAACAATCAGAAACGAGCATAACATAGTTCTAAGGAAACCTCACTTCCGCCAAAACCAACAGAGAAAAGACTCTGGAAGCACCTCACGAGAGCTCGCAACTAGCCAGCACAAGGCCGATAAAAACCACAGACAAGTGTCACACCTCTCAACTAGCGATGCAACATGGTACATAGAACAATGGCTTAGCTCCAGCAACGATGCCGAATAAGCAGAGCACAGCGCACAACAATGCACAGACATGAAACCACACACAAGACCAACACAGCAACACCCAACAACAGGGGAACAGCTAACAAGGCAAGGACACTTTGACCGTTCCACAGACAATAGCCCTACACCGGTGAAGGCCACACCACGCGCAGGCTCTCTCAGCCACAGCAGCACACACGCACCTAAATGCGCGAAGACTGCCAAGAGCAACGCGGTTGGACTTGCCTGCAAGCATCCTCCACACGGGAAGACCACTGCCAGCGAGTCACCGCCAACCGCGCCACCACGGAACAAACGCACCGAGTGACCACACTCACCACGCTCGCGGAACGGAAATAGCTGCAACCTTCTGCAGCACGAAATAAACCTTGCAGGGAAGCCACACACCTGTAAACAATTCAAAGCACAAGCCTAACACTAGTCGGATGGTGTCAACAGCGTACTAGTACCTTTCTTTGGGACAGCTATAGTTATTAATCATTACCAATCTCATTAGACCCACGCTCTGATACCAACTGTAATGACCCGACCTCCTGGACCCCCCCGCCAGGGACCCCGAAGTTCACGTCGCCACCTACGGATCTGAAGACGGAAGGGTTAGAAGAAATAGTCTAGTGAGATATATATGAATTTAAATAACTATAACAAGATATACAATAACAACGTGTCCCAAGTAAAAGCATAGGTACAAGAAGAAAGGTGCAGTCCTTAAGGGGCATACCCTAAGAACTTGCAAAGCACAACTCTCAACTCACTCAGGTACAAGAGCTCACAACACTTGCTCTCATTGTTGCTGACAACATACGGCGCACAGCCGCGCTCTGCAACCCATCTGACACCGAGCTTCCACGACGATGAGCCCCTAGCTGAAAGAAGTAGGGGGGTGAGCCTCGCGAACAAGGCCCAGTAGGGATTACCAGTCCCTCACGGCCAGAGCATCAGGAACTCGAAAAAAGGAAACTACCCTAGAAAGCTGTAAAGAAAGATTCACCTACAGTAGGGTATACTAAGCAGTGGAACAGAACAATGCAATGCCACGACCACCAACCAAGGTCGTGACACACACATGACTCCCGCAGAAACCAACGGAGTCGGGCACAAAGCGGAAGCAACCCTCGGCACACCCATGAGACCACGCAACAACCAAGTGAGAACGATGTCTCACCACAAGCACGGCCACCTCAGACTTCCACAAGGTCGAGGGTCCACAAGCAGAACCACCCGGACCCTGGACACATCGCGAGGTCGGGAAGCCACACACGCTGGTGCCATCACGGACTGGCACCCAAGAACGGGACTACAAAACCGAGAGGACACCGAAGTGGAAACCACCAGAAGCAGGGCCAACAAGGCCACACCAACAACGCACACGGAAGCTGGACACGACAAGGCCATAACTATGTGCAGGCTCAGGCAACGAGTCGTACTTGGAAACGTCGTGAGGAAAACCGTCACAACAACAACAACCAAGCCACCGCCGGTAGCAGCCAAGAGGGGGACACACCATCCACACCCTCTGCTCGCCAGCCTAGCTCCAACCTCCCCTCTGCAGAACAGCGAGACAGAGCCACCACAAAAGCACACAAATGCACGCACACCGCAGCCTGGCCAAGCTGCGGCCCCAGGCCTAGCACCACTACGTACCTCTGGAACCAACACAGAGAGAGGCAGTGAGACAAAGGACTATCTGGGCTGCGCCGGGATGAAAACACCTCAACAACCTCGGTGTCTCGCCCAGACAGAGAGCTCTACAAACGACTCAGTGCGCTATCCAAACCTCATTTTCCCCTCTGCTCTAGAGTCCGCCAACTCGGATGCCAACTCGAGCACACTCGTAGCCAGAGCACTCCCCCAACAGGCTCCCGAGGATGGGGGTCCTAGGCAATGGAGACAACCTCTGAACGAGACAAGCCCTTAAGTGCCAAGCACCAGGCGAACAGGCGGGGCAAGCACAACAAAAACCATGCCGAACCGCTGGCTTGTAACCTACGACAAGCCAGCAAGCAAGAGGCATGCACGGACGAGCCAGAACCTCGGAACACCACCAGTCCGTGTGGAAAACCTGTCGCTCTACTAATAATCGATTGACCTCCGGTCAATCTATTATTAGGCAGACACGACCCTCCTGGCACCGCTGCCAGGACACGGCCACGAAGGTGTCACCTTCGATCACTAAACGTAGGGAGGTAACCTGCGCGTTCCCCACGAGAAGGTCCTAAGGGCAAAGCCTGCCGTGGGGCACACGCCGACATGCCAACCGAGGCCACGGAAACACCCGAGACAACATGGGTACTGTCGCACCCTCCAAGACCATCGCGATACCATCACGATGGGGAAAGGCACTGTGACAGCAACCCTATCACGACGGGGAGAAGCGTCGCGACAGAAACCCTGTCGGGACAGGAAAATGCGTCGCGACAGCGATCCTTATCGCGATAGGCAACGCGTCACGATAAGGTCACGCTGGACCGGGCAGACGCCTCTTCTAGTGTTGCGACACACACCACGATCGTGACACCAGCAGAGAGGCAGACCCACGGGATGCTCCATCTCGGGGCCGCCCACAAGCCACACACATCACCACACGGGGGTGCGGATCATGGAGAAGCAGTAAACACTAACTACAAACCCTGAGGGTCTCCCAATCCACCCGGATAAGACGACTTCAAGCAATCCCTACATGAAATGAAGAACAAACCGCAATAGGGCCTTCACGTCGGATTGGCCACCTCCTCCTTACTCCACGCAAGCTCCACGACGTCGGGACACCACTCACGGCCCACCTCCTCGCCTGAAACGCACAAAGGGAGAGAGGGAGGCGGAGCACCGTCGGAGGGGGAGAAGCGAGGGGAAAGATGGAAAGAGGGGGAAAGGGTTGCCGGTCAAGGCCTTAAGCCTTCGGCACCCAAGACGCGACAGGGCGACGCATCACGTTAAGGACCTTAACTCGACGGGTCAACACACCGCGACAAGAATGCGTCCCTCAGGGACGTCGCGACAACGCGACAGGTCATACTGACACACCTGCCACCCTGACAGGCATCAGATGACCAAAACGATGGAACACTATCGCGACCCATTGACCGGTCGCGACAACGAGACACGATGGGAAAGCCGGGTGTGACAAGAACGCGATGCACACGCTCGTCGCGACAAGGATGACTGTCGCGTCGAACACCCACGATGCGACACTAACGCGTCGCCCAGCCTGGACACATTAGTAGCCAGTCATCCAAGACACCAGACGGAAAGTCGAGAAGCCCGGTCTTACATCTATGGTAGTAGTGTCTATCTCGGCACATATTACACATTATCTCACTTAATCGCATGGTTTCATTCACTTACATGCACTATTTAACCATTCACATGCACTTTAATAAATCATATATACTTTAGGTTACAAAACTCAACATGAATGTTTCACAGTGGCAAATTAATCATAATAGTACATAAACATGCTGCTAAAACATTGGAATTACATTATCCAAATTAAAGATGCTTAACATGGCCTAATTACCTTGTTAAAAGCAAACAGTACCCATGGGTGTCAAAATAGTATCAAATTTAACCACAGACTCTATACATGCAATATGCCATATGTCTAATTTTTAGAATTTTTGAAAGTGTAAACTATTTTAACATTTTAAACAGATTCATGTAAATTTAGCAAGATATTCACTTTACATGGTAAACAGTAAAACAGTCGGTTCTAACAGGTCTAAAACATGAAAACAGTAACCCTAAGATCATGATAATTTTTTGTAACATTAGCATATAGTAAAACTAATATTCAGAGTTAAACACTGTCAAAACATGCATATTTTCTCATAACAGAATTATACTAATTAAAATCATGCTCAGAAATTCGACAGAAATCATGATCGACCTAAAAATAGTACCTGACCAACCATAATTTTTACAACATGTACATATATCCAAAAGTCCGAAAATCATCACATAGACATGACAAACATAGTTCTGTGAAAAACAAAAGAACTTGGCGGCAAGGGCCTTGCCGTCAAGGCGGGTTAATGGCACAATCTACTACCGTCAACTCAGGAACTTGGCAGCAACAAGGTTGTCGTCAACCTCCTGTTTGCAGAAGTGCAAACCAAACTCAAATAAAACAGAGAATTGGGGGTTCTAGGACACGAAATAAAATCTATAAAAATACCTAGAACCTAGGGGACATGTTTAGGGATAATACCCCTCAGTTACTTGCCTGGAATAAAATCACTAAGGGTTCAATTTGTCAAAGAAGCCCTTCTCGGCCAAGCCAAGAAGGTGCTCTCCGGACAAAATCGATCTTCACACCTGCACAGAAGGCCCTCTGGAGTCGGGGAAGCTTCAACAACCCTAGGATCTCCTTCCAGTCGCAGAAGATCGCCAAAAGACCCACTCAAATGCTAGATGAAGCCACAAAAAACTCTAGTTTTCTCTCAACAAACCCAAGCTTTCCTCTTAACCAAAGAGTCTAAACCTAGCCGAAAAACTTAGGTTATATAGGGTTAAGAGTGGGGATGCGCCTAGCATTAGGACTCCTAACTATTGGGATTGAGTTTCCTAATCAGACCCTGAAGAAAACACAACCATTTCAGATCTGGAATCACAAACCAAGTCAGAGAAGTAAATGGTCACTTTGCTGCCGTTAAGCAGGAAGTAGGCGTCAATCGATTTGGACGTCTATATCCCCTGACCTTGGAGTCAACGGCACACAAGTTGCCGTCAACCTGCTATTAACGTCAGGTTATGTTGACGTTAACCAGGGATTTCAGATAGAATCGAAATACATCAAACCATCATATATATGTACAAAACAAATAAATACAACATGCACAAAATTAAATAAACATACCATGTACATAAACAAGTAAATATCATATGCACAGAATTAAACAAACATAATATGAACAGAATTCGAGGGCCTTACATTCGGCCTCATCTTTTTCGCCACCAAGTCAGGAAGTGTGGGGACTTGGGTGGCCATGTAAGAGAAAGGAGAGATGAAGTGTTTGGAGACAATGTCAAAGTTAACAAGATCGGATGCAGATAAGGAGGTGAACCACCTCAAAGCCTCCCCTTCTAACGATTGTTGGAAGAGGTGAACCATGAGGACCCGATCATATAGCCACCGGTGGGAATCCATGAGAAATCCAACAAGATGAAATTGGGGGTCAGAGGTCCCATCATACTTGCGGCATTTCGGGGCCTTAAAACCGGGGGAAAGTAAGCATTTGGGAGCTTGCAATAGTTTTGAAGGGAATGAGGCTTGGATTGTAACACCCCAAAATTTTATTTAATGAAAATTTAGATAAATGTGATGATTTTGGTTGACAAACACAATCATTTATATGGGATATAATTGTCTTTACTTTAGGAATTATCTTTATATTAATAAAATTGTTACAGTGTTGTATTCTGAGGTGCGCACTCCGACAGGGCGTCACTGGAATTCTGTAATGGAATTGAAATCTGAAAAT
Organism: Colocasia esculenta; assembly: GCA_014218235.1. Taxonomy (NCBI): domain Eukaryota; kingdom Viridiplantae; phylum Streptophyta; class Magnoliopsida; order Alismatales; family Araceae; genus Colocasia; species Colocasia esculenta. The sequence continues at coordinate 104,058,642 of CM024756.1, forward strand.
ACCATAATTTCCAAAAAAAAATATGCTGATATTAGAAATGTAAATATCTAAAATTATTGACATGCGGATATCAAGATTAAGCCGATGCAATGATTTTCCGAGCAATTTTTTCTAGGTGAAAAATTAATTCTAAAAATTAAACTAAAATCACCATAATTTGTAAAACCTTCCTATTAGCTTATGTTTGAAATCTCAACTTGATTGGACACCATTTGAGTGTAAAAATATAGGGATAATTGGACTAGCTGAATTATCTCCTATTTACGTTAACTATTTTTTTGAAATAATTGCTTACGTAGCTTTAGCTACGTAAGGCTCATCTCACCATGGGTAAAAAGCTTACACGTAGTTTACTACGTGTGAGTGGGGTAAAACCCCAAGGTAAACGTGGCTTCGGAGGGGAGAGATGGTTTTTACGGTTACACATGTATGGCTACGTGCCATACATCATGGACTAGGAGTTTATATAAACTCTCCCTTCACCCTTTGTATGACTTTTCCACCACTTGCTCAAACTTCCACTTTCCCTGCTGCTGCTCCTGCCATAGCTGTTGCTGTTGCTTTCCTATAGTTGTGCTGCTCCTGCTGAAGTTTCTTCTACTGCACCTGCTGTGGATATTGCTCCCACAAGTCTTCTTCTTCCTACTGCTGCTGCTGGCTCTCTCATTGAAAAGAAGAGATGGACCTCCACTTTTCTTAAGTCAGGTAGGACTTCTCTCCTTCTTGTCTCTCTCTTTCACCAAGAACTTTGTGTTTATGTCTTACCACGTTCCTATCCTGACTTGTGATTAGTAAAACCTACCAGGAATAGTTTTCTTCTTCTGATTGTTATGCATTGTTTAGTTATGCTCGTGGTGTATAGCTAGAGTTCAAGTATTCTTGACATGAACTCTCCTTAGATGCAAGTAAGAAGCTCTTAGAAGAGTTACACATACCACAATCTTCCTTTCATAAATTATCATGTCATCTATGTTGGAAAAGTCTGTACTTCCATTGTTCTATTTCTTTCCCTCATGTAAGTGGTGTTTAGGAATGTAAGAAATATTCATTAGGTGTTGTGTAATTGTACAAGAATCATGGGAACTACTTAGAAGAGTCTTCAGAGGTGATGTTTACACCATTTCCGGAAGATCCACCTGTGACTGTCGACAGTTAGACTTCATCTATCAACAGGTATCAAGCTTCCGAATGCAAAAATTCTGAACCACCAGTAGCTGTCGATAATAGACTTCATCTGTCGACAATGGCATCCAATGTCGACAACCACCTTTGGCCTATCGATAGATAGGAATCAGATTCCAAATCTGGTTCTGGAAGGATAGTGGCTGTCGACAGCCACTCTCTGGCTGTTGACATACACTTGTCTATAGTGAGTAACCAGATCCATTCTTTGTCCGACCCAAGGTGACACATTAAAGTATTAACCAAACAAGTTGTTTCCCTCATTTTCTTGGATTCTAATTACTTTATCACTAAGAGGGATCATTCAATTGCCATCTATATTCCACTTTGGATTCTTGAACACCCCAATATAATTGATTCCTACATGGCTACAACCTTCTAAAATTATTGGCATTGTTCATAAACCATTGTTACATATGAGATTCTGAGTACTTTGTACCACACTTGAATAGTTGACAGAAATGATTTGTGATGACAATTTTTTGGGTCTTTGGACTCAATTGAGATATATGCCTGTGCAAGTGGGACTAGTCTAGTCCCCGGAGGAGCACCCGATTTCGTTTAGTGGTCGTACGGAACGATAAAGGATCTTTGGATGTTTGGCATTGCATCATACTTGCTTGATTGGTCATCATCTTATTTTGTCATGAGTTGGATATATATTTGAACCAAATGTGATGTTATCCCGAATTCTTTTCTATGCAAATTTAACTCAATACTCTTATTCTACAATTGTTACCTAATTGACATGGTTATCCAATCATTCTTGATGTTCAGCAATGCTATTAATTAAATTTCTTGCCCTATTCTTTGATTATCTTAGTCCGTTTGATTAGAAGAGTGAATCCTACTAGGCTTGTTAGCTCATTAAATCTTACTTCTTCAGGTGAACATGATGAGCATAATTCTTAAGGGGGTGTGCTGAGCGGGTCTACCAGTCGATGGAGTTCCTTAGATACCTTCCTAGTATTGTAGTTAGAATGGAAATGTTAATTTATTTTCTTTTTCTTACTCCTCTTTGTGGACTGTTATGAGGAGTACTATGTAATAAAGCTTCCGCATAATGACGACAGATGTATAACAATATAAGCTCTATTCTTAATGTCTATTTTTCTATCATTTCCGATAAATAGACATTTATTAGGACGTAACATGGACATGGACAAAGATTCACCAGGAGCTTCCTAACAAGACCCTCCATCTCAGACCTGGAGATGGATTCGGATTGAGTGGGGGTATGGTTTGGACATAGGTGGATAGACAGAGGAGGAGTAGGAATGGAGTTGGTGCAGGAATGATGGGGAGAGAGGGAGATGGGACCCAGGATAGGGTGACAGCCTAGGAGTGGGCCTGGATGAAGAGGCATTGAATGGAGAAGGTGAGAAGGTGAAGCCATCGCCCGAATGGTATGCTTGGAAAGCATAGAAATGATGTCCTCGATCGATAGCGGATAGGAGTTTGGAGAATTCAGGGTCATCTTGGGATTCTTGTCATATGTGGATTGACCCTCAAACCACCTCCTCATTATCGACTTGAGAGGAGGATTGACTGACTCTTCAGGCAGAATGTTAGAGTTAACCATTCTGACAAATTCGTCATTGATATTATCATCATATTCAAAAGCCAGATTATTAGACATGGACAGAGTTCAACCAAGAGTCCATTAGCACACAACCTACTGATTTTAAAATAATTATGCCGATTAACTACACTGTTATTAGGAGAAATATGGATTTCTACACAAACAATGTGGTCAAACAACATCCCAACTTCTTTTAAATGTTAAAGTTGTGTGTTAACTTAACTTATGAAGGCCGTGATTCTCTCACCTCTCACTCAAAATCAGGTGAATAGGCAAACTAGCTGGGAGGGTAAAGGTCCTCCTGCCCTGTACCGTGAGGGAATCCACAGAATTTAGGGACTTATGGAGTTCTCCTTGAAGCCAATCCGATTTACCCGAGAGGGAATCCTCGAGAAAAGATTGTAAATCAAGAAGGGGTATCCTAAAATGTGTGGGAGGCTAGAACAGATAAGAAATAGACCGACCTCATGACTCAGGATCGTTAGTGACCAAAGAGAAGGCAAACAAAGCAAAGAAAGAAAATATAGATCAAAATAGCTTCTGTGAAGTAAAAAACAATATAAGCGACAGCAAGTTCTTCAGGAACAAGTAAACGACATGATCGATGGACGCTGACTAGATTTTGACGACACAGATGTGGATGCTAAGATGAAATAAATGGCATGAAAGCTGGACATTTACCAGGGTAGACGTCAAGATCATTGGGCGTCTACCTGTATGCAGGCTGAGAACTGCAGTACACAGTTGTCCCACCCTGATCGCCAAAGGAGAGCTGTGGATGTTCCGTTCCGCTCCGAATGACTCTGGAGGTCCCCGAACATTGGGTGGCTCCCTCGTTAGGTGTTGGCATTTGCTGGTTGACCTTTGCTCTTGCTCGTTGACTCCCATTTGACCAAGTTGACCAAGGGAAGAACAAAGAAACCATCAAAGAAAGTGAACAGGAGGTGATCGCCAGGGCCTTACCTGTGCCCAAGAAAGTGTTCTGATCGCGTTGGTGACGTAGCCTTGCGTAACGGTTGATGGTGGAACTCTGACTTTCCCCTCTTCGGCCGGCCAAAGAGAAGAAGCTCCGCGATCTTGTTTGAGGTGTTCCTGCAACAAAGAAGACTCTATTAGACTTTAGGGAAGTGTAGTAAACACCCAAAAGTAAAATGAAACCACCCAAAAGGTGAGCCCCGTACTGGTTGCGGGCTTGAGATGAGGGGTGGCCAAGTGTTATGACCACCCTTCTTCCCTCCGTTTTTGGTTTGGAAAACCCCTTTTAGGTGTGTAGGAATGTGCACTACGTGCCTAGTGTGTGTGTGTGTAGTGAATAGCATGCAAGACTAAGGAAAAGAAGGGAAAGAGAAGAAGAAGAGGGAGATGATCCCTATTTGCAGGCGTGGGTGACTGCTTTGTGGGCTCCTCCAGCTCGTGGTGAAACCTCCTAGACACTCCAAGGTTGAGAGGAAGAGAGGAAGCAAGGTGGAAGCTCTCAAGGGCTTGAAGTAGATTTTCTCTCTTTCTCTCAAGGCATCAAGGCTCTAGCTCATCCACATCTCCCCCCTCCATAGAAGGCTAAGGACCTTAATATATAGGCAGTTGGGGCAGAGCTAGGGAGCATAGGATGCTCAAGTGTGAGAAAACACAATTGAACATGTGGCAATCGATGTAGAAAGTCTAGACCAATAGGAGGGGGCCAAGTAGACTTTACTGGGTCAAGGGGGTGCCAAGGTGGCCCATTTGCCCGTTAGGAATGGCCCCATGCGTTGCATGGGCGAGGGAAGGGAGCAAGTGGGCAATATTCTCGGGCAGTTGCGCATACCAAGTAAAGGTTGATGTCAAGAGATGCTGCTGCCAACCCCATGTAGATGTCAACCTATGTGGACGTCAACAGGAGTCGACGTCAAGGTGGTTTGCCGTCAACCTGGAGTCAGCAGAAATCGATGTTGACGTTAACATGGGATCCGAGGCAAGTCAACAAGCAGTCAAACAAGTCTTAATGGGCCATGAACCACGCAGGGATGGGCCAAATCTCGAGTCTACAATAAGTAGTGATGCCATATCTTTAGGCGAAGACTATCGCCACCAGCTCCAGATCATGTACAGGAAATTATCTTCATGTTTCTTCAACTGTCTGGAAGCATAGCATACCACATTTCCATTTTGCATCACACACAGCCAAGGCCGAATCCTGATGCATCAGTATACACCTCGAAACTTCCACCAGCTACAGTAGTGTCAACACAGGTGCCGAAGTTAGATGTTCTTTCATGAACAAGAAACTATCTTCACATTCGGCATCCATATGAATGGATTCTCCTTTCGGCTAACTCTGGTCAGTGGTACAACTATCTATGAAAAGTCTTTAATGAATCATCGATAGTATCCACCAGACCCAGAAAGCTTCTAATTTTCGACACAGTTGTCACCTTCCCTAACTCTTCACTGCCTCTACCTTAGATGGATCTATAGAGATACCTTCCTTGGATATGATATGACCAAGGATAGACACTTCTTCCATCCAGAACACATTTTGCTCAATTTTGCATAAAGTTAATTTTCTAAGCACTTAGAGCAATCTTCAAATGCTCTTCATGCTCTTCTTTTGATTTGGAGTAAATGAGAATGTCATCAATAATACCAACTATGAACTGGTCTAAGTACGGCCTGTATACATTGTTCATGAGTTGCATAAAGGCCGTTGGAGCATTGTCAAGCCGAACAACATGACCACAAACTCATAGTGTCCATATCTACTTCTAAATGCAGACTTGTAGATATCCTTTTCCTGATTCTTAGCTGATGATAACCTGATCTTAAGTCGATCTTAGAGAAATACTGTGCACCAAAGATCTGATCAAATAGCTTATCGATGCATGGTAGTGGATATTTATTCTTGATGGTTAACTGGTTCAACTGACTGTAATCAATGCAAAGCCTCATTGATCCGTTCTTCTTCCTGACGAACAATACCAGCGCACCCCAAAGGGATGTGGTGAGCCTGATGAAACCATGATCCAACAACTCTTAGATCTGCCTTTTTTAATTCCAACAATTCAATAGGAGACATATAATATGGAGCTTTGGATATGGGAGCTGCCCTAGGGAGTAACTCGATTGTGAAGTTTACCTCCCGTTCGGATGGTATTCCTAGTAAGTCTTTAGGGAAGACATCAGGGTAATCTCTGGATATGGTTATTTCTTCTAGAATGGGTTTCTTCTTTTCAGTTTCCATAATCGAGACTAGGAAAGCATCACAACCTTGGTTGATCAACTTGGAAGCTTTAAGGGATGAAATAAGGACAGGGTGTGTGTGGTAACGGGTGCCAAGAAAAGAGAGTTTTGGAAGGTTTGGTCTTTTAAAGGTGACCCTCCTATGACGACAATTGACATCGGCATCATACTCAATCAACCAATCCACACCCAATATAGCATCATACCCCTTCATATCTAAGCAAATGAGATTGGCAAGGAGATTCTACCCTTCAATCATGGTTTTACCTCTAGGTAGGTAGTGTGTAAGTTCAAATTCAGGACCAAGGGGAGAAGCTACAGTGACTTTAGATTTCATGGGGACTGGTTTGACAGACAGAGTTATAGCAAATGAAGTTGAAACAAAGATATGCAGCTCCAGTGTCAATAAGAACAAAAATAGGTTGAGTGTGGATAAAGGTGTACCTTCCACCATACCTCCTTCCTTAGGTAGATCAGCTTCTATCACTACATTAAGGTGTCCCTAACACCGGGGTACATTATGGGCTCTCTCAGGCTAGTCTTTAGCATACGGCCTGTTGAACCACTTTATGGTTGTCCTTGTATTTTGGTGATAACAAAATTTATGATGATTTCAAGTATATCTTTGTTTCATCTGTGTCGCATTAATCTCATAGCAAAAGCTAAGTCTTTCATTGATGCAATATTTGGCGCACTAAAATGCTAAATCAATGTTCATTTAATATACATCGATTTCTATTCAAAGTGCCACATCGATTTCACTAACAACGACTTCATAAGTTACACAACGATTTGATCGTGTAACGATTCGTTAAGTGAAACATCGATTTTATTGTGTAAGGATTTGTTAAGAATCGATCTCAGAACGATTCCTTTTATAGCCACATCGATTTCCTTCATATCGATTTCAAGTGATCACATCGACTTCTTCAGTGATCATAACGATTTGCCTTTCATATCGATTTCATAAGTGATCACATCGACTTCTTCATTGATCATAACGATTACCTTTCATATCGATTTCATAAGTGATCACATCGACTTCTTCAGTGATCATAACGATTTGCCTTTCATATCGATTTCATAAGTGATCACATCGACTTCGTCAGTGATCATAACGATTTGTCTTTCATATCGACTTGTTAAGTGGTCACATCGATTTGTTCATAAACTTGTAACGATTTACTTGTAAATGAACAACGATTGTATAAGTCATGTTCACATAAATTTCTATTGAATATTTTGAAAGTGTTTTTGGCGCTTAAATGAAAAGTCAAATATCTTCTGACAAAAGGCTGCTTGCATAATCTTGTCAGAAAAAGATATGAACTACTATTTTCAGCATAACAGCAGAAACACAGTAGCATGCACAGTTCCATAAACACCTTTTTATGCTAAACACTCTCTTCTAGATTTACAGACCTCAAAGACCAGCAGAGTCTGATTAAGACAAATGAAGAGAAGATCAGCAACGGCTAGAAGAGCTCCAACGGATCTCTTCAACAGATCTATTCTAAAGCTGCTCATATAAAAGAAGAAGCTTAGCTGAAGAATAATAGAGCCCTTTCCTGAACATCTTTTAAGGAGTGTACAACTGTGAGAAGCACCTCAACTCCACATACACTCAAAGCAAGAGAGAAGAGCTCGAGCCAAATCTGCAGAAGCTTTCAAGCAGAAGTCTTCATCGCCTTCAAGCCTTCTTCTCTTCCATTCTCCCTGTGCTCATTGTAATCTTGGGGGAGAGTCTTTGCTGAGTTTCTTTTGGGTAGATGCCATTCTTGTAGAACTCTCAAGCACTGTTCTTTCTTTTATAAGAAAGAGGTTGTCCATCTGTAGGACTGTATACAGCGGGTAACCCAGCTAGGGGTTTGTGTCTAGCAAACCGCACTGGGGTTTGTACCAGGAGGTTGGCTTCTTTACCTGTAAGAGGAGTGGCTGCCTTCTTGCCCGGGAAAGGAAGAAGACCACCAGCTGGGTGCTGGGTGTTGTAGTGTCCTTAAGGGGACTGTACCCTTGGTTAGTGAAATCCCAAGAGGTTGCTTGGGGACTGGACGTAGGACTTCCATGGGAAGGGCCGAACCAGGATAAATCTCTTGTGTTATTTGTGTGATTGTTTATTTGCTTCCGCACTGCTACTCTTTATCACACTAAACTAACCAAACCTTCAAGTGTTAATTTCTGTGTTTAAGTTTCTATTTCAGATTTCAGAAAAACCTATTCACCCTCCCTCTAGGTTAGCTTGCTGCCGTACCAAAAGTGCCAACAGTGGTATCAGAGCGGGTCTCTGATCATTCAAGAAGATCCAACGATCTTAGAGTAAAGATCCATGGCAGCTTAAGGATATGCTGAAGGTCAATCAGTCACCAGACCTCCATTCTTTGATGGAGAGGACTACCAATATTGGAAGATGAGAATGGAATGCTTCATTCGAGGCACAGACTTTGATCTATGGCAGGTAATCGAGGTAGGTGATTTTGTTATTGTCCTATTGAAGGCACTACTGCCATTACCCTGCTGATAAAAGTAAATTATCTTTAAACTTTAAAGCTAAGAACTATTATGTTGTGCTTTATCCAAAAAAGATTTAGTAGAGTATCTGCATGTAATCAGCTAAAGAATTTTGGGATAAACTGCAGATAACTTATGAAGGAACGGATAAGTGAAACAAACTAGAATAGATATTCTTGTTTCACAATATGAACAATTTAAAATGCTTCCAAGCGAAAACATTACTACTATGTATAATAGATTTTCAAGCATAGTAGTAGGCTTAAATTCTCTTGGTAATCTCTTCCCAATGAAGAAACCGTTAGAAAAATACTTAGGTCTTTACCGTTTCATGGACACCTAAAGTAACCGCTATTGAAGAGCCCATGACTTAACCAAATTGTCAATTGATAATTTAATAGGTTCTCTCATGGCACATGAAATAAATATGGAGCGATTGTCTGAAAGCTCATCTAAGAAAAATGTACTAATGCTCTTAAGGTTGTAGCTGCTCCTTCCACTTCTTCTTCTAGCTCCAAAAATGCAGATTCTGAAGACAGTGACGTAGATGAAGTTCTGTCCAAGCTCAGAAAATTCTCAAGAAGAAGAAAATGGATCAAGAAGGATTCAAAAGAAAGAGAGAAAAGAAAGAACCAGTCTGTTATGAATGCAGAAAACCTGGACATTTAAGACCAGATTGTCCTAAACTAAAGAAGACTGGTCAACCAAAAGTCCAAAAAGAAGCACAAGAAATTCAAAAGAAAAGCCATGGCGGCTGCTTGGGGAAATGAAGAGACCACATGCTCAGAATCAGAGAAAGAGCAGGTAAATCTAGCCCTCATGGTAGGACTAGATGAGGTACATCTTAACTCATCTTTTGATTCTTGCACAGATTCAGGATCAGAATCTGAAGATTTAGATCATGTTTTTAATGAACTTTATGATAAACACAAGGTTGTTGTAAAAGAATTGAAAAATATCAAGAACAACCTTACTTGTTTGGAAAACCTAATTCTGATCTTAAATCAAAATGGAACAATTAGAAGATCAATTAAAAGAATGTAAAGATAATAATTATCTTTTAAATGAAGATTTAAAAAGTAAGAATAATGAGAAGATAGAGTTAGAAGAAAAATTGAAAACTCTAACTGAAGAAAATCTTTATTTAAAAGAATCAGTTAGGAAACTAACTAAAGGAAAAACATCTCTAGCCCTATGCTTAAAAGGATCAAAATCTGGAAATGACAACACAGGGCTTGGTTATACACCTCCAGAAAAAGGAAAACAAGTATTAAACTCAGGAAAATATCCTTTACCAAAATTTGTAAAAGAAACCAAAATGCCTCAGAAAAAGCCCCTGTAAAGAAAATGTTCCAAAATTGTGTTCTAAACAGACAGTACAAAGATAATAAGAACAACAAAATAATTTATATTCATTGTTGTTCTCATTGTAATAAATTAGGACACACAGTAAACACCTGCACAACAAAGCACCTAGTATGGATTCCGAAGGATATTTTTATGCATCTAACCATCAAGGACCCAAAAAGATTTGGGTACCTACTTCTGAATAGTTTATTTGCAGGATGGCCTTGGAGCATCAGGAACAAAGGATGCTCAAGCAGGAGTGACTGCAGATTCTTCATTAAAATCACATCTGAAGAAAGAGTAGTCACAAAATGAATTAGTCTTTATTACTAACAATTATTTGCAAGTTTCATTCAGGTGGAGTCTCTCATTAAGGGGGAGCTCTGATTAAGGGGAGCACAGTTTGTTGAACCCCTCTATGGTAAGAAATTCTCTCAAAGGGGGAGAGAAATCCATGGTAAGATCCTTCCTTTTGGTTAGTGACAAAAAGGGGGAGAGTTTGTATGAATTTTTCTGAAACCTCTATGCTTTATATATTTATCAAAAAATTCACATAAATTTTGTCATCACCAAAAAGGGGGAGATTGTTGAACCACTTTATGGTTGTCCTTGTATTTTGGTGATAACAATATTTATGATGATTTCAAGTATATCTTTGTTTCATCTGTGTCGCATTAATCTCATAGCAAAAGCTAAGTCTTTCATTGATGCAATATTTGGCGCACTAAAATGCTAAATCATGTTCATTTAATATACATCGATTTCTATTCAAAGTGCCACATCGATTTCACTAACAACGACTTCATAAGTTACACAACGATTTGATCGTGTAACGATTCGTTAAGTGAAACATCGATTTATTGGTAACGATTTGTTAAGAAATCGATCTCAGAACGATTCCTTTTATAGCCACATCGATTTACCTTTCATATCGATTTCATAAGTGATCACATCGACTTCTTCAGTGATCATAACGATTTGCCTTTCATATCGATTTCATAAGTGATCACATCGACTTCTTCAGTGATCATAACGATTTGCCTTTCATATCGATTTCATAAGTGATCACATCGACTTCTTCAGTGATCATAACGATTTGCCTTTCATATCGATTTCATAAGTGATCACATCGACTTCGTCAGTGATCATAACGATTTGTCTTTCATATCGACTTGTTAAGTGGTCACATCGATTTGTTCATAAACTTGTAACGATTTACTTGTAAATGAACAACGATTGTATAAGTCATGTTCACATAAATTTCTATTGAATATTTTGAAAGTGTTTTTGGCGCTTAAATGAAAAGTCAAATATCTTCTGACAAAAGGCTGCTTGCATAATCTTGTCAGAAAAAGATATGAACTACTATTTTCAGCATAACATCAGAAACACAGTAGCATGCACAGTTTATCATAAACACCTTTTTATGCTAAACACTCTCTTCTAGATTTACAGACCTCAAAGACCAGCAGAGTCTGATTAAGACAAATGAAGAGAAGATCAGCAACGGCTAGAAGAGCTCCAACGGATCTCTTCAACAGATCTATTCTAAAGCTGCTCATATAAAAGAAGAAGCTTAGCTGAAGAATAATAGAGCCCTTTCCTGAACATCTTTTAAGGAGTGTACAACTGTGAGAAGCACCTCAACTCCACATACACTCAAAGCAAGAGAGAAGAGCTCGAGCCAAATCTGCAGAAGCTTTCAAGCAGAAGTCTTCATCGCCTTCAAGCCTTCTTCTCTTCCATTCTCCCTGTGCTCATTGTAATCTTGGGGAGAGTCTTTGCTGAGAGTTTCTTTTGGGTAGATGCCATTCTTGTAGAACTCTCAAGCACTGTTCTTTCTTTTATAAGAAAGAGGTTGTCCATCTGTAGGACTGTATACATCGGTAACCCAGCTAGGGGTTGTGTCTCTAGCAGAACCGCACTGGGGTTTGTACCAAGAGGTTGGCTTCTTTACCTGTAAGAGAAGTGGGCTGCCTTCTTGCCCGGGAAAGAGAAGAAGACCAGCTGGGGTGCTGGTGTTGTAGTGTCCTTAAGGGGGACTATACCCTTGGTTAGTGAAATCCCAAGAGGTTGCTTGGGAACTGGACGTAGTACTTCCATGTGGGAAGGGCCGAACCAGGATAAATCTCTTGTGTTATTTGTGTGATTGTTTATTTGCTTCCGCACTGCTACTCTTTATCACACTAAACTAACCAAACCTTCAAGTGTTAATTTCTGTGTTTAAGTTTCTATTTCAGATTTCAGAAAAACCTATTCACCCTCCCTCTAGGTTAGCTTGCTGCCGTACCAAAGTGCCAACACGGCCGTCATGTATACAGTGGTCACGCCACCACATCTCAAACAGACTCCCAACTTTTTCCAGCACTCTTCAGCTCGATGTCGTGGCTTGTCACAAAACCAATAGTTCTCAGCTAACACTCTTCCTTCCACTTTGACCTTCTTGTATATGTCATAGTCTTTGCCAGTATTTGGCCTTTTGTTATTGTTGTTGCTGTTGCAGAAAGTGCCAACTGTATTGGTCGTACCTCTCTTAAGAAAGACCGGCTTCGCAATCTCTTCCCTTTCATGCCTTCTACCTTGGCCATGGTGTCTTCTACCATTGTGCTCTCTGGACCATCTCTACATAAGTACGGATGTCATGCTCTGCCAATTTAGCAGCGGAATAAATTGGGGAGGCATGAACAACATGTATAGTAACGACAATTACACGTACAGTCGCAAATATCAAAGCAAACTAATGAACAATAATTGCAATAAACTACTTATTTTATTGATAAATCACCTAAACTATTACAACCACTAATTCTGAGCCAAAACATAGGGCTCAATAACATCATCACATTGGAAAGATAATTAAACAAATATCTAACTAAACTCTAAGGTACTAAGGACACTCCATCGCTATGACTCCTGGTCGCTCATCACTCTAGTCTATTCTCGTTGGTGTGCGTAGGGTCATCATCTGACTTACTTGAAACACATACAACAATAGCACAGAGTGAGCGATAACGCTCAGTAGGACTTAATATCTCATGTAACAGGCATGCTTTAAGTGATTAATGTCTTATCAGGCAAGATAACTAGAGAGAACTATCAGTATGGTCGAGAGAAAGATAGCACACGATAGCAAGAGAATGATAGCACTTTCAAAAGAATAATTGCAAAACTAGCATGATAAAGGATTGGCCATATAGTGAAAGAATATGTAACGTCTGCACAAAGGTACACTAGCACTTCCCTGGTCGAGCATCATGTCAACCCAGAGATATAGTAAAATGATTGATTGATTTTCATAGATTAAATTATGATTGTTATTAAATGGCGTTGGGTGCATGCCGTACACACCCTAATCATGTTACCCTTGCAAGGAATGGAACTCTTCAGGTGCTCTCCCCAGGACCAGACCGGGCCCTATTGCTTTGGTATATAGCACTGTTTTTGTTATTTTGACAATCAATTGTATGGCCAATAGAGTACCAAGAAGAGATGAGAGTAATGAACGAAATATATGAAGTATAGAGTGAAAGTGAACAGATGAGAGTAACGAGATAGTATATGAGATAGGGACAGAATCATAAAACAACATTAACTATGATAGTAACAGTTGCACAGCACCAGGTCGGGTACCGGCAATCTGGTAGAAGTCACATCCGCCCACTAGCCGTGCTATGAACACAGACTAAATGGTCCGGCGTGAACACAAGGTAAGAAGGAAACACTAAGGCTATTTGGATCGTACTGATCCCCAGAGTGTAATGGGTTTTAAGGGTACAACCAGCTCGTCGGCTAAGGACGTGCACCAAAGCCAAGAAGACTTACGGAGGCCTTGACAAGGATTCCCTGGTCCAGTCAGGAGTCTTCCCGGTGGAGAGGTGGTCCATGCCAAGAAAGTGTGTAGAAAACTAGGGTCCGTCGTGCCTCGAGTGCTCGAAGGCCGAGGGAAGCAGTAACGACATATAAATATGCGAGTAAAACGAGACAAGTGTAATTATTAAATAGAGAATTTAGTAATTTATTTCACTAAATTACCAGATACATTATTGCGTAATTTAATAGGGTTTCACGGTAAACATGATTGTTAAGTGTGTGCAAGTGTAAGGAATCAAGAGAGCATAATGGATTGTGCACATAGCTTTTAAATTAATTAGATTTATATAATTATTACCCATTAATAATTATTCAGATCCATTTATTCATGACAGTGTTTAATTGAGGCTAAACAATGACTAATTATATAAGTAAAACTAGTTTCTGGCAGAAATTTAAAGAATGCGACGAGGGTGCCCGTCGCGATTCAAGTCGCGATGGGGAGGCCTGGCGCGACAGTCGAACCGGCCGGCCTGGCCCGGTTCGGGGGTGAGAACACGACAGCGCGGGTCGTCGTGTTCATATCGCGATGGTCCGCCGACCGCGACCCCTCTGAGGTCGCGACGGGTCAGGCCGTCGTGACTTCAGAGGTGCGGCCCGACCCAGAAAAGGGGTTTTTTCCCCTTTTTTGGAGTTTGGTCCTTCCCTCCTATGCATGACACTGAGCTCTTCTAAAATTCATATAAAATCGCACGATGATCCAAAAATCATGAAACCACTTTTAAACAAAAGTAGACAATAGATCTACCAATAGACATGAGTAATTAGATAACGGACAGGGTTTGTGCATGCTTTAACAAGGTTACTTTTTGATGACCTAATCATGCATAGTTTATGGAAAATGATTTAATTCGCAATGAATACACGATAGAAATTGGGGCAAATAGGGCGTTTGAAAGCTAGTATCAAGTAGTATTTACGAGAGTAATTTCACAGCATGAGATTGAGTACAAGCATGGATTCAACACAATATTTAGGGTTCGGGTACAAGATAGTGACATGGATTTAAACATTAATTCACCCTCTTGGATGAACGAAAAAGAGCAAAACTAGAGGGCTTTCACAGAGGATCATGTGGGCTACCTAGGGAAAAATTTACATGATTTGTGCTTGAGATATTGGCTACCTTTTTGTGCTGTGTTGGAAACCTAGGGTTTTAGACGAAGAAGGTGATGAAAATCCCTTGCTCCAAGCTTCCTCCTCTCCTTGCTCTTCGTCCTCAGCACCTCTCCTCGTCCTCCAAAGCTCCAATAGTCGTTCTAGGTTGCTAGGGCCAAATTGGGGTTGTATTGGGTTTCTATAGAGTCCTTCTTTCTTAAAACTCCTCTTTCCCTTCAAACTCTTAATTTCTACATTTATCACCCAATTTCTTGCCTTTATCTACCTAATAGGCTTGGGGAGAAGTCTAAATTCGTGGGCAAAGGTTAGAATAGGATTATGACTCTTTTTAGGATATTTATAACCCTTTTTAGTATTTATCTTACCCTTATTTAATTTATTTATTATTAACTCCGAATTTTCACATTTATCTCTCCCTTTTCTAGCATTTATCCTCTAATTAGCTTTGGGGAAGATCTAATTTCATGGCTAATGGGTTAGGATAGGATGAGGACTCCTTTCTAGATAATTATGGGTTATTTAATAATTTTTTTAACCCTTTTCCATTTATTATTAATTTAAGTGTGAATTTAACTTAATTAATTCCCATCTCAAGATGGGCTCTTCTCATTTGGGCCCATCAATCCATGTTTGGGCCCTTAGGATAACCCATTACTAATTTAACTTAATGGGTTTTAGTTTAATTCTTATTTATTCACCCTTTATTCTAATTTAAATCTATTTATCACACTTATTCAATTAATTTCTTATTTAATTCAATTTACCATTATTTATGCCAATTTTTCTAACCTTCATCATTTGGGCTCTTACTCTCGGCCCAATAACTTATGTGAGCTTAATTGTATAACCCATGTTCTTATGGATTTAATTATCTTTTTATTAAAGAATTATTCATGGGCCAAGATTGCCTATTGGTCCAATTATCATAATGGGCTATCACCCATATTATTTAAAGTCTACCCACATGTTCATTTTGATTTTTAATTTACTTTGGCTCAAATAATAATGAGTTTTCTGACTTATCCTTAATTACGCTAATAAGTCGTATAATTTCTTAAACTTGGTCTAAATGATTTTTCTATACCCAAATTTCTTGATGGGTCATTAGAGAATATAATTTGAAGTATAACTACTATTTTTATGACATTTTTATATGGGTTTTTACGCATGTGATAATGATGCGTACCTTCTTAATTAGTTTGAATTTATTAATTGATAAATTTCAATTTATCTATAATTTTTAAATTACTGGATTTTCCGGGGTACTACAACGATGTTGTATGGTCCAAGATTTTCAATAAACATGGGCCTAAGTCCATCCATCAACCGGTTGGCCTTCAACCGTTCAGACCCACTAGATGTGGGGCATACAAAGCCAAACGAGCAAACTGAGCCTTATACTCAGCCACTGACATTCCTCGTTACTTTAATGTGGCAAACTCCACAACTTTCTTCTCCTTGACCCTTTTAGAGAAGTATTTTTCTTGAAAAATCTCTAAGAGTTTGGCAACATTAGTTAGGTGGGCTGATGTGGCTTTCCACCATGCTCTGGCATCCCTACTCAGCTGAAAGGTATCTAGTAATACCTTCTCCCTGTCAGAGCATTGCATTACTTGAAAAGTCCTTTCCATTTCCTCTAGCCAATCTTCGGCCTCATTTGGGTCAGGATATCCAAAGAAGCGAGGGGGTTCAGACTGCAGAAATTGTGGTGCAGGTCTCCTGCTCCATTCTGGGCTCTAGCTTGAGCTCCTGTTTGATTTGCAGCTTGCACTATATTCTGCAATGACTGGGTAAGTCCTGCCATAGTTTCCTACATTACTTGCCACTGACTGCGGCAATTGCTAAGGAATAATGCAGTTCCTAAGAAAAGGATATCAACTAGTTAATGTCATTAGTTATATCATAAAGATTGATGGGTATTGGTGCTTAGTTCATAAAAACTATTATATTCCTGGTCTCTACCCATCCTCACCAGGTGCTAATGTAACATCCTTGACATAAATTCTTGGGTATCACTTAAACCTAAGACTTAAAAATCCTATTGGGTTCTTAGGTCCCGATACCACTAAAACTGTCACGTCCCGAGAACGTATGCAATGGAAATATTATTGAGGGATTAAAAGTCGATATTTCAAGACGTGAACAGTCAGCAAAGAAGCCTCTAGCTAGCGAGCTTTAGATGTGTATCCAAACAACATAACAGGGCCCATATAGTAAACACAACTAAAGTAATATTCCAACGCTTATTAATGTTAAACCCAACATTTTCAACTTCAACTCATAATAACTCAAGAAAAGGAAAATTACATAAGTCTACAATTCCTTACATCCTACTACATTGAGCTACTCTCAAAATAAACCAACTACAAATACTAAGGATGAGATGCACTCGTCACTTAGATGCATTCCCGTCTGAAGCTTGGTCATCCTCTTCCTGGTTTATATCACCTAAATTGTTAAGAATAGGTATGAGCAAACTAGCCCAATAGGATTTACACCTCAACTTGCGGACAGTAATATAAGTGATCAACAGTTTAAGAACCAGGCAACACGATAATTTAGAATATGCATGAACAATAAATCAACACAACACGGCATGAGAGTAAGATAGATTGAACAAGATCTGGCATAATGTAACAAGAAAGAACCAGCAGTAAGCAGTATGTACAAGCACACAGAATTTCAGTTGTTTAAAAGAATGCAGGATGGCCATATCATGCAAGCAAGCAAGCATGCATGGGCAAGAACTTTTAACATATAACAGTAATCAGGCACGATGCCACAGTGCACACTAAGGATCTATGCCACCTTGAAATGCACACTATGAGCACGTGTATGTGGTTTTTGCATCTAACATTCAATATACAAGTACTCCCAGTGCAGATGCAACGCCAATAATTATTATACCCCATGGTTAACAGTATATTTTCAACTCTGTGTTGTTGGGGCTAGACTGGAGCCCTTGGACACTCGCCATGCCCGATCAGCATCTCACTATTTTCAAATGTAGATATCCATAGTCAATCATGGCCAATAACAAGAGTTTCAAGAAGTATACATTAAATATCATGTCATGATGATTTTAAGAAAGACAATCATGTGAACATGATTCATCATGACAATAGTCGAGAGACTCACTCCGAATAGCACATGGCTGATCATTATTTCTTTTAGTTCCATAAAATTAAACGATTTTTGACCACAAACGAATAGGATGTGTATAGGATAAAGAGTCAAAGAGCTCCAAGGAACTTCAGGATATAATCAGTTAAGTTTCTATTGTGAAAAGCCCACAGAATATAGAGAAAATCTAACTACGTTCGTAAGAAAACGGAATACACACAATACTTGGAAAATCATAACCAATCAGGAGAGTCAGGACCTAGTCAGAATCATGGTAAGATAGCAAGTAGACTTACGTTGAACCTAGCATGTATTCTCACAGCTTTTATCGAAGCATTACAACTTTGCATTAAAACATCAGAACGAAGAGATCAGTCAAGGATAGTATGATCAGTAACTCTCATATAACGTTAGAATCATATTCATGTAAATAATGTTCTTAACATGCGGTTGATGGCTTTTCAGGTATAGACATAGACTGAACAATATGCTGGGAAGCTAAGAAAAACAACACAGACTCACCCTCTTGATCTATACCCTGAATCTAGGGTTTTTGGGAGGGAACTAGAAACAAAAGAGATTGTGGGAAACAATAGGTAAACAGATCTATAGCGTTCGTTTGACCCAGTTACATGAGACACAAGAAATCAAAGGTTCAGAGTACACATGAAATCCAGATGCAACCTGATACTCTCTACATGAATGGTAAAATCAAGAAATAGGGACACAAGAGACTGGACTTGAAGAACTTTTAGTTAGTATGCTCTACGTTAAGTTGGTGCCCGAGATTACCTATCTTTGATCATTCTTAGAAGGGTCTTCTGCAGGATGTAGCAGAACGGGGTTTGGGGAGAAAACTCCGGGTAGGGCGATCTCTTCCTCTTTCGGTGCTCTAGCTAATCTTCACACATCTCCAGCAAGTTTGTAACCTACCCCCAAAGGGTTCATGACGAGTATTTATAGGTTTAAAGTTGTTAGGAGTCCTATTGTAACTAGGGTAGTGGGTTGTCGTTTTAACTTGATCCCTTCCATGTTTGAAGGATTCCTATCCCAATTGGAGTAGGAAGTCTATAGGGAAATCCCCTCCTTTTGATGGGGTACGAATCTATGTCAATATGGAATTCTAACGATGGTGCAACTTCCAAGTTTGAAATTTCGTAACTCCTGGTAGGCGTCCTATCATGTTCCGATCTTCCATAAGGGTTATTTTCTTATCAGTTCATTCCTATGTTTTAGGAAGCAAATCCATATTTTGAGTTTAGACATGATTTATGACCCATGCTTTCCATGTTTATCTTAATTAACCACTTTTTATTATCGAGAATATAATTAACACGAATTTTATAATTTGGCAATGATCGTAACTTTATCATATACGAAGTCATACACAATTTGGTCGTAGTCTGCCGAGCTAATTTCGTCATATAGGAAGCCTAGCTACGTCATATACGAAGTTTGACTTCATCATATACCAAGTCATACACGATTTGCTCTTGATCAGTCGAAACTAACTTCGTCATATAAGAAATCCACTTCATTTGGTCGTGATCGGTCGAAGCTAACTTCATCATATCCGAAGTCTAGCTTCATCATATATGAAGTCCACTTCAGCCTACACGAAGTCCACTTCATTTTGGTCATGAACGGTCGAAGCTAACATCGTCATATCCGAAGTCCAACTTCATCATATATGAAGTCCACTTCATTTTTGTCGTGATCGGTTGAAGCTAACTTCATTAGATTCGAAGTCCAGCTTCATTTTGGTCATGATCAATCGAAGCTAACTTCATCATATCCGAAGTCCAGCTTCATCATATACGAAGTCCACTTCGACTGCGACGTTGTATCTGACCAGTAGGAGTTGGCAGTTGGAGTTGGTCTTAAACATCGATTGCAAACCATTAATCGATTGTCATTACATCAATTGCTAACCCTCAATCGATTGTCATTACATCGATTGCTAACCTTCAATTGATTTATCATTATATCGATTGAAGACCATCAATTGATTATTAAACATCGATTGCTAAACATCGAATTCTCCTCAAACATCGATCTCTAAACATCGATTTCCCCCCAAACATCGATTGCTCCTCAAACATCGATTGCTAAACATTGATTACTCCTTTAAACATCGATTGCCCCTTTAAGCATTGATTACTACTAACATCGATTGCTCCTTTGAACATAGATTACTACTAACATCGATTTCTCCTTTGAACATTGATTACCACTACATCGATTGCCCCTTTTAAACATCGATTGCTCCTCTGAACATTGATTACCACTAACATTGATTGTTCTTTTGAACATCGATTACCACTAACATCGATTGCTTCTTTAAACATCCTATTGAAATAGAGTTTTATACTATTTTCTGGTCAAGGCTTTCATGAGACCCTAGTTTATTCTTCAAATCTTATTACTGATTTTTGGGGTGTTGCAATATGAGATCACTCTTCACTAATTGAGGATGTGGAGTATACCTACTTTTTCCATAGGGTGATTCCTGAGAATATATAGTTGCATACTCTTTTATTGGCTCCGCAAAGGTTGGACAAAAGAAAGAAAGATCGAGAGACGTGCTTCTCAGATAAGAATCTTTATTGGTGTCTAGTAGTATGTTTATAAGCAGATTATGTGTGGCTCTTTATCTTTATCTTAATCCTTCCTTATCTTTGGGTGTAACCGTATTTCTATAAAAGTTTGCCAGCTTAATGCTCTTGCGATGGTATTCCCTCGGTAGTTATTGGTCACTCGAGTTTCTCTTGTTGTGGAGTTTTTCTTAAACTTGGAGATCCTTCCACGTGGACAACGATCTGAGATGTAATAGCACCTCTTGGTCTTTGTTTCTTAAGCTTTTGGCATGTGCACCTCAGGATATTTATTGGGTCGTCATCCACTGGGTCGGATATGTCTTATGAGTCTTTTGATATAAGATTTATTAGGTTGCAATCCCACCCCCTCCAAAGATACAATATATGATGGATTTTTTCCTGCCATATGTTTTTATCAGGGTATATAGATATATATGTAAACAACCCAATATTTATTTATATGAAAAAACAAAACATCTCGAATAGTCCTGCTGTATCATAACATATTTCACATGTTCATCAAATATAATATAGTACAGACATTCTTACCATACAAAACCCTAGAAGACGAATTATATTTAGTCTTTCAAAACAAGTAATGCTTAAATCCTCCTTTTTTTTCAATTTTACCTCCACTCCTAATATCCCAAGATAATATTGACAAAAGTAAACCGCCTTCAAAGACATTCATCTTATTCTCATTTTCCCTTCAAACTCCATCGATGAAAGGAAAGCTCATCCTTTTTCCCTCACAAGTATCAATTTCGCTGTCCATCTTCTATATTTTTTAAATTATCATGTTTTGTTCAGTTCACTATTAGTCCTATTGATTTTATCAATCATAAGCATGCGTAATCCGTATATAATTCAGATATTCTCTGAGAAAAGATGGACTTTTCTACCCAATCTTTCTATCCTACAGCAAAACTGTCCTTTTTTCCCCAACAATCCTTCGGATTTTTATTAAAATAATAAAACATATTTAAAAATTTAATTAAATAATCACTATTTAAAATAATTGTAGAAGTAGTCTTGGTGATGAGGGGCTTAAGAATGGTTCTACGGTTTAGGAATGGTTCTACATTGCCAACGTAGAATTAAATTTTTGCATTGGCAATGTAGAAACTAATTTATGTGTTCTCAATGCAGAAACCAATTTCTGCATTGGCAATGCAGAAAAATTTTTGTGTTACCAACACAGATATAGTTGTGTGTCCTCACGTAGAAACCAATTTCTATGTTGCAAAGGTAGAAATTGGTGTTCGCGTTGTTGACCCCCAGCCACTCAACGACTCACAAAAATTTTGTTCTTTGTCAATTCAATACAACAATTTTATGATTAGAGGAAAAAAATGTAAGTCTTAAGGAATCTAAAGCGATGATGGAGAGTGATGATAAACTCATTAATTTGGATACATTGTGTGGAGGTATTTTCCTGTTTGGGCTGGAACCAAATGAGCCTACACTTGAATACAGGGGAGATGATCACCGGCGATGGACGTATGCTTGCAAAACCAGAACGGGATCAGGGGTGTCCGGTTGAAGAACCGGGGAGAACCCTCTGATGCCTAAGTTAGAGATGGACTCCGAGGCTTGAGGAAGAAGGTCAGTATATGAGACACACTAGAACCAGTCTGCCTAGGAAAGGTTGCATACCATTGCATGGAGATCACTTGGACCTTTTATTGGCGAAGGCATCGAAGAGGTAAAGCGTTACATCCCCCCTACGGTTACCGAAAAAGGCGTGTCGGTTGGTGCTCCTGGCGGGAGTTACGCATTGAGGCGTCCGTTGAGGGATCCGGCAGGTGACGCACCACTTGATCGTGGGGCGTGCGCCCCGTCGTGGGCATAACCATCGCTAATTGGCGACGGGCTTTGTTGTTCCTCCTGCCCAGGAGGTACCGAGCAGACGGGGCTGTTCGGAAACTGGACCGTCTGCTCGGTGCTGGGTGGTATAGAGCTGATGAAGCTAAGGCATGCTTCGAGCCAATGTTGTTCGGCAGGATGTGCTTGGCCAAACAGATACAGGGTGTCCGGAGAATACCCTTGGGGCCCGAAGATGCCCCACGTGGGGCTCCTGCTCAAGGTCTGCAGACTGCGTTCGAGGACGCCGCACGTGAGGAGTGCCGTATAGGGCTGTACTGGATCATGATGGGCCCTACGGACCTGGGTGGCTAGAAATGGCCACCACACTTGCCCCCCACTCTCTCGAGCGTGCTTGGACTTCTGAGCGCCTGGGATAGGAGGTCTGCCTGGCCGTCTTTCGCATTAAATGCGATATTGACCTCAATGCCACGAACGGTCATCTGGCGACGCCGTTTGGTGCTCCGCCTCGAGAACAGAGGAGAACATCATTGCGGAGGTGATGTAGCTTAGTGGTCACGCAACAACCTGTTTGAATCGAACTGCCTTTCCACGTTTTGGTCTTCGTGCTCTTCTTTCCTTATAAGAAGAAGGAGAGGTGAAAGTAGGGTTTTACAGTTTCGCCAAACCTACTGCACTTCGCCTTCTTCGCAAACCTGCTGCTTCTCGTTTGTTCTTCTTGTTGCTGCCGCTTCTTCTTCCATTCCCTCTTCCGGCAACCATGTCGCAGAAGGGGAAGGAAGTCACTGTGGCTTCAGTGAGCATGACTGTGCCAGTCGTGCCATGGGGGGCCCAAATATCACTTCTTCAGGGGGCTCCGCGAGCGATTCCGCATTGGAGACGAGTACGGGATTATCTTCGCCAAGGAGGAGGAATCATACCTTGTGAACAAACCAGGTTGCATCGCCCTTTCCCTAGACCTTCTGGAAGCGGGATTCCAGCTACCGTTGCCGAAAGTGGCGAAGGCGCTGCTGAATATCTGGGGAATCGCTCCCATTCAGCTAACGCCTAACTCTTGGCAGACGATATGTGTTTTTTGCATCGTCTGCAAGGAGCACGGCGTGCGAGGCTCGGCAGATGTCTTCTGAGCACAGTTCAACCTCACGTCGTCACCGCAATCAGGGCACGACATCTACTACATCAAGCATCGCCCGAACAGGATGCAGATCAACTTCGAGGGCAAATACTCCAATAACAAAGGGTGGACGCATCGGGTGTTCTTCGTTGGTCGCCGAGCAGATGCTCCAGAGTGGGGGTTCCCCACTCATGTTCGGACGCCGCGGAAAGAGCGCTATCCCATGCTGATTCAAGACGAGGCGCTAGCCTCTGACAGTTTGAACATGGCCTCCGTGCGGAACGCCGAATACTACTTTACGGAGTTTCGCCTCGTCAAGGATGGTTTGAGCCGCCCATGGAGTAAGTATTGCTCTCGGCTTTTTCCTTGATTTGGTTAGGGCTTGTTCTGACTCTTCTTTCGCGCAGCTGCTGAGGAATTGGCCACTGGACGCGATAAGGAGGCCATGGCAGACCATGCCGAACAGATTCAGATCACGTCCTACTTGACTTGCTTGGGCGCTGATGGAATCCTGTCAGCAGTTCCGGCACCTGTAGAGGTAGTGGGCCGTCCTGCGGCAGCGGTAGTTGCTGAACATCTAGAGCCTGCAGGGGAGACAGGTTGCAAGAGGGGCGTCGGGCTTCCGAGGGGAAGCCCTTAAAAATAAGCCTGCGGAAGGAGTCTAAATCCCAGAAGAGGGCGGCTCGGAGGCTGAGGAAGAGACCACACTCCGGCCACAAAAGAAAGAAGGAAGTTGGTGAAGGCGGCCAGAGTGGTGAAGCCGAGCAGCGCTGCTGTAAGGCCTCAAATAGCCGAGGAGATGAATGCGGAGCTGGGTTTGGTGGTCGTGAGCGACCATTCCGAAGAAGAAACCGAGCAGGTGGAGACCGATACATCACTGGGCCCTATGGTGGGCCGAGAGAGAGGAGGAGGTCGCCGCTGAAGCCCCGGTCGCTGCCAGTCGGCAAGGCGAGTGCAGCAGGGGATGAGAACCTGGTTATCATCACTTCCTCTGGGACGGCAGAGCATCGCACGCAGGTCGTTCCGGATGAAGGAACCGAGCAGCGGAGGAGACGAGAGGAAAGTCTTCTGATATCCCCATCACACAGCAGACCAAGAAGTGGCAACAAATGTGACAGGTGACGATGCCGGACGTCACGGGGACCACTATCGTGCCCCAAAGTGGCATCGCCACCGAGGATGAAGGGGACCGAGCTCTCCAGATGGGAGTGACGTCGACAGGACGAGATGCAAGGGTCGGTAGCAGCATTGGGACGCCTCGAAGGGGGCACCTCAGGAACCTCCCCGCCTGCCCTTCCGCAATCTTATCTAGAAAGGGTGGCGAAGTGCCAAGAATTGAGTCCAGAGGCGACTCCCCGACGCTCCGAGGAGGTTTGTCAAAGGGAGATCGGCGGGATGATTCTTCGATAGACGTGGGACGTTGGTGCATGACGTCACTCGTTCGTGGCAGTGCTGAAGGACCTCGCTCTGAGGAGCAAGGCCACCAACAATGTGGGAGGCGGAGTCCGCCTTTTGCGAAGACCTCAGGCGTAGCACAAGGCTCGCGAGGCGAGCTGGTGAGGAAGATGAAGGTCTTGAAGTGGCACTCCGAGCTTCCGAATGGACCTGACTATGGTCCGTGTTGCCGGTTGGCTAACCAGAGGGGGGGGTGATGGGTTTTAAATAAAATTTATCTGATATAACCTGAGCTCAAAAAAATAAAGAGTTCTTGGAAGGGATTAGTAATGGTTAGTAAAAGCAACAATCACACGATAAAGACAATCACACAAAACACCGATTTACCTGGTTCAGATCTCCTCTCCTTAGGAGTCCTACGTCCAGTCCCTGAGCAACCCTCAGGATTTCACTAACTAGGGTACAGTCCCCCTATGGACAAAAACAACCACCCAGCTCAGCTGGTCTTCCTTCACTCCTGAAGGGAACACAACACCCTGGTACCACCAGGTCTTCCTTCACTCCGAAGGAAAAAACACCACCCTGGACACCACCAGGTCTTCCTTCACACACGAAGGGAAGAACACAAGAAAATCTTGAAGAAAAATGACTAGCCCCTAGATCAAGCTTTTACAAAACTCAATCTGAAGCTACAAGCACTGAGAGTCAAAGATCTACACAGTGGACTCTCTCAGAACTAATCTAGCTCTTCCTTGATTTTCTTCTCACGGCATGAGGAGCTAGGAGCCAAGATCGAAAGAAGAGAATTTCTGGCTCTAGAGATATTCTGAAGACTTGAAAGTAGCAGAGTTCTAGACTCTCTTCAATGACAATAATGCTTCCTTCCTTGATCTATGTATCTGTCTTCAGAACTTCGACTTGTATTTATATCTCCAATTTGAATAATGATGAAGAGATGACCGTTGTCTCACAGCTTTAGTGAACGTTAGACTGAAGGATTTGTGGAAGCTTCCTGTTGACAGTCTTTTGTTTTTTGGAGCACGTAAAGTGATGAGATCTTCTGAGTTGGCTTGTAGTTCTATCTGTGTCAGATGTTGTAGGATAGTATATCCTTAAGGTTCTGCAAGGTTGAGCTTTAATGGTAGACAGCTATACTATCTCCAGATGTCAATCAACGTTAGAGCAGATAGACACACAAATGGTAGTGACAGTTTATCATGCTAGAAGATGCATGCAGAGGATACACGAGAATGGAAGATATGTTTTGTATCCGTGCAGAGATACGTTCAGTCTTTATTAAATGCATGGCAGTCAAACAGACGTGATGCTACTTTGACTATTCAACGTATCTTAAATCAATATGAACAATTGATTAATAAAAGCATGACTTATGCAATCGTTATGATAATCTGACAGAATCGTTATGAACAACTTACTATAGTGTCATAAGAAGTCGTTATGATAACTTATGAAATCGTTTTCAAAAGCAAGTCGTTCTATAACAGATGATATAAGAAATCGTTATGAAACATGGCAAGTCGTTCTATAACAGATGATAATAAGAAATCGATATGAATACGTATCAAATCGTTATGAGATGCAAGTCGTTATAACTCTCTAAAGAAATCGTTACGATGTCTTACAGAATCGTTATGACGAGCAAGTCGTTATAACTCTCTAAAGAAATTGTTACGATGACTTACAGAATCGTTATGACGAGCAAGTCGTTATAACTCTCTAAAGAAATCGTTACGATGACTTACAGAATCGTTATGACGAGCAAGTCGTTATAACTCTCTAAAGAAATTGTTACGATGACTTACAGAATCGTTATGACGAGCAAGTCGTTATAACTCTCTAAAGAAATCGTTACGATGACTTACAAAATCGTTATGACGAGCAAGTCGTTATAACTCTCTAAAGAAATCGTTACGATGACTTACAGATCGTTATGACGAGCAAGTCGTTATAACTTCTGAAGGAGTCGTTACGATAACTTACAGAGTCGTTATAATGAGCAAGTCGTTATAACTTCTGAAGGAGTCGTTACGATAACTTACAGAGTCGTTATGGCATCGACTTGTTTGACACAGCAAGATATTCAATCTTTCAAGTAAATCGTTACAGCTAATGAAGGAATCGTTATGGCTCTTCTGAGAAATGATGTATATAAGTACTTACCACAATGCTTGACTTTCTTTGTGCTTAAGGCTAAATAAAACAAGTTAGAAAACTTTTGACAGGTTTTGTTTATCCCAAATAAGCATGTAATTATTTAATTTAAAAAGTTATGGGGATGGACTGTTCATCAATCTCCCCCTTTTTGGTGATGACAAAACTATGATCATCATTTGAGTAGAGCTTAACAGTAAAGAGAATTAAAGTACTTAACTCATGATTCGAGAATGTGTCAGACACAGTAGGTTACGACCATGTAGGTTAACATTCTCCCCCTTTTTGTCATAAGCAAAAAGCATAGGAAAGAGACAATGAGGAGAAAGAGCACAATCCATTCATTAAGTTTGAGAGGTACAGGCAAATAAAAAGCAGGAGAGAGAGGGATCATATGAGAATAGCTTCCCAGTCCTGCTCTTCCTGACTCTTGAAGATTGCCTAAAGCACCACTCTCAATGAGAAGGTTGGTGTAAGGCCCTCGAATTTCCGTAGTTTTTCTTTCGTATTTATGAGTGTATATTGTGCTTGTGTATGTATGTACGTATTTACGTAGGTATTAAAATAATATAATTACGTGTGCATGTGCTTATATTAACGTAAATAATACATGTATTGCATGATGATAGTGTGAATAATACCATGTACATATTGCATGTATAGAAGCTTGGTATGCATGGTTTCTGCATAAATTAGGGTTCTGGCCGAAGGCCCTTTTGGCGTCAATCCCCAGGCCGTTGAGGTGGTGTTAGCGTCCAGCCCTGGACGCCAACCCTACTTCCGGCGTCCAGCGATCTGGACGCCAACCTCTCTGACCTGCATGCGCAGCAGAGCTGCTATCTTCTGAAGCAAGGTATGGTGCCATTGGGTG
>CM024756.1:104086661-104156686 GCA_014218235.1 Colocasia esculenta
ACGGAACATATCTTCCATTCTGTGTATTCTCTGCATGCATCTTTTAGAACGATAAATCTGTTACTACTATATTTGTGTCTATCTGCTCTAACGTTGATTGACATCTGGAGATAGTATAGCTGTCTACCATTAAAGCTCAACCTTGCAGAACCTTGAGGATGTACTATCCTACAACATTGGACACAGAAAGAACTACAAGCCAACTCAGAAGATCTCATCACTTTGCGTGCTCCAAAGAACAAAAGACTGTCGACAGGAAGCTTCCACAAATCCTTCAGTCTAACGTACACCAAAGCTGTGAGACAACGGTCATCTCTTCATCCTCATTCAAATTGGAGATATAAATACAAGACGAAGTTTGAAGACAAAACACACCGAAGAAGAAAGCATTATTCATATCAAGAGAGACCAGAACTCTGCAGCTTTCAAGTCTTCAAGATCTCTAGAGCCAGAAATTCATTCCTTTCGATCTTGGCTCTTAGCTCCTTGTGCTGTGAGAAGAAAAATTAAGGAAGAGCTAGATTAGTTCTGAGAGAGTGCACATTGTGTAGATCTTTGTCTCTCAGTGCTTGTAGCTTCAGATTGAGTTTTGTAAAGCTTGATCTAGGGGCTAGTCATTTCTTTCAAGATTTTCTTGTTTTTTTCCTTCGTGTGTGAAGGAAGACCTGGTGGTTTCCAGGTGGTGTTTTTCCCTTCAGGAGTGAAGGAAGACCTGGTGGTACCAGGGTGTTGTGTTCCCTTCAGGAGTGAAGGCAGACCAGCTGAGCTGGGTGTTGTTTTGTCCATAGGGGGACTGTACCCTAGTTAGTGAAATCCTGAGGGTTGCTCGGGACTGGACGTAGGACTCCTAAGGAGAGGAGATCCGAACCAGGATAAATCTGTGCGTTGTGTGATGGTCTTCATTGTGTGATTGTTGTTTTACTAACCATTACTAATCTCTTTCAAGAACTCTTTAGTTTTGTTTGAGTTCAGGTTTTTATCAGATAAATTTATTTAAAGACCCATTCACCCCCCCTCGGGTTAGCCAACGGGCAACACTATAAAGCCTTAGAAGCCCTTCGTCCAACAGGAGGAGAAAGACAGGGGACTCAGAAGCTGAGTGGTACAGATGGTTGACATAGAAGACATCACCATTGCCTTCAGCGACTGTTCTGGGAGGAAGAGAGAACTGGCCGCCAGCTGCGGAAGAGTTGTTAGATCCACCCATTGCTATCACATCCAAAAGGCAGCTCATGAGCGATGCCTCAGACGTAGGAGAGCAGACATCCCCTACGAAGAGGGGAAACCATTGACGAGCTCTGGAAAGGCACCTGCCTAGCCATCCACCCATCCCTCCTGGATTCCCTCCTTCCCAGCCTAGTCCCATCCTCTCCTCCTTTACTGATCCAGCTGACTCCCTAGTCCTCACGGCGGCGCACAGCCTCCTCACAGCCCGAGCTCCCACCGGCTGTCCTCTCCGCTCTTCAAGCGATCCAGGTGACCACGAGGTCACCCTCTCCTGTTGCATGCTCTCCTCCGATCTCCAAAAAAAAAACGTCCACTTTCAAATGCACGTTGAGGTCGAGGAGCCGGCATACGTCCTGCACTCTTCTGATCAGGGGCACCCCTCGGCTGGGGCTTCCCCCTACTCCTTCATTAGGAGCTTCTCTTCGAGGACACCATGTCCTCCCCCAGTAGTGTAGAGTCGTCTAGTCTAGGAGTCTAGGGTAGGTGAGTCTAGCGTTAAGATAGATAGGCCCGGGATGAAGTCAGTTCAGCCCCGCTACCTCAAAATCCAAGCACCGTCCTAGGAAGCAGCGGGGAAAGGCTATCCCCCGGAGATATCTTCAAGAGTTAGCTCGGCGGTGTCAAGCGCTGCTATTAATAGAGGAGTTCACAAGAGAAGCACTGGTTTTCGAAGAA
Organism: Colocasia esculenta; assembly: GCA_014218235.1. Taxonomy (NCBI): domain Eukaryota; kingdom Viridiplantae; phylum Streptophyta; class Magnoliopsida; order Alismatales; family Araceae; genus Colocasia; species Colocasia esculenta. Next base: position 104,088,564 of record CM024756.1, read on the forward strand.
GTGTTTGAGCAGGATGGGGTGTTCATAGACGACGATTTGGTGTCTACGAAATAATGAATGATGAGGACCCAGTCGATGAAGAGGATAGCGAAGTAGATGACGCTGCCGAAAAATATGCCAGTGGAGTAAGATGTTCGTGAGCCTACAATGGCAGTGGATGAATCTACTAAGGAAGTCAACCTTGGAACAGAAGAAAATTCCCAGGATTGTGATTATCTCAGCAAATCTCCCTCCTGATGAAGAAGAGGAACTGGTGCAAATCCTAAGGGAGTACAAGGACCATTCGCCTGGTCTTACGAGGACATGCCCGGTCTAGACCCCTCACTAGTGGAACACCGATGGTACTGAAAGAAGGGGCAAAGGCAATCAAGCAGAAACTCAGAAGGTTCCATCCACTCACAGCCCTGAAGATGAAGGACGAAGTAGATAAACTCCATAAGGCTAGGTTCATCAGGGTAGTACTTTATCCAAACTGGGTGGCCAATATAGTCCCTGTCATGAAGAAAGACAGCAAAGTCAGAATCTGCATCGACTTCAGGGATTTGAATAAGGCATGTCCGAAAAGACGACTTCCCGCTTCCCTCCTCTTGATGTGCTTATCTATAACACTGCTGGGTATGAGACCCTCTCATTCATGGATGGGTATTCAGGATATAACCAAATCCGTCTATCTCCTGAAGATCAAGAGAAACATCCTTCACCATGCCCTGGAACGTACTGATATGTAGTCATGCCATTTGGTGTTAAAGAATGTCGGCGCTACTTATCAAGGGCGATGATGGCCATATTCCATGATATGATCCATGTCTATGTTGAAGTCTACGTGGATGACATCTTGGTGAAGTCGAGAACCAGGAGAGAACACCCCGAGATCCTAGCCAAGGTTGCAGATCTAGAGATATCAGCTGAGAATGAACCCAAAGAAGTGCTTGTTCGGGGTATCATCAGGAAAGCTGCTAGGTTTCATAGTTAGCAAGCGGGGCATTGAGATCGATCTGAACAAGGCTAAGGCATAGCCGAGATGCCTCCTCCAAGAAAACATCGCACAATTAGAGGGCTAATCGGGCGTTTACAATCATCAGAAGATTTATCTCCCAGCATTCGCAAAGATGTCGCCCATTTTATGATCTCTTGAAAGGAGGGGCAAATTCGAATGGAATGACAAATGCCAAGCCGCCTTCGATGAGTTGAAAAGTTATCTCATGAATCCCCCAGTCTTACAGCCTCCTGTACCCGGAAAGCCGCTAATCCTATATCTCTCAGTCATTGAGGACTCCCTAGATCTGTCCTAGCACAACATGATGAATCTGAGAAAGAAAGGGCAGCATACTACCTCTCTAGCTCTTCAACACCGCCGAATCCAAGTTCACCACCGCGGACAAAACTTATCCACTCGGTGGGTGGTCCAAAAGCTGAAGCACTACTTCCTAGCCACGAGGTCAAGCTGATCTCAAGGATGGATCCACTCCGCTATCTGCTTGAAAAGCCCGTCCTTTCTGATCGGCTGGCACGCTGGCAGAGTTTCCTCTCCAGTTTGACATATCCTTTGTGGTCCAAAAGGCCGTCAAGGGGTATGCCATCGCCGAGCATCTGGCCCATCCCACTCCCTCACAGTGACTCCCTCCGAGAGGAATTCCCCGATGAGGAACTCTCAGTCATAATCAAAGACCCCTTCTGGTCCCTTCACTTCGATGGTGCACTCAACTCTCAGGGACGGGGCATTGGAGCCGTGCTGCTTACCCGGAGGTATACCATCCCCTTGCATATCAACTCACCTTCCCGCTACCACAACATGTCGGAGTATGAGGCTCTCCTTGCTGGTCTCAAGCATGCTTATCTACTGGGGGCATCGCACCTCAGAATTATAGGAGACTCTCAGCTCGTCCTGCGGCAGGTGCTCTCAACTTACCGCACTCGAGACCTGAAGCTCAAGCCATATCAAGACCTGGTCACATTATTAGCGAGGCAGTTCCACAAGATCATCTACATCCACACTCCTCGTTCCCAAAACATCCTGGCCGACACTCTGGCGTCGCTAGCCTCATCCCTATCCTTCCCTCTGAGTCGCTGAACTGAGACAATCATCGTCCAGCGTCTCGATGTTCCATCTACCCAGACCCTTGGTTTAGCGACCTTAGGGCAACCTTAGAAGAGAGGGCTAGGAAGAGAGGAGCGCAGCAAGTCATGATAACTGAGCTCGAGGAAATCTTGAATGAAGAGGAACAGCCATGGTACTTTGAGATAGAACAGTACTGCAGGGATGGGACATATCCTGAAGGGGGAAGTGCAGAAGACCGCAGGGCCATCAGAAGAGCCGCCTTAAGGTACACAGTTGTCGGAGAAGTTCTGTACAGGTGAGCCCTTAATGGAGTCCTTTTAAGGTGCCTTACTGATGACGAAGCTTGGAAAGTGGTGGAAGGGGCCCATGCTAGTGAATGCGGAGGGCACGTCAACAGTCTAATGCTAGCAAAGAAGATCATTAGGCAGGGCTATTAGTGGCCAACCCTAGAGGAAGACTGTACCATCTACGTCCGTAGGTGTATCAAGTGCCAACTCCATGCCGATAAGATCCATGCCCCTTCCTCCTCACTACATCCGCTCTCCACACCATGGCCATTCTCCATGTGGGCTTTCGACATTGTCGGCCCTCTTGGTGACTCTAATGCTCAAACCAAACAAAAGTCATTTATCCTAACTGCGACTGAGTATTACACCAAGTGGCAGAAGCTGAAGCCTTCACAGAAATCAAAGCATCCACGGTGTGCTGCTTCATCATGAGAAACATCATCTCGCGGTTCGGAGTGCCAAGCAGCATCGTCACGGACAACGGGCCGCAATTCATCGCACAAGAGCTCCAGGACCTTTGTAAGAAATACAACATCACTCTGCATCATTCATCGCCGTATTACCCACAAGGCAATGGCCAAGCTGAAGCAACTAACAAACCCTTCTTAAAATCTTAAAGAAAACCTGTGAGTCGCATAATTTGCCGACTGGCCGGAAAAGCTAATAGAGGCTCTATGGGCTACGTACCTCCGTCCGCACTCCCACGGGGCAAACCCCGTACGCTCTCACTTATGGAATGGAGGCGGTAGTTCCATATGAGATCCTAATTCTTCACTAAGAGTCCAACTAGACAAGGAACTTAATCTTGATGAACGTCGAGACGCGTTACTAGTCCAATTGGAACTCTTAGATGAAAGATGGCTTATGGCAGCCGACCATGTGCTGTCATATCAAAGGCGAATCTCAAGGTCTTTCCAAAAGAAGGTAATTGAGCGAAAATTCCAAGAGGGTGATATGGTTTTGAAACGCATATTTATCAAACCCGGGGGTCCTAGGTCCAAACTGCAACCTAATTGGGAGGGTCCGTACGTTGTGAGGGAAGTGTACCCCGGAAATGCTTACCGCTTAACTAATGCCGAGGGCGTCGAGCTGTCACATCCATGGAATGGGTTGTACCTCAAGCGTTTCTATCCTTAGGCCTATAGGTGTGAGGCCACAACATCTAGATCGGGGAGTAGCCCCGTGTTGGGAGTCCCAAAATACCTCTCTAATCGCCAAGGGTCGCTCCAAGTTAGGATTAACACACACGCACACGGCAAGCCCGGATAACTACACTTGGTAGATGCTGCAACTATGCGGGCTCTACTCTAGCGATGCATCGGTCATTCTCTCCTAATCGGTCAAAGTGTAGGGGCAAAGGGTTTGTAAAGGCAAGGTCACCAACCTACAGCATACCCCGACGAGAGGAAGCCTCAAACAGGGACGGTCGAAATAACAAAGGGGCAAAGAAGCAAAGAAACAAAAAAAGAAAAGAAAATCCCTAATACAACAGGGGCATGGCAAAGAGTGGCAAAGTCCCCGCGGGACACTAATGAGCCCGGTCGTACGCATGCCCCAAAGCAAGGCAAGTCCATAGCAAAAGACCATAAAGTCCCTCCACAACAGACCAATCTCTGAAGGGTATGCTGTAGGAAGAAGCCAAACCCAACATCCCTATACCTACACAAGACTTTCCTAAAATGATCTTCCATTTCCCCCTATAAGACCGAATCACCTCTTGAGTAGGGCTTAATTAGTCGCGACCTTCGACTAAGGGTAGTTTTCCGAGGCGTTGTCACCCCTTACGCACGCCCTAACTTAGAAAGCCCTGTGGCGAAAACCGGAGGTGATCGAGATTCCTAACCAGTGGCTCGAATCGGTTTAAGTGTTATGGCCCGAAGATGCGAGTACCTTCCGTCTCGCGTGTCATATTTTGGAAAGGCTAACGCCAGCTTTAGGCGCTAACAAAAATTCCAAAAAAATCAAATATTTCCAAAACTCCAAAAAAATCAAATATTCCCGAAACTCCAAAAAAATCAAATATTTCCAAAACTCCAAAAAATCAGATATTCCATATTTCCAAAAAAACTCAAAAAAAATCAAATATTTCCAAGAAACTCCAAAAAAATCAAATATTTCTCAAAACTCCAAAAAAATTAAATATCCCCAAAACTCCAAAAAACAAATATTTCCCAAAACCCTAAAAATTAGATATTCCAAATAAACCTCAAAACGTTAAATGATGTTTTCAAAATTCCAAGCCGTTTGCATACATGCATCTTATTTGATTATTCGCATCTTTTGCCTATTTAGCAAGGCTTAGCCCCTTGACTAATCATCAAGGCCGGTCGCTCGTCGCATTTTAAAGCAAGGGGCTAAGCCTAAGAACGGATCTGACTTGTTTCGTGGTTGTCTAAGTGTGCAGGACGGAAGAGAAAGCGGCACTCATATCTTACTCGTCACTCTCACTCAGTCTCAAACCATAAAGAATAAAAGGTTTCATTCCATTCATATCATGTACACCATCATGACAAAAAGGGGCAAACAAAGAGTACAAGCCCTCAACCGCTCTCCCCCGTACCCTCAGGCGGGCGGGGAGATGGAGGGGCCATCGCCCTCGGCCCGGTCTCGCTCCCCTCTGGCGCTCTCGTCGCTCCTCCTCCTCGTTCCTCCGCTGTCCGGAGGAAACCGTCAGGTAGTGTCCAGCGGATCCGCTCGGGATACCGCTCCTGCTGGTCGCTGATCGGCTGCGCCCGACCAAGGCTAGGGCCCTCTCCAGACCCCTCATCTCGGATCGGAGCATGTTTCTGTGATGCCTCTCCTCCCCTAGCTGGGTACGGAGGTCCCCGGCCTCGGCACGCCAGCGCGCCGCCTCTGCCGCCTCCTGCTGCCAGTGTGCCGCCGCCTCTGCCTCTTGGCGCCACCGCGCCACCTCTGCTGCCTCGGGGCGTAGGCGTAGCTCCGCCATCTCCGCCTCCAGCGTGGTCGTCCGCGCCAGGGCGGTCCTCAGCTCCTGCTCCTGCAATACCAAACACTTTGTCAAAACTCATAAAAGAAACAAAAGCCCAGGGGCATCTTGAGTAGATGACTTACCCGCTCCTGCAGCTGGGCGAGGGCGTTCTCCGCTCGGGCCGCCGCCGACGCTAGCTGGCCCTCCAAGACGGAGCGGCCAAGATCCTCTCGGGAAGAGGAGGCACCTCCCACCATCTGCTGGGCCCTGTCCAACTCTGCCCGCTGCAAAAGAAACAACAGGGGTCAGACAATCGAAACTAGAAATAGAAGGGTAGGGCGCAAGATACTTACCAGCTGGTCCACCACTGCCTGAAGATCGTCTCGCTGCTGGATGATGGAATGGAGGATACCCTCGAGCGAGGAAATCCGCCCCTCAGGGTCAAGCTGCAAACACAAGCCAAGTCAGTCACATAATTAACTAAGAACTCCAAAAGGACTGAAAGCAGTAGAAACTCACCGGTCGTCGGGTCCCCTTGTACACTTGGGCCCCGTACCTCCGGGCATAAGCCCGGAAGTAGTCCTCGTCACTGGTAGTCTCAGAGACCACCTCCTTCCCTCGCCGCTCCCAGTCGTCCAGCTGCTCCCGGACCCGGACTGTCCAGTCCGTGACCTTCTGGATCCCCCGAAAGCTCCGCCTGGCCTCTCCCATGACCTCTGTCGGGTCGGGAACTCCACCACCGCCTGGTGGAGTCCCAGTGTCCGCGCCACTAGCCGGTGGTGGAGCGGGACCACTGTGTTAAAGCAGTGAAGCCAAATGTCCCTACTGAAGTAGGGACGGCCCCGCTCCACCCACGGCTGGGTAGCGTCGTCCTCCCCGACGTAGGGAGTCCACCGTACCTGCACACCACAAGTAAAGACCTGTCAGTCAATTGTCAAACAAGCAAAGTAAAGGAAAAGGGTTAAGGCTAGGAGTATTTACATGTCCGAAGGGGACAGTGTCCAGTGCGTCGTGGATGAGCGTCACCTGCCGCCGCAGGGATCGCTCGTCTCTGCAGAACCGCCACCGCTGCAGTAGCGGTACGACGCCCGCTCGCCTCGGCACCCCCCGACCCAGGGAAGGGAGATGGCAGTACGCCCAATCCTGCAAAACCAAAATGGTCTGTCCCACAATCAATTAAGATAAGCAGGAAAAGCAGTAAAGGGTAAGGGTGAGAAGCATACCTGTAACAGTGGGAAGAACCCGGCCACCCCTGTCTCCCTACTAGAGGTGCCCAGGCTGTCGAAGAGGTGGGCCAGAAGGGCCGCATCCCACGCGTAGCTTCCCACCTGGGTCAGGTCCTCTAGTAGAGGCAGACACCGGCAGCTCACCGGGTCTCCTCGGGTACCCAAGATCAACTTCCCGATCACGAGGATCAAGAAGCGCCTCAAATCGCGGTCCGCTGCCGCTCCCTCCTCCTCCGCCAGTGCTGCTCTGGCATCCGCTGTCAACCGGGCCATGTACTCCGCCTGGCCCTCTCCAGTCTGGTGGCGCGCGTCTGCCACCCCGAGGCTCGCCTGCAACCTCGTCCTCGGCACCAGGGAGGATCTCTCCCGCGTCACCTCTAGCCCCAGAAGCCTCTCCGCCATCTCCTGATAACTAGTATAAGTCACCCCGGTCACCGCCTGGCCATCTACCCTCAGGCCGGTGATCCGTGCCACATCCTCCAGTGTGGGGATCATATGGCCCCACGGGAGGAGGAACGCGTGGCACTCAGGGTCCCATCGCTCCTTCAATGCCTGGATGAGCGCCACGTCCGGCGTCAACTCATCCAACCTCAGAAAGGGGCCGAACCCCATCTCCTCCAGCCGGGTCCTCTGGAAATCCGGCAACCCCTGATAGATCGCCTGGACAACGGCCCACCCCAGCCGGGACCGTAGCTCGCTCTGCAAAACAACCACAGAAAACACAAGGATCAGCAAGGAATCAAGAGAACAGCACTCAGTTAAGGTAGCGACAGGTATATTGTCGCCTTATGAAGGCGACACAAGAGGAGTCGTCTTCCATTTTGTGAAGGCGACGAATAGGCTGTCGCCTTCTGAAGGCGACGCTTATAGTGTCGCGACTTGTCTGGTAATGCGACAGCTACCCTGTCGCGTTCACAGACTGGCGGGGAACGGCAAATATCCGTTTTTAGGCCGTTTCACCTTGGGCCAAAAGGCCCTACCGAGGTGCTCAGCACCCCCACTCATCCACACATAGGGGGGGCCTAGGATTCGAAGCACCTACCTTCTTGGGCCCAACGGGCTCATCCTCGTCGCCCACGAACTCCTCCTCCATCGGCACGACCGGAGGGACTTTCGGGGCCGCCGTCGATGTCCCCTCACCTGGTTGGCGTCACCGGATCGATTTCTTGCGCCGCCGGCCACCGCCGTCGCCGCCTTGGCCCTCTCGGTGCTCGCCCTCCATCGCCGGTTGTCAAAGGAAGGGGAAAGGGGAGAAGGAGAGAGGAAGTGAAATAAGGGAAAGGAGGGTCGATCACCGGAGGAATGATTTGCCGGAAGAAGAGAGGAAGAAGGGAAGGGGAAATCGCCGGAGGAAGAGGGAAGAAGGAAGGAGGGAAGAGGTTTGAAAGGAGGGAAGGGGAGAAGGGCGCTCGGCCCGAATTCAAACTGCCCCGGGACCTGTGAACGCGACAAGGTCTGTGTCGCCTTCTGTCCAGGTAGCGACAATGCCCATGTCGCCTTCACTTTTCTGGTCGCGACCGTTGACCTGTCGCCTTCTTGGTAGCGACATACCCTACGTCGCCTTCTCAAGCCAGTGCACTAAGCCTCTAAAAGAAAACAATTCTCATTGCAAAAATCTAATGCTCGCATCAAATAAAAGTTAAGAAAAGGGGGAAGATCAACATATCTCTCACTCCCCTTACATCAAGCACACCAAGTCTCTCATAAAAGCTCAGAAATACAATCAATTCTCTCTAGTTCACGGTCCCCTCAGTGGCCGAATCTTCTCATGCTCTAGGAGGTACGCCTGGTACGTCTCCCGTTCTTCATTTAGTGTTGGGGGTAGTACATGGGTGGCACACATCCGCCACAAAGCCAGCGTGCTCCGCACGGCTTGCTCGTCTTCCGGGTCTCCCAAGCGCCGCTTCTTTATCGGAGGCAAATGCGACGGCGGAAGCACTCTAGTCCTCGGCTTCCCGATCTGCAAGTAGCACCGCTGCGGGTTGTAGAGAACGGTCGCCATGTTCCCTATTAGCTGCAAATCCAGTCCGCGTCCGAGTGGTAGTCGGATCTCCGCTCCGCGAAGCGCCGCTACGCCCAAAGTGAAATGCTCCATCGGTAGGGTACTGAAGTAGAGGCGCCACGCACTCCTGGTCTTCTTGTCCGCTGTCCTGCATAAAACCTTGTCAGAAAACTTGGCCGCGCCGCCGTTAAAATTCAAAGGATGGCATCCGAAGATCCGACTGTCGGTGGTAGGATTGTCAATGGGCTTAAATTTTATCCTCACACCTAACCAGCATTCTAGAAGGATCATGGAGCCATAAAGGAAACCCCCTGTGGAAGCCGAAGTGAGACCCGAGTAAAGATACGCCAAGACGGAGTGAGAGAGTGAAAATCCCCGCCATACCCCACTTATGGCGCTCAAGCTAGCATAGTCTATGAGGTGATCCCCGGACGGGAAAAGTACCACCCCGCACAAGCATATGGCCACGGCCTTTGCGATCTCCCGGTGGTCTACGCTCTTGTCCTTACACTTGGATATGACCCATTTAGACAAAGTCACTAAGTGTATGAATTGTGGGCTAACCATGGTAAATATGTCCCCAGGATCGGTCATGAACTCCCCTAGAATAAACTTCGGGTTAATGGGCTCGACGGTATAGCTTATGTTTTGCTCGTCCCCCGGCTTGGTTTTAGGGAGAGCAAGAAAGGCCTCGACCTCCTCTAGAAGGACGGTCGCCTTGAACTTGGGAAAAATGAATGTATGGGTTTGTGGGTGCCACAATTCTATCAAGGCTGTGATACTATGCCAATCAAATGAGATCTTGCCGCTATCAATACCCCACCTAAACCCCACTCTCTCAAGAACCTAATGATAAACATGGGTAGCGATTTGATCATCGGGGCAATCCAATTGAGTTTTGAGTGGCGGCGAGAGCCCGGGAATAGCTAAGAGAGAAGAAAAGGCAAAAGAGAAGGGAGGAAGGAGAAGAGCACAAAATTAAAGAACAAATTCGTAGCTCAAAATGCATGAAAATTGAAAACACCAAAACTCACCTCCCTCACTTCCTCGCTCCGGCTCAAGTGGTTGGGGACGTCCGTCACCCTCATAAGCGCTTCATAAGTCGCCCGAGCACGCTTGGGACCTTCATAAGCCACCTCCCCATCCATGGAAGCAAGAGGAGCTCTCTTCATGGCCATGAGAGCTTGCAAACCTTGAAGAAAGGAAGAGAGAAGAGAGAGCTACGAATTTGGTCTCTCATCCCCTTTATTTATAGAGCCTTAGCACTCCTATTCCTGCTTGGAAAGGGTAGAGAAGACCCATTAGAAGTGGGACTTGGAGTAGGAACCAATAGGAATCCTAATGGGAGTCAAAACCAAGCCTCATGCTGAAAGGATTTGAGCTCGGGCTGTGTATCCTGGTGTTGCGACGTATCGACCTGTCGCCTTCAAGGTGGCGACACTACATGTGTCGCCTTCTTATGTTTAGGGTCGCGACATGCCCTATGTCGCCTTCTGATCAATCTGTGCGGTCTTATTCATTCCTTTGTGATTGTTCAGAATATTTGCACATATGCTTTGATTTTCATTGTTTGGTGCATTGTATCATACCTATCTTTATTGCTTTGATTATTGAAAACCCATAAAAATTAGAAAATGCAGGAAAATCCATAAAAATCCAGAAAATCTAGAAAATCAAAAAGACATCCGTCAGATAAGTCAGGTAAGTATCTCCAACCTTAATCCCTCCGCATTACTATATGGTATCTACGCTATTATATCAGTTCAAGGACCGGCTGGTTCCCAGTGTGTTCCAGGATCTGAGTTCCCCTTCATCAAAAACAAGGATGATCTAGGTGCGCACTGCTAATCGCTGGATAGGCCGTTGGGTGATATGACTCGGGGACGATGGATTCTATCGCACGTCGGGGATGCGAAGTGTCTTGACCCTTGCTCATGTTGTCTAGCAATATTATCCTTGAATACTTGTTATTTTCTCTCTTTCTTTGCATTCGTTTTATGATTTCCCTTTATTTTAGCCCAGCATGCATCATGTAGGAACTTTGAGCTTCATGAATCATGATTTGTCAAAGTCAGCTCCCCAATGATGTCCCCAACACAGATCCTCAATTTCCAGACAAGAATTACACTCTGAATTTGAAAGTTCTCCTCGAGCCTGTGCTCGGTCCAGTTTGCCAGTATGGTTCCTATGAAGGATTCCCCTCATCCCCATTCATTACAACAGTCATTCCTTTATCCCCGATCCGCTCATTAGTCGTGACCCGCTCAAAGGCCAGAGTCGAATCGACCCGTCGGGCAGCACCTATCCCCTAATGAACGAAACCTGCACGCTAAAATAGCCAGGGTACCTCTTGAATCAGGAGGTTGATCATTTCTTTTCTTTTGATTTTCATTCGTCCCAAATAGGAACCATCCGTGCACTCTGTTCCCAGCCATGATCGAGGTTAGCCGGATAATTCTCGCTGCTTATTCGTCCAGAATGGGTGTCTCTTTACCTTGATGCCCGCTTTTCAGCTCATTCCGCTTCATTCCGCTTCATCGCCGCTTCACGCCATCTTCGCTCCATCACCGCTCCACTCCCTTGCAAAGCAGGCATCAAGGAGGGGCAATCTGTAGACACATTTCTGACCTATAAGCCGAGCAAAATCCCTTGTCGTATTATTGACGCCCCACATTGGCTCATCATCGTCAAGCTGGCTTTCTCCGATCATGACATCATTTCTATTAGTTCATTGCCCTGGAGGACCCTTCCTGGTCAAATCAATCTCTTTCACTATAGCTCTCTGAGTATAAAATTTGATATTTCAATTCCGAAGGCTGTGCATGGTTGATTGGACGCATTACATGCCAAAATACAGAAAAGACCAGAAGGCGACAGGCCCTAGGTCGCCTTCCTGAAAACGACAGCCCCTATGTCGCCATCATAATTCCATATTTTAAATCCTCAGAAAAATCGAAAAAGACTTAAGTCACCTTCCATATGAGGAAGGCGACGTATCGAGCCGTCGCATTCAGGAAGGCGACACTTAGGCCGTCGCATTCTGGACCTTAAACAGGAAACTCAATCCGAAGTCAACTTGGACCCATGCTATTGATGGAAATTGCATATTTTGGACGTCCAAATCACGTCCAAATCCTCTCAAATTCGGAGAAGACCTTCCTAACATGTCCCTTTCCAAGTTCCAATAGCCCTTGCACAGCCATACTTACCCAAAGTCGGACTCTTGCCCATTATTCCTCTCAGACCCGAGTTGGGAATAATCACCCATAAGTACCTCGTCTCTGCATCTTTTTGGGCAAGGCCGGAGTCATTAGTTCGCTGAGCAAGAGAACCTCATCTTCCACGAAGAGAGTTCTCCTCCAGATGATCAGCAAGAGCCCTCCAGGGCGTTTTCCCATCGGCTACACAATCTCTCTCTCTCCCTCTTCTCTTTATCTCTTTGATTTCATGCATGCATAGCTTCGTTTTCTTTCTAGCTTAGCATTAGATCACGACACACACACCTATCCTTAATGTGAACCACTTATGGTTGTCCTTGTATTTTGGTGATAACAAAATTTATGATGATTTCAAGTATATCTTTGTTTTATCTGTGTCGCATTAATCTCATAGCAAAAGCTAAGTCTTTCATTGATGCAATATTTGGCGCACTAAAATGCTAAATCGATGTTCATTAATACATCGATTTCTATTCAAAGTGCCACATCGATTTCACTAACAACGACTTCATAAGTTACACAACGATTTGATCGTGTAACGATTCGTTAGTGAAACATCGATTTTATTGTGTAACGATTTGTTAAGAAATCGATCTCAGAACGATTCCTTTTATAGCACATCGATTTGCCCTCATATCGATTTCGTTATCATAACGATTTGCCTTTCATATCGATTTCATAAGTGATCACATCGACTTCTTCAGTGATCATAACGATTTGCTTTCATATCGATTTCATAAGTGATCACATCGACTTCTTCAGTGATCATAACGATTTGTCTTTCATATCGACTTGTTAAGTGGTCACATCGATTTGTTCATAAACTTGTAACGATTTACTTGTAAATGAACAACGATTGTATAAGTCATGTTCACATAAATTTCTATTGAATATTTTGAAAGTGTTTTGGCGCTTAAATGAAAAGTCAAATATCTTCTGACAAAAGCTGCATGCATAATCTTGTCAGAAAAAGATATGAACTACTATTTTCAGCATAACAGCAGAAACACAGTAGCATGCACAGTTTATCATAAACACATTTTTATGCTAAACACTCTCTTCTATATTTACAGGCTCAAAGACCAGCAGAGTCTGATTAAGACAAATGAAGAGAAGATTAGCAACGGCTAGAGAGCTCCAACGGATCTCTTAACAGATCTATTCTAAAGCTGCTCATATAAAATAAGAAGCTTAGCTGAAGAATAAGAGAGCCCTTTCCTGAACATCTTTTAAGGAGTGTACAACTGTGAGAAGCACCTCAACTCCACATACACTCAAAGCAAGAGAGAAGAGCTCGAGCCAAAATCTGCAGAAGCTTTCAAGCAGAAGTCTTCATCGCCTTCAAGCCTTCTTCTCTTCCATTCTCCCTGTGCTCATTGTAATCTTGGGGGAGAGTCTTTGCTGAGAGTTTCTTTTGGGTAGATGCCATTCTTGTAGAACTCTCAAGCACTGTTCTTTCTTTATAAGAAAGACGTTGTCCATCTGTAGGACTGTATACAGCGGGTACCCAGCTAGGGGTTTGTGTCTAGCAGAACCGCACTGGGGTTTGTACCAGGAGGTTGGCTTCTTTACCTGTAAGAGAAGTGGGCTGCCTTCTTGCCCGGGAAGAGAAGAAGACCTGGTGGGGTATCCAGGGTGTTGTAAGGTCCTTGAGGGGACTGTACCCTTGGTTAGTGAAATCCCAAGAGTTTACTTGGGGACTGGACGTAGGACTCCATGTGGGAAGGGCCGAACCAGGATAAATTCCTTGTGTCCTTTGTGTGATTGCTTATTTGCTTCCGCACTGCTACTCTTTATCACACTAAACTAACCAAACATTCAAGTGTTAATTCTGTGTTTAAGTTTCTATTTCAGATTTCAGAAAAACCTATTCACCCCCCCCTCTAGGTTAGCTTGCTGCCGTACTAAAGGGACAACAAGTGGTATCAGAGAGGGTCTCTGATCATTCGAAGATCCAACGATCTTAGAGTAAAGATCCATGGCAGCTCAAGGATATGCTGAAGGTCAATCAGTCACCAGACCTCCATTCTTTGATGGAGAGGACTACCAATATTGGAAGATGCGAATGGAATGCTTCATTCGGGGCACAGACTTCGATCTGTGGCAGGTATAGAGGTAGGTGATTTGTTGTTGTTCCTGTTCCAGGCTCTACTGCTATTACAATAGCTGATAAAAATAAACTATCTTTAAACTTTAAAGCTAAGAACTATTTATGTTGTGCTTTATCCAAAAAGAATTTAGTAGAGTATCTGCATGTAAATCTGCTAAAGAAATATGGGATAAACTGCAGATAACTTATGAAGGAACATATAAAGTAAAACAAACTAGAATAGATATTCTTGTCTCACAATATGAACAATTTAAAATGTTCCAAATGAAAATATCACTCAGATGTATAATAGATTTTCGAGCATTTAGTTGGTTTGAGTTCTCTTGGTAAAAATCTTTCTGATGAGGAAACTGTTAGAAAGATACTTAGGTCCTTAACTCTTCATGGACACCTAAAGTAACTGCTATTGAAGAAGCCCATGACTTAACCAAACTTCTATTGATAAATTAATAGGTTCCCTCATGGCACATGAAATTAATATGGAGCGACTATCTGAAAGCTCATCAAAGAAAAAATGTACTAATGCTCTTAAAGTTGCAGCTGCTCCTTCCACTCTTCTTCTTCTAGTTCCAAAAATGCAGATTCTGAAGACAGTGACGTAGATGAAGTACTGTCTAAGCTTCAGAAAATTCTCAAGAAGAAGAAAAATGGATCAAGAAGGATTCAAAAGAAAGAGAGAAAAGAAAAAGAACCAGTCTGCTATGAATGCAGAAAACCTGGACATCTAAGACCGATTGTCCTAAACTAAAAAAGACTGGTCAACCAGAAAAGTCCAAAAAGAAGCACAAGAAATTCAAAAGAAAAGCCATGGCGGCTGTTGGGAAAATGAAGAGGCCACAAGCTCAGAATCATCAAGCTCAGAATCGGAGAAAGAGCAGGTAAGTCTAGCCCTCATGGTAGGACTAGATGAGGTACATTATGGCCATCTTTTAGCTCTTGCACTGATTCAGGATCAGAATCTGAAGACTTAGAAGAAGTCTTTAATGAACTATATGAAAAACATAAAAATGTTGTAAAAGAATTAAAGAGTCTGAAAAACAACACTATTTGCTTAGAAAACACCAATTCTGATCTTAAATCCGAACTGGAGCAACTAGAAAAACAATTAAAGGACAATAAAGATAATATTTATCTTTTGAATGAAGATTAAAAAAATAAGGACAATGAAAAATTAGAGTTAGAAGAAAAATTTAAAACTCTAACTGAAGAAAATCTTTATTTAAAAGAATCAGTTAGAAAATTAACTAAAGGGAAAACATCTTTAGCCCTATGTTTAAAAGGATCAAAATCTGGAAATAATAAACAAGGGCTGGATACATACCTCTGGAAAAAGGAAAACAAGCAATAATTCCAGGAAAATATCCATTACCAAAATTTGTAAAAGAAACCAAGTTGCCTCAGAAAATGGCCCTGTAAAAGAAAATGTTTTAAAAAATTATGTCTCAAACAGACATCATAAAAACAATAAGAACTGCAAAATAGATTATATTCATTGTTGTTCTCATTGTAATAAATTAGGACACACAGTAAACACCTGCACAACAAGGCACCTAGTTGGATTCCTAAAGGTTATTTTCATGCATCTAACCATCAAGGACCCAAAAAGATTTGGGTACCTACTTCTGAATAGTTTATTTGCAGGATGGCCTTGGAGCATCAGGAACAAAGGATGCTCAAGGCAGGAGTGACTGCAGATTCTTCATTAAAATCACATCTGAAGAAAGAGTAGTCACAAAAATGAATTAGTCTTTATTACTAACAATTATTTGCAAGTTTCATTCAGGTGGAGTCTCTCATTAAGGGGGAGCTCTGATTAAGGGGGAGCACAGTTTGTTGAACCCCTCTATGGTAAGAATTCTCTCAAGGGGGAGAGAAAATCCTTGGTAAGATCCTTCCTTTTTGGTTAGTGACAAAAAGGGGAGAGTTTGTATGAATTTTTCTGAAACCTCTATGCTTTATATATTTATCAGAAAATTCACATAAATTTTGTCATCACCAAAAAGGGAGAGATTGTTGAACCACTTTATGGTTGTCCTTGTATTTTGGTGATAACAAAATTTATGATGATTTCAAGTATATCTTTGTTTCATCTGTGTCGCATTAATCTCATAGCAAAAGCTAAGTCTTTCATTGATGCAATATTTGGCGCACTAAAATGCTAATCGATGTTCATTTAATATACATCGATTTCTATTCAAAGTGCCACATCGATTTCACTAACAACGACTTCATAAGTTACACAACGATTGATCGTGTAACGATTCGTTAAGTGAAACATCGATTTTATTGTGTAACGATTTGTTAAGAAATCGATCTCAGAACGATTCCTTTTATAGCCACATCGATTTGCCCTCATATCGATTTCGTTATCATAACGATTTGCCTTTCATATCGATTTCATAAGTGATCACATCGACTTCTTCAGTGATCATAACGATTTGCCTTTCATATCGATTTCATAAGTGATCACATCGACTTCTTCAGTGATCATAACGATTTGTCTTTCATATCGACTTGTTAAGTGGTCACATCGATTTGTTCATAAACTTGTAACGATTTACTTGTAAATGAACAACGATTGTATAAGTCATGTTCACATAAATTTCTATTGAATATTTTGAAAGTGTTTTTGGCACTTAAATGAAAAGTCAAATATCTTCTGACAAAAGGCTGCATGCATAATCTTGTCAGAAAAAGATATGAACTACTATTTTCAGCATAACAGCAGAAACACAGTAGCATGCACAGTTTATCATAAACACCTTTTTATGCTAAACACTCTCTTCTATATTTACAGACCTCAAAGACCAGCAGAGTCTGATTAAGACAAATGAAGAGAAGATCAGCAACGGCTAGAAGAGCTCCAACGGATCTCTTCAACAGATCTATTCTAAAGCTGCTCATATAAAAGAAGAAGCTTAGCTGAAGAATAAGAGAGCCCTTTCCTGAACATCTTTTAAGGAGTGTACAACTGTGAGAAGCACCTCAACTCCACATACACTCAAAGCAAGAGAGAAGAGCTCGAGCCAAAATCTGCAGACTTTCAAGCAGAAGTCTTCATCGCCTTCAAGCCTTCTTCTCTTCCATTCTCCCTGTACTCATTGTAATCTGGGGGAGAGTCTTTGCTGAGAGTTTCTTTTGGGTAGATGTCATTCTCGTAGAACTCTCAAGCACTGTTCTTTCTTTTATAAGAAAGACGTTGTCCATCTGTAGGACTGTATACAGCGGGTAACCAGCTAGGGGTTTGTGTCTAGCAGAACCGCACTGGGGTTTGTACCAGGAGGTTGGCTTCTTTACCTGTAAGAGAAGTGGGCTGCCTTCTTGCCCGGGAAAGAGAAGAAGACCTGGTGGGGTATCCAGGGTGTTGTAAGGGTCCTTGAGGGGGACTGTACCCTTGGTTAGTGAAATCTCAAGAGTTTACTTGGGGACTGGACGTAGGACTTCCATGTGGGAAGGGCCGAACCAGGATAAATTCCTTGTGTCCTTTGTGTGATTGCTTATTTGCTTCCGCACTGCTACTCTTTATCACACTAAACTAACCAAACATTCAAGTGTTAATTTCTGTGTTTAAGTTTCTATTTCAGATTTCAGAAAAACCTATTCACCCCCCCCCCCCCCCCTCTAGGTTAGCTTGCTGCCGTACCATAAGGACAACAAGTGGTATCAGAGAGGGTCTCTGATCATTCGAAGATCCAACGATCTTAGAGTAAAGATCCATGGCAGCTCAAGGATATGCTGAAGGTCAATCAGTCACCAGACCTCCATTCTTTGATGGAGAGGACTACCAATATTGGAAGATGCGAATGGAATGCTTCATTCGGGGCACAGACTTCGATCTGTGGCAGGTAATAGAGGTAGGTGATTTTGTTGTTGTTCCTGTTCCAGGCTCTACTGCTATTACAATAGCTGATAAAAATAAACTATCTTTAAACTTTAAAGCTAAGAACTATTTATGTTGTGCTTTATCCAAAAGAATTTAGTAGAGTATCTGCATGTAAATCTGCTAAAGAAATATGGGATAAACTGCAGATAACTTATGAAGGAACAGATAAAGTAAAACAAACTAGAATAGATATTCTTGTCTCACAATATGAACAATTTAAAATGTTTCCAAATGAAAATATCACTCAGATGTATAATAGATTTTCGAGCATTGTAGTTGGTTGAGTTCTCTTGGTAAAAATCTTTCTGATGGAAACTGAGAAAATACTTGGAGGTCCTAACTCTTTCATGGACACCTAAAGTAACTGCTATTGAAGAAGCCCATGACTTAACCAAACTTTCTATTGATAACTTATAGGTTCCCTCATGGCACATGAAATTAATATGGAGCGACTATCTGAAAGCTCATCAAAGAAAAAATGTACTAATGCTCTTAAAGTGCAGCTGCTCCTTCCACCTCTTCTTCTTCTAGTTCCAAAAATGCAGATTCTGAAGACAGTGACGTAGATGAAGTACTGTCTAAGCTTCAGAAAATTCTCAAGAAGAAGAAAATGGATCAAGAAGGATTCAAAAGAAAGAGAGAAAAGAAAAAGAACCAGTCTGCTATGAATGCAGAAAACCTGGACATCTAAGACCGGATTGTCCTAAACTAAAAAAAACTGGTCAACCATAAAAGTCCAAAAAGAAGCACAAGAAATTCAAAAGAAAAGCCATGGCGGCTGCTTGGGAAAATGAAGAGGCCACAAGCTCAGAATCATCAAGCTCAGAATCGGAGAAAGAGCAGGTAAGTCTAGCCCTCATGGTAGGACTGTTGGGTTCTCATATTGGAGAATGTTGGTTACAACAAGTGATTAAATGTTTTTGATGATGAGCAATACTAATTGATGTTATGTGAAATGTTCACAAATGGTATGTTTGTTTTTGATGATGAACATTTCATGAACGAGACAAAATTGATGTGTTATGAATGTGTGAAACATGATGAGAATGACAATTGGATGAAAATGAAACACATGTTTTATATGTTCATTATATCTCACTAATTATGTCTTTTAATGTAGGTGTGAATGTACACAAGACAAAGCCCAAAATCCAAGTGCAAAAGAACAAGACAAGTTGCTGAAATAGTGCACCTGTCAACAGATGACAGTGCATCTGTCAACAGATGATTTTCGCCTGTCGACAGATACACACCATCTGTCGACAGATGATTTTCGCCTGTCGACAGATCCACTCAGAAATCTATTTCCAGAAAGCCCAGTCTTCCGGTTTTTGCAAACCTGTCAGCATCTGTCGACAGCAGCAAGTCGTCTGTCGACAGACGGAGTTTTTGGAAGATCTAATGGCCAGGATATGATCTATATTTGGGTGATCCCTTTTAGCATGACTCTCATGTTTGAACACCCTTATATAAGGATCATATGAGGCTATTTTCGCAGCAAGAAGCCACCATACCAAAACCCTAAGCAAAGGTCAAGAGAAGAGCTTCTTCCTACT
Source organism: Colocasia esculenta (assembly GCA_014218235.1). Lineage (NCBI taxonomy): Eukaryota > Viridiplantae > Streptophyta > Magnoliopsida > Alismatales > Araceae > Colocasia > Colocasia esculenta. The sequence continues at coordinate 104,107,834 of CM024756.1, forward strand.
GCCCTGCTTCATCTCTCTGCCCAGAACAAAGAAGAACAACCTTCCAAGCGGAGTTGAAGCTAGTTCGTCCGTGGTTCAAGCTTCTCCATCAACTGATACTTGTCAAGACAAGCTTGAAGTCTTCTGGACGACCAACGAGAAGAGATCTACATCGGGATTTGATTCTTCATCTCAAAACTCTTCTCTTTCACTACTTTCATATATCTGTGTGTGTCCACTGATTTGAGATCAGTACGTGGATGTTGTGGAAGTGTGGATTGTTGTTCTGATTGCGTGTTTGCATCAGACAACGTGTGTGTGATGTGTTGGTCAGATCAAGGCTAGAGGATCTGATCTTTTGTGGACTTGATCTAGCGTGTGTGTGTGTGGTTGAGCCGGTGTGCTCGTGTGTGTGTTGTACTCAGTTCTTGAGTAGTGTGTCCTCACTGTGTGGGGGTGGACGTAGGAGTCACGTGGTGTGATCTCCGAACCACCTAAAAATCCCTTGTGCACTGTGGTTTGATTTGTGGTTTGCATTGTATTGCGCTAGATGCATGCATAGGGATTTCGTTTACACACTACTTGTTCATTTGTTCACACACGTTGCATCAGATCAAAGGGGTTTTAATTGAGTAGATATTTTAATCCGAAGTAATTTTAAATTGCTTAAGTTTCCGCTGCAAATCTATTCAACCCCCCCTTCTAGCTTTGCCATAACCGAATATCCGATCCTAACAAGGACTAGATGAGGTACATTATGGCCCATCTTTTAGCTCTTGCACTGATTCAGGATCAGAATCTGAAGACTTAGAAGAAGTCTTTATGAACTATATGAAAAACATAAAAATGTTTAAAAGAATTAAAGAGTCTGAAAAACAACACTATTTGCTTAGAAAACACCAATTCTGATCTTAAATCCGAACTGGAGCAACTAGAAAAACAATTAAAGGACAATAAAGATAATATTTATCTTTGAATGAAGATTTAAAAAATAAGGACAATGAAAAATTAGAGTTAGAAGAAAAATTTAAAACTCTAACTGAAGAAAATCTTTATTTAAAAGAATCAGTTAGAAATTAACTAAAGGGAAAACATCTTTAGCCCTATGTTTAAAAGGATCAAAATCTGGAAATAATAACAAGGGCTTGGATACATACCTCTGGAAAAAGGAAAACAAGCAATAATTCCAGGAAAATATCCATTACCAAAATTTGTAAAAGAAACCAAGTTGCCTCAGAAAATGGCCCCTGTAAAAGAAAATGTTTTAAAAAATTATGTCCCAAACAGACATCATAAAAACAATAAGAACAGCAAAATAGATTATATTCATTATTGTTCTCATTGTAATAAATTAGGACACACAGTAAACACCTGCACAACAAGGCACCTAGTTTGGATTCCTAAAGGTTATTTTCATGCATCTAACCATCAAGGACCCAAAAAGATTTGGGTACCTACTTCTGAATAGTTTATTTGCAGGATGGCCTTGGAGCATCAGGAACAAAGGATGCTCAAGGCAGGAGTGACTGCAGATTCTTCATTAAAATCACATCTGAAGAAAGAGTAGTCACAAAAATGAATTAGTCTTTATTACTAACAATTATTTGTAGTTCATTCAGGTGGAGTCTCTCATTAAGGGGGAGCTCTGATTAAGGGGGAGCACAGTTTGTTGAACCCCTCTATGGTAAGAAATTCTCTCAAAGGGGGAGAGAAAATCCTTGGTAAGATCCTTCCTTTTTGGTTAGTGACAAAAAGGGGGAGAGTTTGTATGAATTTTTCTGAAACCTCTATGCTTTATATATTTATCAGAAAATTCACATAAATTTTGTCATCACCAAAAAGGGGGAGATTGTTGAACCACTTTATGATTGTCCTTGTATTTTGGTGATAACAAAATTTATGATGTTTTCAAGTATATCTTTGTTTCATCTGTGTCGCATTAATCTCATAGCAAAAGCTAAGTCTTTCATTGATGCAATATTTGGCGCACTAAAATGCTAAATCGATGTTCATTTAATATACATCGATTTCTATTCAAAGTGCCACATCGATTTCACTAACAACGACTTCATAAGTTACACAACGATTTGATCGTGTAACGATTCGTTAAGTGAAACATCGATTTTATTGTGTAACGATTTGTTAAGAAATCGATCTCAGAACGATTCCTTTTATAGCCACATCGATTTGCCCTCATATCGATTTCGTTATCATAACGATTTGCCTTTCATATCGATTTCATAAGTGATCACATCGACTTCTTCAGTGATCATAACGATTTGCCTTTCATATCGATTTCATAAGTGATCACATCGACTTCTTCAGTGATCATAACGATTTGCCTTTCATATCGACTTGTTAAGTGGTCACATCGATTTGTTCATAAACTTGTAACGATTTACTTGTAAATGAACAACGATTGTATAAGTCATGTTCACATAAATTTCTATTGAATATTTTGAAAGTATTTTTGGCGCTTAAATGAAAAGTCAAATATCTTCTGACAAAAGGCTGCATGCATAATCTTGTCAGAAAAAGATATGAACTACTATTTTCAGCATAACAGCAGAAACACAGTAGCATGCACAGTTTATCATAAACACCTTTTTATGCTAAACACTCTCTTCTATATTTACAGACCTCAAAGACCAGCAGAGTCTGATTAAGACAAATGAGAGAAGATCAGCAACGGCTAGAAGAGCTCCAACGGATCTCTTCAACAGATCTATTCTAAAGCTGCTCATATAAAAGAAGAAGCTTAGCTGAAGAATAAGAGAGCCCTTTCCTGAACATCTTTTAAGAAGTGTACAACTGTGAGAAGCACCTCAACTCCACATACACTCAAAGCAAGAGAGAAGAGCTCGAGCCAAAATCTGCAGAAGCTTTCAAGCAGAAGTCTTCATCGCCTTCAAGCCTTCTTCTCTTCCATTCTACCTGCGCTCATTGTAATCTTGGGGGAGAGTCTTTGCTGAGAGTTTCTTTTGGGTAGATGCCATTCTTGTAGAACTCTCAAGCACTGTTCTTTCTTTTATAAGAAAGACGTTGTCCATCTGTAGGACTGTATACAGCGGGTAACCCAGCTAGGGGTTTGTGTCTAGCAGAACCGCACTGGGGTTTGTACCAGGAGGTTGGCTTCTTTACCTGTAAGAGAAGTGGGCTGCCTTCTTGCCCGGGAAAGAGAAGAAGACCTGGTGGGGTATCCAGGGTGTTGTAAGGGTCCTTGAGGGGGACTGTACCCTTGGTTAGTGAAATCCCAAGAGTTTACTTGGGGACTGGACGTAGGACTTCCATGTGGGAAGGGCCGAACCAGGATAAATTCCTTGTGTCCTTTGTGTGATTGCTTATTTGCTTCCGCACTGCTACTCTTTATCACACTAAACTAACCAAACATTCAAGTGTTAATTTCTGTGTTTAAGTTCTATTTCAGATTTCAGAAAAACCTATTCACCCCCCCCCTCTAGGTTAGCTTGCTGCCGTACCATAAGGGACAACACTTAACACCCACAGGGGTTAAAACCCCCAATCTTGTGAGTTCCCCCCATAATAGCTCATGTTTATGTATTTTCCATTGGATAGATCTTCTACACACGAGTTCTAATGGGTGTTTATCTTGTTTAAATCAATTTGGCAGGTGTTTGAAGGTCAGAGCATCGTGAGGCTCTTGCCCCTCGGCCGGCTGAGGAGCAGGAAGACGAAGAACCCAAGTCTCCGTCCACTGAAGAGGAAGGCGACGACTGCTGTGTCGCGATCAAGAAGGCGCCATTGGTTACGTCGCGTTCACATGAAAGCATAGCGACGCCCATCCTGTCGCGTTATCAGGTATGCCTTCCCCTTCACTTTTCCTTTCCAAGGTAGTCAGCCCTCCATCTGAACATCAAGAGGCGACTGCATTGGTGGCGATGACGGTCAGTTCCTAATCCCTCTCATATTCACAATCAATTCAAAAGGGGATACCAAATCCCGTGATTACCGCGATAAGGGTCACTGTCGCGATCTGGTTTCCCATCGCGACAGGGAGGCTGTCACGACTCGCTGCCCCGTCGCATCAAGGCTATTGTCGCAGCGCCCTTCTCCGTCGCGATGGCATCGCGATGGCCTGTGGGGGCGCGACAGTACCTGTGTTGCCTCAGGTGTTTCCGTGGGCCTGGTTGTGTGTCGGCGTGTGCCCTAGGGCAGGATTTTCCCTTAGGAACTTCTGGTAGGGAACGTGGCTGGTTGCCTCTCTGCGTTCAGTGACCGAAGGTGACACCTTCGTGGCCGTGTTCTGGCAGCGTTGCCAGGAGGGTCGTGTCTGCCTAATAATCGATTGACCGGCGGTCAATCGATTATTAGCAAAGCGACGGGTTTCCGTACTGTCCGGTGGTGTTCCGAGTTTCTAGTCGTTCGTGCGTGCCTTGGTTGGCCGACGGCCCCTTTTGAGGGTCCGTGCATGCCTCTCGCTTGCTGGGCTTGTCATGTGTTACAAGCCTGCAGTTTGGCGTGGTTTTGTTGTGCTGCCCCGCCTGTTCACCTGGTGCCTGGCACTTGAGGGCTTGTCCCGTTCAGAGGTTGTCTCCATTTCCTGGGACCCCCGTCCTCGGGAGCCTATTGAGGGAGTACTCCGGGCTACGAGCGTGCTCGAGTTGGCAGCCCATGTGAGCGGACTCTGGAGCTGAGGGGAAAACGAGGTTTGGACAGCGGCGCTGAGTCGTTTGTAGAGCTCTCTTGTCTAGGTCTGGGACGCCGAGGGTTTCGGAGTGCTTTCCTAGCGCAGACCAGACAGTCCCTTGTCTCACTGCCTCTCTCTACGTTGGTTCTGGAGCCACGTAGTGGTGTTAGGCGTGAGGCCGCAGCTTGGCCAGGCTGCGGCGTTGTGTGCGTTGTGTGTTTCTGTGGCGGCTCTGTCTCGCCCTTCGTGGGGGTGGAGGCAGGAGCTAGGCTAGCGAGCAGAGCGTGCGGACTGCGGGTCCCCCTCTTGGCTGCTAGTGGCGGTGGCTTGGTTGCTGTTGTTGTGATGGCGTTTTCCTCACGACGTTTCCAAGTGTTCCTCGTTGCCTGAGCTTTCACGGTGGTTATACCCCGGCTGTGCCTAGTTTCTGTGGGCATCGTTGGTCTGGCCTTGGGTAGACCCGTGCTTCTGGTGGTTCCCGCTTCGGTGTTCTCTCGGTTCCATGGTCCTGTTCTTAGGTGCCAGCCCGTGATGGCACCGGCGTGTGTAGCTTCCCGACCTGGCGGTGTGTCCGGCCCAGGGTGGTTCTGCTTGTGGGCCCTCGACCTTGTAGAGGTCTGAGGTGGCCGTGCTTGCGGTGAGATGTCGTTCTCACTTGGTTGTTCCGTGGTCTCGGCAGGTGTGCTGAGCACTGCTTCCGCTTTGTGCCCGACTCCGTTGGTTTCTGTGGGAGTCGTATGTGTGCCACGACCTCGGTTGGTGGTCGTGGCGTCGTGCTGTTCTCTTCCACAGCTTAGTAGTATCATGATGTAGGTGTACTCGCTTTACAACTTTCTAGTGTAGTTTCTTGTTTTCGGAGTTCCTGCTGCTCTGGCCGGTGAGGGACTGGTAATCCCTACTGGGCCTTGTTCGCGAGGCTCACCCCCCTACTTCCTTCATCTATGGGCTCATCGTCACAGGAGCTCGGTGTCGGACAGGTTGCGGAGGCGGCTGTGGCGCCGTGTTGTTGTCAGCAGCAGTGAGAGCGAGCGTTGTGAGCTCTTGTAGCCTGAGTGAGCTGAGAGTTGTGCTTTGCAAGTCCTCGGGGTATGCCCCTTAAGGACTAGACCTTTCTTCTTGTACATGTGCTTTTACTTGGGACCGTTGTACAAACCTTTTGTATATTGTACATATTGTTATAGTTATTTAAATTCAGTACATATCTCACTAGACTATTCTTCTAACCCTTCCAGATCTTCGGATCCATGGGTGGCGGCGCGACCCTCGGGACCCCTGGAGAGGGTCCGGGAGGTCGGGTCGTTACAAGGCCAGACTGGTAGCACAAGGGTATTCCCAAGAGGTAGACATTGATTTTGATGAACTTATGCTCCAGTAGCTAGATTAGAGGCAATTAGAATTTTATTAGTATATGCATGCTCCCTCAACATCAATTTATTTCAAATGGATGTTAAAAGTGCTTTTCTGAATGGTTTCATAAAAGAAGAAGTCTATGTTGAGCAACTACCTGGTTTTGAAGATACTAAATATCCAAATCATGTTTTCCATTTAAAGAAAGTATTGTATGGTCTGAAACAAGCCCCAAGAGCTTGATAAGAAAGACTAAGTGCTTATCTTATATCACATGATTTCATAAGAGGTAAAGTAGATAGCACATTATTTATTAAGAAAATTTCAGAAGGAATCTTGATAGTGCAAATATATGTTGATGATATTATTTTTGTTCTACTAATGAATCACTTTGTAAATTCTTTGAAAATCTTATGCAAAGTGAGTTTGAGATGAGTATGATGGGTGAACTTAATTACTTTCTTGGGTTGCAAATCAAAGACCAAGGAAGGTACTCACATTTGTCAAACCAAATACATTCAGATTTACTCTCAAAATAGGGTTTGACAAGTGTAAGCCCTTAGGAACACCCATGAGCTCAGGAATTAAGCTAGACAATGATCCACTTGGCAAGAAAGTAGATCAAAAGACCTATAGAGGCATGATTGAATCATTACTCTATCTTACTTCCAGTAGACCAGATATAATGTTCAATGTATGTTTGTGTGCAGATTTCAAGTTGATCCTAAAGAATCACATGTTAATGTTGTTAAAAGAATTTTTAGATATCTTATAAACATAAGTAAATTGGGTTTATGGTATCCTAGATGTTCTGATTTCAAATTAATTGGATATAGTGATGCTGACTATGCTGGATGCAAAGTAGATAGAAAAAGCACCAGTGGTACATGTCAAATTCTTGCAGGATGCTGATCTCTTGGTCATCCAGAAAGCAGAATTCAGTAGCATTGTCCACAACAGAAGCATAATACATTGCAGCTGGAAGTTGCTGCACTTAACTACTGTGGATCAAACATCAACTGGAAGACTATGGTCTTCACGAAATTCCAATGCTATGTGACAACACAAGCGCAATCAACTGACCAAAAATCCTATTCAACATTCAAGAACAAAGCATATTGAGGTCAGACATCATTTCATCAGGGACCATGTAAGTAAAGGTGATATTTTACTTGATTTTGTCTCTACAGAAAATCAATTAGCTGATATATTTACAAAACCTCTTCCTGAAGATAGATTTACATCAATTAGAAGAAAAATAGGTATGTGCAACCCTGATTGAATTATTGTGATAAATCCATGTTTGAATTTCTGCACGTGTATGTTGAAAACTCTTTGCACATTTTCCTTAAGTCTCGGTTGTCATGCCCCGACGCGGAATATCGGAGCGCGAAGGCAGTTGCAAGAAAAGGGTATAGAGCGAGTACTAGACATCAAACCATTGCACATTGAATAATACTAAAGCAAATCTTTCTCATTAATAACTTTTCAAATGTCTAGTTACAACCACTAATATCAAAGCCATTCTATAGGGCCCAATTACATTGCAATAAAAGGAAATAACTAACTACAACTCTAAGATAACATAATGACTTGAGGGTACTCCTGGCTTCACTCTTGGTCATTCCCTTCCTCGTGAGTGTATGTGTCATCCTCGGTCTCACCTGAGAACACAACATCAAATAACGTAGGGTGAGCGATAACGCCCAGTAGGACTTAAATCTCAGGCTCAAGCAGGCTTTAAATAATTAACGCATTCAATGGCAGAGTATCTAAAGATAGCAGGTACAAGAGAGTCAAAATAAAGCAAGAGATAGCACAATAGCACAAGATCGAGTATAGTTTCCAAAAATAGCACAAGTATCGAGTATAGCACGAATAGCAGGATGGCCATAGCACAACTAGCACAAGTATAATAATAGCACGACGAGTATAGCACTTGTTTGTCATTCTAGACATCGAGAGAGTATAGCACGTTTGTGTTTTGATTGTCATATAGATAGTCGAGATAGATAGCACTTGAGTGTAATGCCAAACACTCTGATCATTAACTCCCATGGGCACTAGCACTTTCGGGCGCACATCCCAGGACCAGATCGGGCCCTTTATATATTGCCAGGCATTGGTTATATTGTTTATCTTTAGACAATCAGTCAATGGCCAATATAGAGTACCAAGAATAGTTAAGATCACTAGATGAATAGATGAGATAGTAGAGAGAACGTGAATAGACGAGCGAGTAGAGTATAGATGAGAGCTAATGGTCATTGCACGTAATGCGACGAGTAAACAGGCGATAGTAATAGTTGCACAACACGCGCACTTGGTGTTGGCACTCAGGTGGAACCCACGACCTTCCCGCTGGCCATGTTATGCACAAGTCCAGAGGTCCGACGTGATTCAAGTTAAGAGTGAACTTCTAATATCCGTTTGGATCATATCGATCCCTAAAGGTGTAATGGGTTAGGGTACAACCGGCTCGTCGACCATGTGGGAATCCATGATCAGAGGAGACTTATGGAGGCCTTGTGCAAGGGTTCACTAGTCCGGCGAAAGGAATATCCGACAGAGAGTTCACCACAAGCCAAGTAAAGTGTGTATATAAAACGAGTGCTCGACGTTCTAGAGGAATTCTAGAACAGTGGAGCGTCGATATCGGTATATAAACAACGCAAGAAACGAAGACAAGTCCTTTAAAATAGGGCAATTAATATACGTTATTGCAGTAAATTACCAGATACATTATGAGATATTTTATGCCAGATTTCAGTCATATATGGATGGTTCATGTGTGTGCATGTGTAAGAGAAATCATAGATAGAAAGAAGTCGTGAATATGTATTTAAAGCATTCAATATAGCTCCATTTTAAAACAGGTGTTTTTACTGCATGTATGACTGTTAAAAAGGCGTAAGAATATTTTAGAAAGTGAGAGCAATAAATTTTATGAGTTTTCATGCAAAATCCTGTGAAGGTGACATAGGCTTGTAAGGATTGCGACAGGGATAGGGCAGGTAGCGACAAGGCCTGAAAAGGGTCGCGACAGGGCTGTCTGCTCAGGCGGCCTGAACGCGACGGGGGGTACTGTCGCGTTCAGAACGCGACAAGAAAGGGTCGCGCAACGGGCTTGAAATGCGACCTGTCGGGCCGTCGCGTTCTCAGGTCCGTGGACTGGGTCTGACAGAGTTCTGCTCTATCTTGGATTGCGGTCCAGAAACTTGCCTTTTTGACATAGGGTAGTTCATAAAATCATAACTAATTGTATAGTCAACGAAAAATCATGAAACCAGTTTTAAATTGTTCTAGACATGCAAGAGTACTTCCAGTAATTGGGAATTTGAAAACAATCATGGTATCGACATAGTTCTAACAAGTTGAACAAGAAGCAACCTGATTCCAGGTGCAGCAGAGATGAATGATTTAATTCGAGCAACATGCTAGATAAAAATTAGGTCTTTTAGGGGCAAACGTTCCCTAATGATCATCAATATCTCCCATAAAATTTCAAGGCATGGGATTTAGTATTCATGGAGAACAAGAATTATGAAGAGGGTTCGGGGTCAAGAGAGTTGCAGAACTTCGAAATTCAAGAAGAAAATATTGGCTTGATAGAAAATTATGAAATTTGAGGGTTTTGTTCCTGATGCATGGAACAATCTACAGACGAAATATCAGGATTTTTTCTTGTGAGAATGCCTACCTTTGACTCGATTTATCTTCTAGGGCTTATAACTCCAAGAACGAAGGAAGAAGCTTGATAGATCTTCCTCTCCTCGATTTCTCCTCCTCCTTGGCCTCTTCTCCATGTCCAAGAACCCCTTGCATGAGCTAGGGTCGGCCATCAGGATTTAAGAGGTGTATTTATATAAACACAAGTTCCTATTCCTACCACTACTCAAATTCCTCTAAATTCCGAGATTTCCTAACTCCACCTTTCCTCTCTTGCTTTCCAATCTCTAATTGGGTTAGGATAGTATCTAAATTTGTGCTAGACTATATGGGGTAGGTTTAGGAATCTAATTCCAACTCTAATTGCCACTTTTATTGCTTTAATAACCCCTTTCTAATTATGATATAATTAAACTCCGATTTAGGGTATTTTCTTATTATTCCCCTTTTTAAAATCTATATTTTAGCCCACTAATTGTAATGGGTCATATAGTATAGCCCATTACTCCATTCATTTAATGGGTTTTATTTAATGCTCTTTTCATTCAATATCCATTTAGCTAGGTTTTAATTCTTTATTTAAATTTTTATTTTACAAAAATTCAGGTTGCTACATCGATACTGCGACTGTCATGAGTCGGAGTGTAGACTGCGACTCCTCAAAGTCGGAGTCTACCACGACTCATGAAGCAGGAAGTGTGCTCTGCGACTCTTGGAAGTCGGAGAAGGCACTTCGACTCCTCAAAGTCGGAGCCTGTGAAGTCGGATTTCATATTAACAAAATTATAAATGATAATAATTTTAAATTTAAAAGAGGAATTTATTACATAACGGTTCATTCATTTAATCATAGTCGTTCATCTCCTCATCTTTGGTCCATTACTTTTCACACTTCTATATTAGGACATTTCCTCCTTTTCCCAAAGCACCTATTAGAACTCTCTCTCTGACTCTCCTATCGTCTTCTTCCTCTTCCCCCGCGCATTGTTCTCTCTCCGGAACCGTCTTCAGAGCAACTATAGATCTCTCATCTCCTCCGAAGAAAGGTAGGTTTCTTGATCTCTGAACATCATTTTGTTGTCTCCTTTGATATTCCTCTCAGTCTTCTCTATCGTTTTCTGTCTAGATGGCCTCTTCTAGGGCTCCGGAAAGAACTATGTTCACACCTGAACAGTTCCAACGTCTCTCCTCTGCCAAGGTCTCCATCTGCCCCAGAAAGATTGTAGATTTCAACCAGTTGCATGGTAGTCTAGTTTGGGTAGAAGAAACCCTAGCGGCAATGGGCTGGTCTAAACTACGTCAGATTGCATAACCATCTTTCGAAGGTGCCCTTAAGGCGTTTTATGTGTCTCTTCAAGTTACCCCAGAAGGATCAGTCACGGGGTTTGTGAAAGGCACCAAAATCATAGTTTCAGAAGAACTTTTGGTAGAAATATTGGATTGCCCCAACTCCAGCCATAGAATCAGTGAGATTGTGCCCATGGACAAGCAAAAGATGGGTGTGATTGGAAGCCTAGGGACTGTTAGCAAGAAAGGTTGTTAGTGAATGAGTTGTCTGCGGAGAAGAGAATCATCCACTCTATCATCACCAACATCATCACACCCAGGGCTGGCACCACTCCTCCATAACTGCAAGAGAGGGTAGCCTTTTATTTTGGGCTATTCAGAGACATAAGGTCAGCCTGCCCTCAATCATTTTGTAAAGGATGGCAGGATCCAGAAATTTGCAAGAGTCCCTTCCTTATGGACCTCTGTTGACCCTAATATTCAAAAGGTTTTCACTAGATCTTAGTGGTGAGATTTCAGTGGCAGTGAAAGAAAATATTGGTCTATCTACACTTAGAAGAAGCCACTATAGTTTAGAGAGCAAAGCTCAAAATTTTTGGACCAAGGACTCTGTGCCACAATGCACTCATGAGATCTTCTCTGATGAGGCACAAGGTTCCTCTTCTATTCCTGTAATTCAGCATGAAGAAGAAAGAGAAGAAAGAGTAGAAGCCCCTGTACAAGATACAGAACAACAAGAAGAAGAGCAACAAGGTTATCAACATGAGATAGATAAGAGCAAGTTCCTACCCATCTCTTGAGCATGAAGCACCAGGGGAGACTATCAGTCAAGTGCTCAGAGATTTGAAGGGCAAGGGAGTAGCACATGAAGAAGATATTCCAAGAACTACTCCACATGAGCAAAGATTTGAAGAAGTAGAGCATCATGCTTCCCCTCCTCACTTTGAGACCCGGCCAAGAACTCAGGGGGAGAGTAGCAACAGTTCAAGCATGTTGATAGATATGTTGATGAAGCAACAAGAGGGTCTGTCAGCTCTTCAGATGCAAGTCTAGCAAGTAAATGTCAAGTTTGATTTCTTAGCTGAAGAGGTCCAGCAGATGAAGGACCTTCTGCTTCAGTTGATGTGCCAATAGGGCACTAGTCAGCCTTCTACTCCACCCTCTACTCATCAAGAAGAGCAACAATCAGAACAACAACAACAACAACAACAAACAGAACAACAGCAGCAGCAAAAGGAACAGTTGCAGCAGCCAGAACTAGAGCAGCAGCTAGAGGTTGAGCAACAGTTAGAGGATAATTAGCAGCAGAAAGAGCAGCAGCAAGAGATGTCAGTAGAAGTTGAGCCTGAGCAACAGCAGCAGCAGCCCCCTCAGGAGTCTGGGTCTAAGCGACCTCTAGAGTCTCAGGATTTGGAGATAGATGCCAGGTCCAAGGTCAAAACCTTTAGGAGGAAGGTTAGAAGGAAACTCCATAAGAATGGTCAACCTATTTCCCCTCCTCAACCTTTGACCATTTCCTCTCCCCTCACTGGTCCAACTCCTCCTGCTCCTACTTCTACCACTATTCCAACACCTTCTGTGTCTGAACAACCTCCTTCATCTTCCTCTCATCCTACTGCCCCACTGCTCCTACACCTCTAGCTCCCACTGCTGATGAAACAACAACCCAATTCCTCCTCCTACTTATCTGATCCTCCTCCCTCTACCTCTTTACAGAGGATCAGCCCTTGCTTTTGACACTGTTAATTTTCAATTTATCCTTGGAAATACACTTCAAACCCTCCAAGGAAAGCATGTCCATTCTCCACACTTCAGCTCTTCATTTCTTTTTTCTCTCCCTACATCCTCTACATCCACTTTGGCAGAATCCACTCTTTCCTTGCAGAGATTGTACCTAGTGTGGTACTTCATCCAAGGGGTTCAAATTGCACGAAGAAAATCAAGCAAATTATTCCCCATTTTGGTGCATTTATCTACCACTCTGAACACCATATGAACGGTCAAGGAACTCTTGTCTATCAAAGCATTCCTGAAGTCCATGAAATACTAGGTTTCACCTTTGAGGACCAGCTTCCATCTCTCCTCATACATCCAGGTACTGTTGGTGATATCAATCTCATTACTCAGAAAAGCCACAGTCTGTATCTAAAAGTTCCTTGAACTCTTATCCTGGTGAAGCCACTGTTGGGTGATTGTGTAATTTCATATCATTTTCCCTCCTATTTGATGATGACAAATGTGATTGAATGCAAATTATTTGGAACATGATAAATACATTTCACCTGAAATTATATTCAAAAAGCATGTTTCAAAGCACACTTATCATTTGTACTCATAATAAACATTTTACTAATGATATATGTGTTAATTTTCAGGTACAAACACTTTTTGCAAAAGTGTGTCGACACACCCCACAATGGTGTCGACACAACACCCCAGATTCAAAGGCAAAAAGGTGAAGAAATGTTGAGACTGTGTCGACACAAGTCAAAGAGTGTGTCGACACGAGTTGCAAATACAAGTATTAGACTACTCAGGGTCGACAGGACCAGAGCAGGTCGACACTGGACTCAGTTCCCAGAACAGCATGTTTGCAGAATTGGGACAGAGGTCGACGCAGGACCAGAGCAGGTCGACACTGGATCAGTTCCCAGAACAGCCTGTTTTCAGAATTGGGACAGGAGGTCGACACAGCACCAGAGCAGGTCGACACTGGATCAGTTCCCAGAACAGCCTGTTTCAAGATTTGGGACAGTGTGTCGACACCACCACCAGGGCAGGTCGACACACTACGGAAAGTTTGCAACTTAAATTGGATGATTGCCACGTGTCAGCCTAGGGCGATGGTGTATCACCTAGGATCGTGTGCCCTTGTACCTAAAGGGTATCTTTGGAATCTTTTGGGTAAAAAGGCCCCAATTGGCCATCCATCTAGGGAGACCCAACGAACTCTCCAAGCCTCCAGAAAAGTTCCCTTTGGCGGCGAGAAGAGTTCATTCCCTCTTCTGCTCTCTGGTGCCTTCTGAAGACCAATTCTCATCAATTCGATTGTGAGAATTGGAGTTTGATCCTTGAAGAATCAATTGAAGTGCCTCAAGGAAGCAGATCAAGTAGAAGCATCTGTTGGAGAAGATTTCAAGGAAGATCCCAAGTTCAATGTGCAGAGCATCGGCTGGGACTTCAAGGATTCAAGCCTCTTCCCAATCTGAGCTTCGAAAGGGAGTACACTGAAGAACAAAGTCCTTTCATATAACTCTTAATGTACTTTTGTTCTTCTGAGACATCTTGAGATTGTGCAAGTGCTTCTGCATAACTCTCATGAATGTTCTCATGTCGACATGATCTGCTGCTAGAAGATCCATGTCTTGTGTTGGTGTCTAGCATAGTTGTTGTGAGCCACTGTGCTCAGTTGAGTCGTCGAGCTCAAGTGTTTGTGAGCAGTCTTGCTCAGGGATCTAGAGTAGTCTTGCTCTAGAGGTGTGTGAGTTGTAAACTCAAGTGTTGGAGTTGTCTGGCTCCAGTGGGTGTGTAACCCAGGTTGTTTTAGTGAATCCTCACTGGGTGTGAGGGGTGGATGTAGGAATCACATGGGTGATTTCCGAACCACCTAAAAATCTCTGTGCACTTGTCTATTTGTGGTTGATTCTATCATCCGTTAGATGCTTGCATAGGATCGATCAAGATTCACTTAATCAACTGGTTTTCATATCTATTTATCAACTCACTAACATTCATCAGATCTGTGTTTTCACTGTAAAATTGCCTCTGATTCTAAAAGTTTTTAATTGCTTAAGCTCCGCAGAAAGTGGCATAGATCTATTCATCCCCCCCCTTCTAGATCTTATCCACACCTTTCCTCGATCCTTCAATTGGTATCAGAGCGGGTTTATACTTGATCTGATTTGATCTGAGCAGTTTTTGAGTATTGTGTGTCTGATTGCTTGTTGTTTGCTTGTTTGCTGAATATTCTTCTGTGCTTTCTTCTTAAGTCAATGGATTCCAAGGTTTCATAGCTGAGGGGCATTCCATAAATAGGCCACCATTCTTTAATGGAACGGACTATTCATACTGGAAAAATAGAATGCAAGTCTTTCTAAGAGCCCAGAACTATGAAATTTGGAAAGTGGTTGAGGTTGGTCCCTATGAAAACCAGGGAGAGGAAGAAACCTGGACTAGGGAACAAATAAGAAAAGCCACATTGAATTATAGTGCCATGAACATGATTCAATGTGCTGTTCATCCCAAAGAGTATTCGAGAATCTCAATGTGCAAATCTGCCAAAGAGATGTGGGATAAACTCGAATTACTTTATGAGGGAACATCACAAGTAAAGAAAACTAAGGCAAATATTCTTGTTTCAGAATATGAATTGTTTATGATGAAGTCTAATGAAACAATTTCTGAAATGTTTGCCAGGTTCATGGTCATTGTCAATGGACTCAAGGCCTTAGGTAAGGACTACACAGATGCACTTGGTAAGGAAAATCTTACGTTCACTCTCTTCTATTTGGCACACAAAGGCCACTGTCATTGAAGATTCTAAAGATTTGTCCAAAATGTCTTGGATGAATTGATAGGATCCTTAATGACATATGAAATCAATTTGAAAAGAATGAAGAACATTAATTAAGACCAAGCCAATGGCACTTAAGGCCTCTTCAAGTAACAAAGACAAAAGTCAAGAAAGAAAAGACAAGTTCTGAGGAGTCTGAGTCAAATGAGGATGAAATTGCCCTCATGACCAGGCAATTCAGAAAATTCTTGAAATATAGAAAAGGAAAATGTCTGGGAAAAGAAGTTTTCCTCAGGTAAAAGAAACACTCCTTTTCTAATTTCAACAAGAACCAAAAATCTGACGAAACTGTCATTTGTTACAGGTGTAATAAGCCAGGACACATGAAGGGAGAGTGTCCTGAGAACAAGAAAGAAAAGCACAAGAAATTCCAGAAGTTCAAGAAGCCAAAGGCCATGGTAGCCACTTGGTCTGACGAAGATTCAAGTGAAGAAGAAGAAGACAAAAAATCCTCAAGCTCTGAGAGTGAGGAAATCTGCTTCATGGCCAACAATTCTGAAGAAAAGGTAAATACCTCCTTTGAAGATTTCACTGTTGAAGATTGGCAGGATGTGTATGCAGAACTAGTTGATAAATATTCTGAAATGAGAAAAGAAAACAAATACATCAAAAAGAAAATTGAAAACCTTTATCATAACCAATCTTCAAACAACAGAACTTGTGAGCTAGAAAATGAGATAACAGAATTAATAAGAAGAAAAAAAAAAAATCTCATGAATTAATTGATGATCTGAAGCTTGCCTCTCAAAAGGCCACCCAAGAATTCAAAGACTTATCTGAAAAGCTGGACATGGAAAAACAAGAAAAACAACAAAAGATTGAAGAAATTAAAATTCTTCAAAACCAGCTAAAAGAAAGGGATGAAGTTATCCAAACCTTCACAAAAGGTAAAGATAACTTGGAGGCATTGCTTGGAACAAACATGACAACAACTTCTCATGGATTAGGATTCAACAAACAAAAACCAAAGAAAGACAAATCTGGTGAGAAAAAGGGCAAAGCACCATTAATTAAATTTGTAAAAGGTCCTAATCTTGAGAACACAGAAATCAAGCAAACATCAGACAAAACATCAAACAAAACACAAAACAAATTAAAAACTCAAAAACAAAAGAAGACAACCAGGTCGACACAGTCTTCTGACAGGTCGACACCAGTCCACAAGAAGAAGACTTCTGTGGTTGCTGTGTCGACACCAGTCATGGAGAGGTCGACCTGCTCAACATCAAAAGCTTCAAACAACTCAAATAAAAATTTGAAAAACAAGAAAAAGTCAAAGGAAATCAGTTATAAAGAACCTTGGACCTCTAAGACAGCATTTCAAGATGATGGATCAATCCTTGGAGCCAATGGTATGACAACCCTGTGGTATCATCCTCAATTCTTTTATCCAAACCTTGGATGTACCAACAAATCCATGGATTCCATCTCCTAATCTGAACTCCTATGCTCAAATGAAAAAACTCCCTCCCACTAAAAACAAAAATGTTGGTGCTTCATTCCAAAGAGAAAGAACAAACAGAAAAAGACTGAAAACACCAAAGTAACAAAACAAAAATAAAAAAAAGTCAAATTTGGGTGAGAAAAGATTTACTAACAATGTTCAAACATTCTGATGGTCCCAACTCTGTTTGGGTACCAAAATCTTCTCTCCACTGATCTTTTGCAGGAAGGTCGTGCACCCAACACCAATGTGTGGTTTCTTGACAGTGGGTGTTCACGACACATGACGGGAGACAGAGCCAAATTCTCTTTCCTGATTGAAAAAGAGGGAGGGTCAGTAAGTTTGGAGGTAAAAATAAAGGAAAGATCATAGGATCTGGTAAGGTTGGTCAAACTTCCTCAAACTCTGTAGATAATGTTTTACTAGTTGATGGTCTTGATTATAATCTGCTCAGTATCAGCCAACTATGTGACAAAGGTCACAAAGTTGTGTTGAATCTGATTTTGTAAGATAATTGACTCATCAACTGATAAAATCAAATTCTTTGGAAAAAGGGAAAACAATGTCTACATGATCAACCTAAATAAAAACTTTTCTGAAAATCTTTGCTTTGTTGCAAATAAAGATGAAATTGCATGGACTTGGCACAAAAGACTTGGCCATGCAAGTTTCAGAACAATGAATAAGTTGTTAAGATTGAATTTGGTTAAGGGGCTTCCTGAATCTTCTCTAATGTTGAAAATCAAGTCTGTGGGATCTGTTCTAAAGGAAAACAAACAAGAAAATCCTTAAAAACTTCAATGAGGTACTCACATCTAGGCCACTAGAATTACTTCACATGGACCTTTTTGGCCCTACAAGAATTCTAAGTCTAAGTGGCAAAAGATATGGGTTTGTAATCATTGATGATTTTACTAGATTTACTTGGGTTATTTTTCTGTCCCACAAAAGTGATACTTGTCTTGAATTCAGGAACTTCTGTACCACTGTCTTAACAACTTATCCATATAAAATCAAAAATATTTTGACTGATCATGGGGGTGAATTTGAGAAACACATCTTTTTCTGATTTTTGTGCTGAATTTCAAATATTCCACAAGTTTTCTTCACCAAGAACTCCAGAACAAAATGGAGTTGTGGAAAGAAAGAACAGAACTCTTGTGGAAATGGCTAGAACCATGCTACTTGAGAGTAACTTGCCCAAATCCTTCTGGGCTGAAGCTGTGAACACAGCAAACCACATACTCAATAGAGCATTGGTCAGACCAAAAATCAAGAAAAACCCCCTATGAATTATTGAAAAACAAAAAGCCAACTGTTTCCTATTTTAAAATCTTTGGGTGCAAATGCTATGTACACAACAATAACAAAGAAAACCTTGACAAGTTTGATGCTAAGAGTCAGGAAGCTATCTTCCTGGCTATTCTGAAGTGTCAAGGGCTTTCAAAGTGTACATTCTTAAAACTAAAACTGTTGAAGAATCTCCACATGTTATCTTTGATGAAAATTCCTTTTCAACTGACAATTCTAAATCTTGCAGGAAAGACAAGACACTGAAGAGGATGAATTTATTGTGGACTCTTCACCAACTGTTGAGGAGTTTGAAAACATTGAAGAGAACTGAACAACAACACACACCTCTTCAAGTGGTTCAGGTAACATTGTCCCAGAAGTGGGTACTTCTCAACAGGTAATTCTGAACATAGTTTTTAGAGATCACCCATTAGAATGTAGTTGGCAATGTACATGATAGAGTTAGGACTAGATCATCATTCCTGCATGATATTGAAGAAGACCCCTAGCTCTAATTTCCCAAATTGAACCAAAGTCAATTGATGAAGCCTTATCAAGTTCTGATTGGATTAATGCCATGCATGATGAACTTCATCAATTTGAAAGAAATCAAGTATGGGAATTAGTACCTAGACCTAGTGACCAAACAGTCATTGGCACTAGATGGGTTTTCAGAAACAAATTGAATGAATCTGGTCAGGTAATTAGAAATAAAGCTAGGCTAGTTGCAAAGGGGTACAATCAAGAATTTGGAATTGATTTTGAAGAGTCATATGCCCTGTAGCTAGACTAGAAGCAGTTAGAATTTTTGCTTTTGCATCCTCCATGAATTTCAAAGTTTATCAAATGGATGTCAAAAGTGCCTTTTTAAATGGATATATTAAGGAAATGTTTTTGTTGAACAACCTCCTGGATTTGAAAATGAAAAACATCCTAACCATGTTTCAAGCTTAATAAGGCTCTCTATGGTCTTAAGCAAGCTCCAAGAGCTTGGTATGACCGTTTGAGTACCTTTTACTTGAAAAAGGATATTCTAGAGGTAATGTTGATCAAACTTGTTCACAAAAACAATCAAAAAAAAATAATTGTGTCCAAATTTATGTTGATGACATAATATTTGGCTCCACCAATAAAGGCCTATGCACTGAATTTTCAAATCAAATGAAGAATGAATTTGAAATGAGTTTAATGGGAGATTTAACATTTTTCTTGGGATTGCAGGTTAACCAAACATCTGAAGGGATCTTTATCAGTCAAGCCAAGTATGTCAAGGAACTTCTCAAAAGGTTTGACTTTCAGACCTCAAGCATTCAAGCACACCTATTGCCATAAATGCTAAGCTAGAAGAAGACTCAAATGGTAAGTCAGTAGACCCAAAGACCTACAGAGGTATGATTGGCTCTCTACTCTATCTTACAACTTCTAGACCAGATATTCAGTTTAGTGTGTGCTTGTGTGCTAGATTTCAGTCTAATCCTAAAGAAAGTCACATGTTAGCTGTTAAAAGAATTTTCAAATATCTGTTGGAACATGTGATTTAGGAATTTGGTATCCTGCTAATTGCAAGCTAGATTTGATTGCCTATTGTGATGCTGACTATGCTGGGTGTAAATTAGATAGAAAAAGCACAAGTGGCTTGTGTTTATTCTAGGTGGGTGCCTTATTTCTTGGGCTTCCAAGAAGCAACATTCAGTTGCTTGTCAACTGCAGAGGCTGAGTATGTTGCAGCAGGTAGGTGTGGAACCCAAATTCTTTGGGTGAAACATCAACTTCTCGATTACAACCAAGATTTAGGTTGTGTACCCTTCTATGTGATAATACAAGTGCAATAAATCTGTCTAAAAACCCATTCAGCATTCTAGAACCAAGCATATTGAAATTAGGCATCATTCTTGAGAGATGAGGTTGCAAAGAAGTCCTTTGAACTCCATTTCATTGAAACTGAAAAACAAGTTGCAGACATTTTACCAAACCCCTTCCTGAAAACAGATTTCATCTTTGAGGAGAGAACTTGGTCTTTGTAAATGTCCACATTCATGATCTCTCTTTAGGGTTGGGTTGAGTGTTATGCACTGTCTAAGGGGGAGTTCTGTTCATATCATAACCCTTTGCTTCCTTCAGTCATATGTTCATATCTCTCTCAATTCCACTTCCATTTCTTTGGACAATACATTCTTCAACTCTTATTGTGTTGAAATTTCTTGGTATATCAAATGGTGACTTGGAGAAGGACAGGTTATGCTTGTCTGGACACTTTCACTATGCGAGAGTATATGTCTCCGCCAAGTACTAAGAAATGAATATGCAATTGTTGAGGGGGAGCTTTTATTGTTTAAAGAGAATCTTCTTGATTTCAAAATCTTGCATATCTTTATTTTGATAGAAAATGATTGAAATCATCATCTCAGGGGAGAGCTAGAAAATTCACAAGTCATGACTTTTGCAAAATTCATAACCTTTCTTGCATTTCATCAATTTCCTGCATGATGTCATCATTCAGATGTCTAGAGTCTTCAAATGATCCTTTGAGTGATCTATCATATTTTTACTAATCAACTGTCAACTATATTTTCAACCACAGAAACTCAGAATTCTTCCAAGATTGAAAACAAATTGTCTCTTGAAACTAAAAACATCTCTTTGTTTGCAACTGATGTTGGATAAAATTGATTTCTATCTTACAAAACTCTCAAAATTTTGAAAACTCAACAGAGCAATGACATTTGAGCTGAGAAACTGCACACCTTCACAATGAATGAAGTGCCATGCATGTCATGAGGCACTAATGTTATCTCTGTTCAAAGGGGATAAAAATTCAAAAATAAATTCAAAATACAGCAAAAATGTGCTATACTTTTTGATGATGACTGAGTAACTGGAAATATTGGCGTCTACAAAACGTATATTTTCATGTCAAAAGGTCATCATTTACCCCTTTGAGACTTAACAATGAATAAATCTTAAGTATCCAGGGACTATGGTGTGTAAAAAGCACTAGTACTTGAGTGAAAAAGATTTATATCATTTGATAGTCTGTTGAAAAGACAAAATATATGTGTTGATGGAGTTTTGTTTAGAAAGAATCATTTTCATTCATCATCAAGTTGTTATTAAGATTGTGTTTTATTTTCAAAGCAATTGTATTAGTCTAGAGGATATCTTTATTCTTTAAAGTTGAGAAATATGGTAGATTATAGTTGATTGTTAGATATACTATATCCCTCAAATCATCATTTCATTGACTCAAGTCTTTGAATGCTCATATCCTATTGGAAATTGTTTAAAACTTGAATTGTGATGAATTTTTGCAAAATATAACAAATGAATTTTTAAGTCTCTTAAACATCCTTGAAATGACTATTTCTCTCATTAGTTATCATTTTAAGGAAGTCCCAGAATTCTCAAAAAATTCTCACACAAAAATTCAAATTTTCTTCAAAGGCCAGGTCGACACCATCCTATCTCGTGTCGACACACTCTCCAGGTCAGGTCGACACTACCGTCTTCCTGTGTCGACACTGCCCTCTTGCCAGAACCTTTTAAATCGTGGGTTCCGGATAAGCCTTGTTGTTCCGGGGTATTGCACCACTGCAAACCCTTTTAGGCATCAGGTCGACCCGACGATGCTTTTTTCATTTCCGGCAAGAAATCCCACACATTTTCCCTCAATCAAAACCCTTTCTCAATCATCTCTCTTCTCCTTCATCAACTCTCGATTCCACTCCATCTTTGCACCATGGTGAGAAAGTTGGGTCCTCGCCGTGGAGCAAAGTCTCAGGCCTCCTCTAGGCCAGTTCCGGAAGAGGATGATGTTCCTATCTTGAAAGAAGAACCAAAAGGCGGAATGACCCTGCAGAGCAACCAGGGTCCTCCTCTGCACCTCAGCCAGCAGCCAAGAGAGGTAGACCCTCTTCTTCAGGCAGAGGTAGGGTTTCTAGACCAGAGAATCCGGGCTCGCCTTCTGGCGATTCTTCAGAGTCATCAGAGTCATCTTCGTCTGAGTCTTCCAAGTCTCAAGACACCACTAGTGAAGCCAAGCTTATTCTAAAGCCCAGGATAGTGGATTTATCAGATATTCAGCTAGCAGACACATTTCCAGAAATTCAGACCTATTTCTCTCTTCAGTCTTGGTTGATATTTATTTCTGAGTTTCAAATCAGTTATCCAAGACTTGTTAGGGAATTCTACAAGAACCTGAAATGTACAGATGAAGGATATAAATCAAAGGTTAAGGGCATAGTTATTGACATGCCAACTGATATAGCTGCCTCAATCTTCAAAGTTCCAAATGAAGGGGTAGATTATCATAATTTGAATTTGATCTTCATGAAGCCTATTCCATCATGACAGGCCTTCCTGCTGATGCATCTGATCCAAAACAGACCTTTGTAACCAGATTCAACACAAACTCATTTCCCCTGTGTTGAGAGTCATCCACCACATTTTGACCACAATCATTACCCCTCAAGGTGGTGGAAGGGACAGGCTAACAGATATTCAGAGGTTCATTCTTATTGCATGGTAAAAGACATCAAAGTCAATCTCCATGTAATAATGTTTCAAATCATATCTGAAACAACCAGGAAAGACCTCAAGAGATCTCTTCCATATGCTGCACATCTGACCTCAGTGTTCCAGCACTTTGGTGTGCCCTTGGAGAATGAGAAATCCCAGTCTATCCCTAAGTCCAACATCTATACCTTTAAGAATATTCAGAAATTCATGGGATTTAGACTGGAGGGCAATCAAGTTAGGAGAGGGCCAGTTGTGTTGAGGCCCCTCAAGCTCAAGAGGAACAGCCTCAAGATCAAGGGGACCAGCCCAAGCTCAGGAGGAACAGCCTCAAAATCAAGGGGACCAGCCCCAAGCTCAAGAGGGACCAGCCTCCAGCTGAAGGGGACCAGCCCCAAGGTCAAGAGGATCAGCCTCCCTTGAATGAGGATCAGCCTCAAGTCCCAACTGAAGGTGATATCCCAGTTCATGCCCCCTCTCACCTCAGTTTCAACCCTCATCCATACACTCTGAATCTCCACAACCCACATTTCAACATCCACATCCTCTGGTGGCCTTCTGTTCCACCAGAGTTGTTCTCCTTCTTAAATGACAAATTTGAAACCTTGAACTCCTCCATTCAAACCATGTCAGAAACCTTGAGTTGAGGATTCAAAGATTGGAGAACACTGTGTCTGCAAATTCATAGAACAAAAAGCTGCCTCAGACTATGCAGCTCAAAGATTCAACAGATTAATAGGCACAATGGCAGATGCCTCATTCAGCTCAAAGAACATCAAGAAAAGTTGGAGAGGGTTCTTCAGGGAATTTTGGCAAATTCCCAAGCTGATGTTTTCAACACCCAGCAGACATTACATGAGATCACCAGCACTAGATGTCTTTTGCTCATTTTGGGATGATTTGGAGAGCATGAGGAACTTCAATGCACACATTGATACACAGATATCTGATTTGACAAAGAATTCAAGATCATGCAAAGGCCTGGTTGGTCAGCTGGATCATCTTCCTCTTCACAACCCATTGCAGCTGATCTAGCAAGAATTCAAGCTACCTTGATAGAGAATTCAGATAGAATGGAACACTTCTTGCACACAAAACTCACAACCATTCAAGATCAAATCAAGTCCAGCTTGACCTTCATGGAGAAAAGACTGTCTGACATTGAGACCATTTTACTTCCCATTCCTCCTCCTCCTCCATCTTACTTAATGTAATTTTTCTTTGATGATGTCAAAGGGGGAGAAGAAAGAAAGAACAAGAAATGTTTGTAATCTTTTTGGAATGATTGTAATGGTTCTCTTGAAATGAAAGAAATCTTTTTTTGCTTAGCTTGAATGAATTTCTCAGTTGTGTCTTCAATGTGATTGAAAATCTTTATGTGAATGTGAATGAATGAATGCTTGTCAAGTTGCTTGACCTTCTTTATGCACTAACTTACTTCAAGTTACATTGTACTTCTCTAGTACAACCATCAATTGTGAATAAGCCATACTTAAAGGTCTTTAACAAGCATGAACATGAACAAAAATAAGGACATTGAATAACAAAAAAAAAATGCTTAAAATCACATCTCATCAAAACCTCATTGTCATATGGATTTAATGTTGCCATCATCAAAAAGGGGGAGATTGTTGGGTTGAGTGTAATTTCATATCATTTTCCCTCCTATTTTGATGATGACAAATGTGATTTGAATGCAAAATATTGGAAACATGATAATACATTTACCTGAAATTTATATTCAAAAAGCATGTTTCAAAGCACACTTATCATTTGTACTCATAATAAAATATTTTACTAATGATATATGTGTTTAATTTTCAGGTACAAACACTTTTTGCAAAAGTGTGTCGACACACCCACAATGGTGTCGACACAACACCCCAGATTCAAAGGCAAAAAGGTGAAGAAATGTTGAGACTGTGTCGACACAAGTCAAAGAGTGTGTCGACACGAGTTGCAAATCCAGGTATTAGACTACTCAGGTCGAGAGCACCAGAGCAGGTCGACACTGGACTCAGTTCCCAGAACAGCATGTTTACAGAATTGGGACAGCAGGTCGACGCAGGACCAGAGCAGGTCGACACTGGATCAGTTCCCAGAACAGCTGTTTCAGAATTGGACAGGAGGTCGACACAGCATCAGAGCAGGTCGACACTGGATCAGTCCCAGAACAGCCTGTTTCAAGATTTGGGACAGTGTGTCGACACCACCACCAGGGCAGGTCGACACACTACGGAAAGTTTGCAACTTAAATTGGATGATTGCCACGTGTCAGCCTAGGGCGATGGGTGTATCAACTAGGATCGTGTGCCCTTGTACCTAAAGGGTATCTTTGGAATCTTTTGGGTATAAAAGGCCCCCAATTGGCCATCCATCTAAGGAGCAGACCCCAACGAACTCTCCAAGCCTCCAGAAAAGTTCCCTTTGGCGGCGAGAAGAGTTCATCCCTCTTCTGCTCTCCTGGTGCTTCTGAAGACCAATTCTCATCAATTCGATTGTGAGAATTGGAGTTTGATCCTTGAAGAATCAATTGAAGTGCCTCAAGAAGCAGATCAAGTAGAAGCATCTGTTGGAGAAGATTTCAAGGAAGATCCCCAAGTTCAATTGTGCAGAGCATCGGCTGGGACTTCAAGGATTCAAGCCTCTTCCCAATCTGAGCTTCGACAAGGGAGTACACTGAAGAACAAAGTCCTTTCAATATCTTAATGTACTTTTGTTCTTCTGAGACATCTTGAGATTGTGCAAGTGCTTCTGCATAACTCTCATGAATGTTCTCATGTCGACATGATCTGCTGCTAGAAGATCCATGTCTTGTGTTGGTGTCTAGCATAGTTGTTTGTGAGCCACTGTGCTCAGTTTGAGTCGTCGAGCAAGTGTTGTTGAGCAGTCTTGCTCAGGGATCTAGAGTAGTCTTGCTCTAGAGGTGTGTGAGTTGTAAACTCAAGTGTGGAGTTGTCTGGCTCCAGTGGGTGTGTAACCCAGGTTGTTTAGTGAATCCTCACTGGGTGTGAGGGGTGGATGTAGGAATCACATGGGTGATTTCCGAACCACCTAAAAATCTCTGTGCACTTGTCTATTTGTGGTTTGATTCTATCATCCGTTAGATGCTTGCATAGGATCGATCAAGATTCACTTAATCAACTGGTTTTCATATCTATTTTATCAACTCACTTAACATTTCATCAGATCTGTGTTTTTCACTGGTAAAATTTCCTCTGATTCTAAAAGTTTGTTTAATTGCTTAAGCTTCCGCAGAAAGTGGCATAGATCTATTCATCCCCCCCCCCCCTTCTAGATCTTATCCACACCTTTTCCTCGATCCTTCAGCCACCAGATAACAACAAACTCAGGCTAGGAACCAATTTATGTGATATTTCCTTCACCTGAACCTTAGATTTTTGACCTGTTGTACCCCCTTAGAGGAGTCAAGGCCAAGTTGCACAAGGATGAATGAATTTAAATGTAGCTAGGTTCAGAATGGGCTGCCTAATGTGAACAAAGATCAATGGGAACACATCATCCGTGGGCAAAGGCAGATTTCCCTTCTAGACTATTGGACTCTTTTTGGTCTGCACCCAGCTGGTTGGGCCATTTTGCTAGGAAGGACTTTGCCAGCTAGTGTTCAAAAGACACTCCGAATAGCTACAGGTTCAGAATCAAGTACAATTTGAGCTGTTATTTCATAGGTTTGCTCGTATGCAAGCTCCTCAGAACTCCCAGCACATGTTAGATTTAGATTTGTTTTGCTAAGTTTGAGATATTCTAAGAAGATCAATGGGCAGCTGCATACCCCGAAGACCATATAGATTGTCAGAAATTGAAGATTTCTCTTGTTGAGTATCTCTGCAAAGGATATGAGACTTTTTAGAAGTCTATTGCCCATAACTGGAAGCAGAGGTACTTAGTCTACTATCAAGCCAAGGAAGCTGCAATCCATCAGGGCCTGCACTGGAATGTTACAGTTCATGAGTTTCTGCACTTAGCAGCCTCTAAGAAGTTTGTACCTCTTAGGTCTCTCTTGGGCCCTAGAAATTATCATAAGAGGCTTAGCTGGTCTATAGAAGAAATGTCAAGTCTTATAGGAAAATCCCCTCCATAGGTTTTCCTATAAGATAGATATGCTAAGTTGAGAACTTCTTTCTTGAAAATGAGAAGAAGCTTTGGGCTCTTCTCCAGCCTTTCCTTGCCCAAATCCCTCCTTCCTTGTATTTACCTAGTTCCTTGTCAGCTTCATAGATATTATGTACATGAACATTCAGATATATGAATGAAAGTTCTGTTCCTCATTTCTATGGATCTTTCTCTCTCTCTTTCTCTCTCTCTCCTTGTATCTTACCTTTTCTGTTAATGCCACAAAGGGGGAGAAAGAAAGTAATAAACAAATAACTCAATCTACAGGAGGACATACTTTTGCAAAATTAAATTTATTTTTCACTGTCTATTTAAAAGTTTTTATCATTAACGAAAAGGGGGAGAAGAATTGTTGAGCAACTATCCCTTAAGAAAATATTAAGACTTTAAATTATTCTAACATGGTGATCTGCTATGACAAAACTTTTAAAGACTTTCTACAATCAATCTACTGGAATATATCACATAGAACATATTTTGTACAATATTGTATCAACACTTCTTGAAAATTTTCTAAGTCAGAATACACTATGTATCATACTGTCTCCGACTGTGGACTCCGTGTAGCGTATGACTGTTCGGATCATGGCTTAATGGTTATGGAGGCCCATGTGGGCCATCAGTGTGTGTGTAGCAGGTGTTCGCGCAGGTTTTAGGGGCGTTGTGGGCCGACAGGTTGGGCCCAAAGTGCCTACCTGTTCAATGTCTGTGAACGCGACAGTGAGGAGCGTCGCGTTCTGAACGCGACGGCCCTGAGTGTCACGTTCATGGAACTGCCAGTTTGAGTCATCGTCTACATGCGCGCCGTGTGTCGCACACTGGGCGGCTTGCTGACATCATGAGTGGGAAGGCGACAGCCTCCTACGTCGCGTTCAGGTCGCGACGATGTGGTGCGTCGCATTCCCAATTGAGCTGCGTTTTAAAGAAGGTTTTGACCGAATAGAGCTTTTGCAAGCTCTGCTCGGCCAGGGGAGTTGTTGTGCGGTGGTTTTCAGGCGATTTTGCATTTTGAAGGTGTTTTCGGCGTGTTCTCGCTGAGAGGACGCTACGTGGAGTGGGGGGAAATGCCGTGTGGGTCTCGTTCTTCGCATTCTTCGCAGAGGTAGGGAGATTCCACCTTGTTTAAACGTGTGGATGGGTGTGTTATGTTTAGTGTGTTATTGGCTTTACAAACAGTAGATACCATGCTAGGGCATACATTAAAGCATGAAAAATGGATAAAAGCACCGGTTTATAGGGTTTGGTGGGGAGATCCGGCGAGGGGTTCCGAATTAGGGTTTCACCAGTGAAGGGACGGACAGGTGGTCGCGTTCAGAATGCGACAGCCTGACCCATCGCGTTTCTGCTTCTGAACGCGGCCTATCGGGCGGTCACGTTCAGAAGGCAACATGGGACCCTATCGCGTTAACAGGTCCGAGGGCCTTTACTTTTGTGCATGTTAGCGTGGTTATCCGATTATCGTGGATTGTTGTGAATGGCAATTGGTAAGTGGTGTGTTGGCACCTGTAGCGCTCGGGGAGCGTATCGTGTGCGTGGTTGGCGTGGTATTCACGTGGTTAACAAAGGGTTTCACGAGACTTGTGCGGTATGCACGTGGTTTGTGTGTGCGTGTCGAGTAGTATGACGCCTATCGTGGTTGCATCTTCAGTTGGGAGCCCTAGGTTTGGTGATCCAAGCACATGTTGTGCTCGGTGCTTGTCCTGGTACTGTGTACCGTCGAGGTCTGTGTCGTCTTCCTGGACACCCTCAATCTTGTGTAGAGTTGTACGTCCGGATGGGGAAGATGGCAGTGGACAACGACTTGTGAGAGTTTGTGTTTGTCGCTTGTAGCGTGCTCGTGGTGGGGGTTACAGACACCAGTAGACGTACTGGGCCCCAGCTAGTCCTATTTCCAGTTCCTCACTTTAGGGAGCTCGGGCCGGAGTCCCTAAGGGTGCCAGGCATGGGCCTGTGGCAGTGGTCCGTAGGAGTGGTATTAGTTGGACTCCACAGTTTCTTGTCTTGTTCTAGTGGAGCGGCAGCTGGACCTTTCGTCTGTGGCTGTGAGACTGAGAGGTAGTCTTGTGTGGTTTTGTCCAGGTCAGTAGCTGGTGTCGCAAACCAGTCTTCGTGGCTCGAGTGTGGCGTTTACCTACTTTAGCACGTACAACTGGTTGTGGTTTGCCATTTATTTATTTAAGATGTTTTTATCAATAGCATGTGGTAAATAGAGTTTACAGCTTTAATATCATGTTTAGATAGTTATATAATTGTTAGCATAGCTTCCTACTGATGTATTTTGGAATTTGGTTTGCTCGGTTTCTAGGGGAGTTTCCCTACTGAGCCAGTGACTTGTGAGGCTCACCCTATTCCTTTCAGGTGAGGGAGAGCAGGAGGCTTCTTACCCTTCGTCTAGTTCCAAGCCACACCGTAGCGGGGCAGGGTCTGCACTCCAGCAGTGTAATTGTCTTCTTTGTATACCTCAGGGTATGCCGCAGGTTGCTGTTGCAGTTGTGTCTAGTTATAGTTGAGAAATGGCTATGTAAATTCCTTGTAAATATTTGTGAGATGGCAATCTTATAATATATTTCAGCAGTTTCCTTTATGTTTCTACGGACTTGTGTGAAAGATATCCCTTGCGAGGCTTCGGCACGTTCGCGGGAGGCGGAGTCGGATCAGGCACGTTATTGGGTTAACGGGTCTGGACGACGAGGACCGCTACACTCCGACTCTAGAAAGTCGAACTGTTGAAACCTCTTTGTACCAACTCTGGAAATTGATGGACTCCAACTCCTGAGAAGTTGAATCCTAGACTCCGAGTCCATGAAGTCGATGTCCCCACTCCGACTCCAGAAAGTCGAAGTCTCTGTATTATTCTCCCAACTCCCAGGAAGTCGAAGCATTCACTCTGACTCCTTCAGAAGTCGAAGTATGACCTATTGATGCCTATCACTCTGACTTTGATGAAGTCAAATTCTATGGTCTCACTGCGACTTCTGTAGAGTCAAATTTCAGTCTGTTTCTCATGATTCTGACTCTGACTCCAAGAGAGTCGAAGTGCATATCTTTCTGACTCCAACTTCCCTGACAATTTATGTACTTCACTTTTTCTATGCAAATACTATTTTATAGTTTCATGAAATCTTAATTGTTTAGTATTTTATCTGCTTAATGAGATCTTCTGTAGAACACATAGTACATGTATATCATTCAGAATAATATCTTGTTATGTTACTATTATTTAAATGTATTCTGACAGATAGGATATATTATACTCAAAACAACCACACAAAAAAATACATGTGAAAATGTCTAAAATATTTATTCAAATTGGCCTCTTGCTTTATGTCAGAAGTTCAGGTTTTCTTTTCGTTCAGCAGATATCTTGCAGTTAATGCCATCAGACGCATGGGGTATCTGACAAAGGCTCACCTACCACTGTCAGAACCTCACCTTACCTTCTGATGCAACTGTCTGTCTGTCTTTAATTGCACTGAACTTGTGTCTGTCCGAGGTTTCCATACTTTACATATATTTCTGACTTACCTACCTCAGAAAGTATGGAGGTATCTTTTCTTTTGTCTTGTCCTTGTTGCAGAACATTTATTAGGCACGTTTTCAGCATGGAGCTTTCACAGAACATTAATTGAAGACTGACTTCTAAGCTATGAAGCTACAAACATGGTCTGAAGCCGTTGGAAAGCTAAAAAGCTGAAGAACTAATGGATAACCATCTGCATCCAAAGGATCAAAGGTCACTCCTCAAATGGCTAGATCTCCAATGGATAGTTTCAAACAGAAACATCCTCTGAAGTATATATAGAAGCTGAAGTTAGAACAAGACATACATACTAAGCATGTGAGAACAGCTGGCAACTCATTTCAACTCACTCCTGCCTTCTGCTTGCAAGAGCCTCCACAAGCCTTCTACTGAGCTGCAAGATTGAGAGCTTCCACAGTCGGAAAATTTCCAAGCTCTCTTCTTTACATAAGTCTTGTTTGTGTTGGGTGGAATTTATGTAACTATATATTCTTCTAGTCTACCCTCTTTAATTCAGAAAGGATAGTGTTGTAATTTCTATTTATTTCCTTTCTGAATTTCCTGGTTTGCTCACCCTTCAGAGTAAACACAAGTGTTTTCAATTCTGTCTGTATATCCCGTAGGAGATTTGTTCCTGCAGTGCCCCTCTTGTGAAGGAAAACCTTGCTAAAGGTAGTCATTGTATCCCAGTTGAGGGAAGACTTGCTTGGGAGCAAGTGGGCTTGTAATTCCTCTCATGGGTGAGAGAAGGCCAGTATTCTGGCAGTTAGTGAAATCTCAAGTGATTGATTGAGGACTGGACGTAGGACTTCCATGGGGAAGGACCGAACCGGATAAAATTTCTTGTGCAATGTGTGATTGTTTCCGCCAATTACACTTGAATCACACACTACACTAAACACTAACAATTCTATTTAGTGTTGTCTAATTTCAGATAAATTTTTAAAAGTGCAAGAAGTCCTATTCACCCTCCCTCTAGGATATTATTAGTGCCATCTCGATCCAACATCCAAGAAACTCATTGGTGAAAAGATCTAAAATGTTTTTCTTGATAGAATGGCCAATTTAGGAGACGCGACTTAGAGGATGAGCCAGTACCATGATCATCAAAACATGTGCAGAATAAACACATAAAATACTCAGTCGAAGACATTGTAGCATATGGCATTGTAGACGCGAGATTTGGGCCATCTCCGCAAGGCTCTTTGGCCCAATAAGCCTCGTTTGACTGTTTGTTGACTTGCTCGGATGCCATGTAGACGCCAGCATCGATGGCCGCCGACTACTGGTTGACGGCATAGGCCTGGACGTTGACACCTATTGGCATCCACATCTCTGGACATCTGCATGGTGTTGGCGACAGGATCTCTGGACGTCAACTGGGTTACTTGGTCTGCGCAACAACCCGAGAATATAGCCCACTTGCGCCTTTCTCTTGCCCATGCACCGCATGGGGCCGTTCCAACGGGCATATGGGCCACCTTGGCACCCCTTGACTCAATAAAAAGCCTACTTGGCCTCCCCCCATTGGTTGGAGCTTTAATACATGGATTGCCATTGTGTGCAAGTGTGCTTCTTCACACTTAGCATCCTAGGCATTCTAACCCCGAGCTCCACTGTCTATTTAACACTCCCTTGAGCCCTCTAAGCCAGGGGAGGGAGGCTGGACGTCCACATACTGCCCCTTGAGAGAGGAGAGAGAAAATCAAAACCCCACCTTCAAACACTCATCTTCTTCCTTCTCTCAAAACTTGGGATGTTCAAGAGGCTTCTTTTGGAGCTGGAGGAGCCTGCAAGGAAGCTACATCGCCTGCAAACGAGGATCAACTCCCCCCTCTCCTCTCTTTCATTTCTTCTTTCATTAATAGTTGCATGTCACACACACCCTCCCACTCACTCTAGGCACGTAGGTCACTTCCTACACAACTAAAAGGGGTTTCCCAACCAAAAACGGAGAGGGAAGAAGGGTGGTCATAGCACGTGGCCACCCCTCTTCTCAAGTCCGCAATCGGTACGGGACTCACCTTTTGGGCTGTTTCTTTCCGTTTTGAACATTTACTACTCTTCCTTTAGACTTATAGAGTGTCTCTTTGTGGTAGGAACAATTCGCAGAAGACCGCGGAGCTCTTCTCTTTTGGCCTGCTGAAAGAGGAGATGTTGAAGCCCCGTCTCCATCTGCTGCGCGAGGCAACTGCACCGACACGACTCCATCATTCCTTGGGCTCAGATAAGGCCCTGGCGATCACAAAACTCCCCTTCTTTCTTCTTGTTTTCCCTGTTTTCTCTTCAGTCAAACTAGTCAATCGAGGAGTCAACGGGGTCAACTAGAGACCCACTCATCGCCATCGAGGGATGCTAGCGACGTTCGTCACTTCCAGAGGACTCCCCGACCCACACGGTTGTCCAAGGAGCCACGGGAAACGGATCGTCCATAGCTCTCTTCTGGCGATCACGGTGGGACAGCTTCTGCCACTGTGGTCTCACTGCGGCCAGGTAGACGGCAAGCGATCTTTCCGTTTACCCAGGTAAACGTCCATCTGTCCTGCCGTTTATTGTCTGTTAGCGTCCAGATTTGTTGTCGTCGACTTATTGTTAGCGTCAGTCGATCCTGCCATTTACTTATTTCTGATGAACTGTGCGTCAACCCCTGTGCCGTTTAGTTTCACAAAAGCATGCTTTTTCACTATTTTTTGATTGTTTTTGCTTTGATTTTCTTTTCTATTCGCTTACTGTTTGTCACTGATGGTCCTCAGTCACCAGGGGGTCACTCTTCTCATCTTTTCTAGCCTCCCCTCAAATTTTAGGACACCCTTCTTTGGTTTTCAACCTCTTACTCGGGGATTCCCTCTCGGGTAAATCGGGTTGGCTCCAAAGAAAACTCTGTAAGTCCCTAAATTCCGTGGATTCCCTCACGGTACGGGGCAGGAGGACCTTTACCCTCCCAGTCTAGTTCGCCTATTCACCCGGGTTTGAGTCACTTTGAGAGAATCAGCCTTTGCGAGTCTAATTAACACACGGCTTTAACATTTAAAATCTTGGGGACGTTGTTTGATAACATTGTTTGGTAGAAACCCCCAAATTTCTGCTAAAAGACAGTGAAGTTAATCAACTTAACCATTCTAAAATCAGTAGGTGTGTGCAAATGGATGCTTGGTTAAATTCTCTGAATATGACTGACAATCCGGCTTTTGAATATGAGGACGATGTCCATGAGTTTGTCAGGATGGTTGACAAATAACAACCCGAAGAGTCAGTCACTTCTTCTTCCTCCTCTCAAGCTGACAATGAGGGGAGCATGAGTTTAAGGGTCAATCCAGTTATGCCCAGACACTCAAGAGGACCCTGAATTCTCTAACTCCTCTCACGTTACGCGCCGAGGAAATCATCACCATGTTGTCCAAACACACCGTCCGGGCTGCCACCTCTCCCTCCACTCCATCCCCTTCTCCCTTCCATGCCTCCTCATCTAGGCCATTCCTAGGCCCATTACCTCTTCACGAATTCCTGTCTCTCCCATTCCCACTCCCACTCCGATTCCTCCGCTCCTCTACCTACTCCAATTCCAACTCCTTCCTTCTCCTATCCACCTCATGCTCAAAACCCCAACCCTGCTCAATCCGAATCCATGTCCCGATCCGAGACAGAGGGACTTATTAGGAAACTTTGGCTGAATCCCTTTCCCTCTCAAACCTCATTCCATCTAGAATACTCTCAAGCTTCCCAATGCTATTTCCTCCGGATTTCAAGGCCCCGAAATACCGCAAGTATGATGGGACCTCCGATCCACAATTCCATCTCGACGGATTTACCATGGATTCCCACCGATGGCTGTACGATCGGGTTCTTTTAGTTCACCTCTTCCAACAATCGTTAGAAGGGGAAGCTTTGAGGTGGTTCACCTCCTACCCGCATCGGACTCATTAATTTCGACATTCATCTCGAGCGATTCATCTCCACTTCTCATATATGGCCACCCAAGTCCCTACACTTCCTGGACTTGGTGGCAGAAAAGATGAAGCCGGACGAAGACTTTGTCACATTTGCCAATCGGTGGAGATCCATGGCATCTAGGGTAGAACCTATCCCGGAGTCCAGGCGCATAACCTGTTGGTCACCAACACAACCCCTGCGCTCCGCTCTATCCTGATGTTAAGTGAGTTCTCCTCATTTACAAATCTCTATAACCGAGCCGAGTGGTCCAAAACCAGATCAAGGACTCTTCTTTGCACATTTCTTTGAAGGAAAACCCAAGGGACGCAGGCTTTGAAGGAAAACCAAGGGACGCAAGGCTCCCGCGGCACCTACCATGAGGGGGGACTGTCAATGAATCAGTAAATGCTTGTGTCAGCCCTTGAGGCCTCCGAACAAGCCCTCCAATCCTCCGTCCACTCCTTCCAACCCTCATCAGTTCCCATCGCACCCCTCTAAGCCCTACTCTGCAGTTCCCCCTCTTGCTGGCTACACCCGGCCGGTCCTAGAAGGTCTCACTATCCTCCTCTCTGGAGGACCTCGAGGAAATAGTCTTCACCCTCATGTCTTGTGAAGCTATCCGGCTCCCCCCCAAAGAGAGAAACCACCAATCGAGGGCGGATACGTCCAAATACTGTCCTTATCATAGGGCCCATGGTCATGATCTCACAATTGCTTCACATTCCGTGACTGGGTGTACGACATGAACGATCAAGGGAGAATTAACTGGGAGGATGTCAAGGTAGCCATAGCAAATTCTAGGTAACCAAGAAAGAGTTAGGTATCTTCCAAAACCCTCTCCCAATTACAAAGCAACAATCCCTCCTCCTCCAAGTCCAGGAAAATGTCCATACCATGAAAATCTAGAACCCGGGTGGTGAGGAGAGAACAAAAGTGGGGGATAGAGGGCTTTGACGAATGTTACCTGTGTCCTTCTGTAGAGTCCGGGGACCCTCCACCACTGTAAGACGCCATTTAGAGGAACGGCCTTTAGTCCTCATTCGCAGCACGTCAAGAGGCACTACCTCCCATCCTGTTACTCTGCCTACTGAGTCGTCTACCTGTGGGTCCAGCTCTCAAATTAATTCTCCCAAAGTCTCAGGAAAATGTCATGTCACACTTAGGAACTGGATTGTTCCTCCACCCCACGGCCTTTGCAAGATGAGGAGGATAGGGACCTCCACCACATGCTGGCAACGAATATGATATCTTGCAACACCTAGATAAGACGCCCACAAGGGTTACTATCTTAGAATTGATTCAGAGGTCGCCATCTCATCAGTCACTCTCCTCCAATTCCTTCAAAAATCATGGTCAACGATGACCTTCCTCCCAGTGGAGTCACCAATGCCATCCCTCCCTTACCCAAGGACCTTCAATCTCTTCTCGGACAAGGATCTTGCCACCCCCGAGTGTCGTTCACTTCCTCTCTGTCTTACCATTAACCTCAATGGGGTTTCGGTAGACTCCACTCTTGTCGACACCGGGGCATCCATCAACGTTTGTCCTATGAAAACCCTCAAGCAATTGGGTTTGGGGGAGGATAATCTGGAGAAGATCTGCTCCACAATTGCTGCCTATGACAACTCCAAGATGTTAGGATCGGATGGGTGGATGGATCAGATCTAGAAGGGGGGGTTGAATAGATCTAACACCAATTCGCGGAAAGGACTTAAGCATTAAAAATTACTTCGAATCAGAGATCAATTCACCAAAACAATTTACTGATTGGAGAGTGATAGTGTGTGTGAGCAAATCAATTAGTAGTGTGAACGAAATCCTATGCATACATCTAGCGTAATACAAAGTCAAACCACAATTCAAACATGCATAGAGGATTTTTTAGGTGGTTCGGAAATCACCTCCAGTGACTCCTACGTCCACCCTCACACAATGATGCACACTACTCAAAACCTTGAGTACAACTCACACAGGAGCACGACGACTCCAAACACCTTTGAGCACGATGACTCAGAAACACTGGATGTTGGGTTTTCATCTAACATTTATAGCAACATGTTTTTCGATGATGAATAACTTCAATTGAGTTGATACATGTAACCATTGAAATAGAAACCAATGCAATACTTGATTATTTGTGTATTCAAAATACGTAGTTTTACATGTTTCATCATGTAGGTACAAATGCCGAAGTCAAGCTCTCTCCAAGTAAGTGAAAAAGATCACAAAAAGCAAAAACAAGGTTACCTGTCGACAGACACAAAAGACCTGTCGACAGATCTCAAGGTGTGGTCTGCCAGAAGACCATAGTTCAAAAATGCTTCATCTGTCGATAGATGACAGATCGGCTGTCGACAGATCTCACAGTCCAGATATCCAGACTTCTGTCATTTACACAAAAGAGCACATCTGTCGACAGATGGTCTCGACTGTCGACAGATCTCACAAAGTGAAATCCCATACTTCTGTCTTACTGTCGCTGTCGACAGATGGCAAGACCTGTCGACAGACAGAGTATAATTCAAATTACGAAAAGTTTCTAAGTTATCCTAGGAGGTGTTTCCAACTCTCACGTTTCTCTATGTGAGAACTCCTATATTTAAACACCTCTTAGAAGGAAATTTCGTAGAGAAGCAGCCACAACCAAAAACCCTAGAGCTACTCCAAGTTTCACAAGAGTTGCTGCTGCCCTGCTTCAGACTGCTGCACAGAGCCCTAAAGATCATAACACTGGAGCACGACAACTCCAAACTGAGCACGACGGCTCAAACAACAACCGGAGTACAACGACTCCAAATTGAGCACGACGGCTCAAACCACACCGTGAGTGCGATGACTCACCAACCAGAGCTCGACGGCTCCCAAAACAAAAGCTAGATCAAACACAAAATAGATCAGATCCTCTACCAATGATCTGATTCAAGACAGTTTCATACATAGAATTTGTACAGAACTTCATGCACAAATCTCATTGACGAAATAAGGAAGAACAAACTCAGAAATAAGGCAAATAGATGTAGAAAGAGTGTTCTTCGATGAAGAGGCCTTGCAGACGCTTCAATTGAGGAGCCTTGATGGAAATCGATGGAGATTCTCCTCAATTGGCGATGCTCTGCTTTGATGGCATCTGAAATGCCAGAAATCCTTCTTCTCCTGAGCCTCTTCAGTTGGATCTGCTCCCTTGCCTTGCACAGCAACCTTCTCTCCAGGGATTCCCCTTGATTCCCTTGTCCTTCCTCTTGAAAGGATGGCTTGCAGCTTCTGAAGATGGAGACAGATCTGGAAAACCCTCTTTGGCCGCCAAAAGGCTTCTTCTAGAAGTGTATGGGCTCACTTACCTTGGGGTACAAGGAACATGGGTATTTATAGCCCCATATGTCCATAAAGTGCTTTGGGGTGCATGGGCACGGAAACCTAGGTCAAATCCCCTAAATCCCAAGCGTCCACGTGTTCAGAGAAATTCACGTTTTTGAGTTTCAGCCGGAGTGTGTCGACCTGCCCTGATCTAGTGTCGACCTGTTGTCCCAGTCAGGCAAACTGATCTGTTGGAAACTGGGTCTAGTGTCGACCTGCCCTGATCTAGTGTCACCTGCTTTGATCTAGTGTCGACCTGACTTGATCTAGTGTCGACCTGCTTTGATCTAGTGTCGACCTGCTTTGATCTAGTGTCGACCTGCTGTCCCAGTCAAGCAAACTAATCTGCTGGAAACTGGGTCTAGTGTCGACCTGACTTGATCTAGTGTCGACACTACCAAGACAAAAATGTGTGAACCTGAGAATTTAACACATAAGCCATTAGTACAAGATATTATCATTAAAATATGAGATAT
This sequence comes from Colocasia esculenta, assembly GCA_014218235.1. NCBI lineage: Eukaryota > Viridiplantae > Streptophyta > Magnoliopsida > Alismatales > Araceae > Colocasia > Colocasia esculenta. The sequence continues at coordinate 104,146,000 of CM024756.1, forward strand.
TAAACATCAAAAATAGTTGTTTAAGCATTATTATGATATGTATAACATGTTCAACATATCATCATCAAAATCACAATATGTCATCATTAATATCACAACATGTCATCATTAAAATCACAACATGTCATCATTAAAATCACAACATGTCATCATTAAATCATAATATCTCATCATTTAAATCACAATATGTCATCATCAAATTAAAGTATGAGTGATGTTTATTGGTCATCATTAAAATACAACTTTAGGAAATTCCAAAACACACTCAACCCAACAATCTCCCCCTTTTTGATGATGACAAAACATATGCATTATCTCCCAATATCTTGACTCCTTGACTACATAACTCCCCCTTTAACCTATACACCCTTTGACCTTTCTCCCCCTAGAGACCTTCACCTTTAAAGAACTTTCTCCCCTTTGAACTTTCTCCACTAGAGGACCTTTCTCCCCCTTTTTGACAGCATCAAAAAGATATACAAGAGAGAGAGACAAGATGGTTGGAGACCAAGAGATGAAATGGAGTAAGGAATGGTCAGGAATGATCAAATAAATGAGACAAAGTGATATTGACATATGAGAGAAATATTGTGTTTTTTTATTGTGCAATAAAGTTTAATCACAAAGACACACTCAACACAAAGTATAGCAAAGTATAATGATCTGAATGTGGTTAAAATAATGATGCAAATGTGAAGAAAAGTGACCTATACGAATGAGCAGAAAATTTTAACAAAGATGTTAGGAGCTTGAAGTTTAACACAATGTAAAATAATAAGTCTAAACTCAGTAATCATGAGCTTTGTTAAGATCTTAAGCTTTTCCATCCTGTCATTTGATTTTCTTTCATTTTTAACTGGGAAAGAATACAAGAATAAATTAGTTAAATCTCACTTTTCAGTGCAAGAGATCACATTGATCAGATGCAAGATCTCCTGATTACTCAGTGGTTTAACTTTCATTATCTTATACAGAGTTGAAAACCTTTATTTCCACTTTTTGACGTGAAACAAATCACTTATCAGGTGAAATGACCCGGTTACTCAATGGTTTAAGAATTTGCATTGCTCTGTTTGTATCTTTCCAGATTGATCATTTTTCTTTTGATATTTAGCAGGAATATGTTTGCTTTGACCAGAAAAGTCATGACTACGAATTTAGAAAATATTTTACATGTGGTAAAAATAAGCTTAAACATACACATGTGAAATATTAAAGCCACTCATGTGCCTACAAGTGTTTTGCAAGTCTTTTAAAGACATTCAATATTAAGATTGCTTAACCTTGAAATGATACTGAATCTTTGAAATTAAACTAAATGCACATGATTTTAGTTACATTGTTTTAATTCTCTCATAAGAAATAGTACAAGGACTCAAAAACTGATGATTAGGGGTTCAAGATAGATAAGTAAAGTCAAGGAATGTGACAATGACTCCCCTCTTTCATGTAACTCCCCCTCACAAGGTGAACATGAGGATTATAGAGGAATAGGAATGGAATGAAGTGAAGGCAGAATGAACATTAATGTTTTTATTGAAAGACAATGACTCCCTCTCAACAATTGCATACAAGGCTCTTGATACTTGTGGAGACATATACTCACACATAGTGAAAGTGTCCAGACAAGTCTAACTTGTCTTTCTTCAAATCACCATTTGATATACCAAGAATGTCAATGCAATGTGAGAGTGAGAAATTTAGTTGCAAGAACATTGTCAACAGACTGAATGGGAGTTGTTAATAATCAGATATGAGGAATATTTCTCCAGCATTTCACTCAAGATTCTTTGAGTTACTCCCCCATAAGATATGCATGAAATTCATTACATTTTCAAGAATATTTTTGCACTTTTTCAATTTACTCCCCCTTAATATGTGCATGGAATGAAAAAATATAGTAAGCAATTCACACATGATTATGCACACCATTAGCTTTAAGCATAACATGACTTTTGGTACTTGGCGGAGTATTTTACTCACGCATAATGAAAGTTTCCAAACAAGCATAACTTTTTTTCCACATGTCATCATTTGATATACCAAAAAGTCAAAGCAGTTGATATACACACAGAATCATGGGCACAGTTAAGCAAGCATGATAACACAAACATGATTCCAATTGTTATGACACAAAGTTCATTGTTGGGAGTACCATTGAACACATTTCTCATTTTTCAGATAAAAATAAACATTCATTTCAATTCAGGCAATTCAAATTTGAAATGATAAAGAAGTTTACCTGAAGGACTTCAATTGCTTTTCAAAGATTTTACCTATGTTCTCCAATCATTCTTGCCTTGTACAGCCAATATCTTGAATCCATTTACAATGAATGGCTGCAAGACTCCTCAGCTTGCTGATCAAGCTGTTTTGGGACCCACACTTGCTTGGGTCCTGCAATGAAGTCAATGTTAGAGTGCAATAAAGATTTCTGAATCCAAATGATTTTATTTTTGGTATAGATGCATTTCTTTCATTGACAGATCTATGAGCAGAATTAGTTCCAATTTTCTTTTTGCCTTGCTCAATGCATCTATGTTTTCATGAAGTTTTCAATTTATATTCACATGGAGTTTCTGAGCATTTTCAACAAAATCATGATTCTTAGTTACATGTGAATGATGTGAAATTTTTTGTAAGTAATTCAAGCTAACATCATCATGGAAGAAATGAAAAAACAAGCAATCATGTTTCAATGACAACCCATTTTTTTTATTTTTATTTTTAAATAATGACTCTTACACAAGGAAGATCATTGGTACTTGGTGGAGGTTATTCCTCACACTAATGATAGTTTCCAGACAAGCATGACTTGTCCTTTCACAGTTCACATTTGATATACCAATTGATCTTTGCATAAGAGTCCCAATTGATTTCAGTTTTTATTTAGCAGGGAATCTCTCAGAAGTATTTACCTGGTAAGATTTTCATTTTCTTCATTCTCTTCACTTACTTTCCTTGTAGCCTTAGTCATGAAGCCTTCATTTTGAGATTGACTACAAGGATCCCTACATTCAGCATTCAAGCAGCACATTTTAGAACCCAAACTTGTTTGGGTCCTAAGGATCTTCCATGAATTTGCAACAATGATTTTTGAATCCAAAAGGATTTGATATTGGTGCTTTTTCTGAAACTAGAAACATTGGAATCTTGGTTTCTAATCTTAGAGCTATTGGTATAGAATGCACCACTGACATATTGAACATTTTGTTTTCTATTTTTCAGATTTTTATCATTGAGATTTTTAACATGGAATTCAAAAGAGGTCTTTTGTGCAACAGTTCCTTTTTCATGTACATAGAATTTCTGAGTGTTTTCAGCATGAACATGATCTTTATTCTTATGTACATTGACATGAAACATGGGAGCATGCACAAATTATCAATTCTATGCCAACATTCCCTAGAAGTATGCCCAATTTATGACATGTGAAGCATTGGACTGATTTGCAGCTTTATGAAAATTTTGATTTCTATTCCAGCAATATTTGGCAAGATGACCAGGTTTATTACAGTGAAAGCAAATGAGAGCATTTTTCACCTGGTACTTACCTTAGCATGTGTGCATTTGCTGGAATCTCCTTTTCATGTGAGGAGGCTTACCATGAGAAGAGGGACCTTTTGGTGGCTCTTGGCATGATGTGAATTTGGAACTTGCCTTGGAGCTTTTTGAACTGATGGAGAAGGTAAGAATCTTCTTGACAGTAGCATTCTCCTTTTTTCTCTTTCTGTTTCTGACAAGAACTTTCACTAGTTTTTCATTAGAATTAACAGAGTTCTTGTTCTGAGCATCTTTAACAATGTTATTGTGGCTTTCTTTTCATTTTTCTTAGTTTCACAGAAGCAAGACTTGTGTTTGAAGTGTTCTTCAATTCATGTTGAAGCTTCTGTTTTTCAGCTTTTAATACAACAACTTCTTTTTCTGAAATTTGATTTAGCATGACATCCAAACCATTTTTCATCTTGTTCTTTCATTTTCAAATTGAGCAATTTGTTTTTCCAATCGGCAGCAATTTTACTCAAATTGCTACATTCATTGTCCAATGGTTTGTCACGCAACAAGCATTCAATCTTCCTTTTAGATGATGATTTTCTTCAACAAGTTGTTTACATCTTTCATTTATTTGATGATCATGAGCCATGTTAGAATCTGTTTTTTTTAATTGATCATTATCAATTTGAAGTTTTCATTGAGATCAATCAATTTTTCCATTTTCATTTTCCATCAATGATTTTTGATTTTAATAGCTCATGTTTTCTTTCAATCCATTCATTTATTTTCACAGATTTAGACTTCATCTTCCAATTCTCTTTCTCAGAATTTAATTTTTCAACTTCATTTTCAAATTTCATTTTCTTATGAAAAATCTTAATCATTGTTCTGGAGCAATTCAAGTGTCTTTGTTAAATTTTCAATTTCTTTATGGCAATGTTTTAAAGTCTTTTTCAAATCTTTATTCTTAGTGTTCAGCTTTGCATTAAGATTTTGTATCTTCTCACAGAATTCAATCAATTCAGCATAAGACATGCCTTCATCTGCATCAGAATCAGAATTAGAATACATAATGGTCTTGAATTGATTTACCTGACCTGGTAGACCCATTTGAACTCTTGTGTTTCTGGAGAGGATGCAGAATGCTCTGAGCTCTTGGAATGTGCAGTTAGAGCCAAGTCTTTTGAATTGTTGATTTTCTAGATTCATTGAAGCTCTTCTTTGCCATTAAGTGCTTGTGAATTTCTTTTGCTCCTTTCTTTATGAATCCTTTCCATCACTGCTGTTGGCCATAAAGCATAACTCCTCATTTGCTGAACTTGAAGAGTTCTCTTCTTCATCCTCACTTTGGTCTTCATCCGACCAAGTTGCAATCATGGCTTTTGGCTTCTTCTTGTATTTGTCCTTTTTGATCTCAGGACACTCATCTTTCATGTGTCCTATCTTGTTGTACCTGTAGCAAACAATATCTTCATTAGTTTTTTGATTTCTGCTAGCATTGAAATTTGAAGAAGAAGCATTCCTTTTATTAGAAGAATATTTTTTCTTTCCATTGAATTTTCCTCTTCTTGATTTTAAAAATTTTCTGAATTGTCTAGTCATGATGTCAGTTCATCCTCATTTGACTCAGGCTCATCAGAACTTGATTTTTCTTGATTTTTCTCTTTGTTACTTGATGAAGCCTTAAGTGCTACTGGTTTAGCCCTTAAGCATGTGTTCTTCACTTCTCTTCAGATTTATTTCATAAGTCATTAAATATCCTATGATTCATCCAAAGAGATTTTAGATAAATCCTTAGAATCTTCATCACTGTAGCCTTTGTGTGCCAAATGGATGATAGAGAGCGCAAGATTTTTCTTACCAGATCAGCATCAGTGTATTCCTTACCTAGTGCCTTCAGTCCATTGACAATGATCATAACCTAGCAAACATTTCAGAAATTGTCTCATCATTTTCATCATAAATAGTTCATACTCAGAAACAGAATATTAGCTTTGGTTTCTTTTACTTGGGATGTTCCCTCATAGAGTAGATCAAGCTTATCCCACATCTCCATGGCAGATTTGCACATGGAGATTCTTGAGTACTCCTTAGGGTGGACTGCACATTGGATCTATTCATGGCACTATAGTTCAGGGTAGCCCTTCTAATCTGTTCCCTAGTCCAGGTTTCTTCCTCCTCCCTGGTTCTCATAGGGACCTACCTCGACCACTTTCCAGATTTCATAGTTTTGGGCTCTAAGGAAAACTTGCATTCTATTCGTCCAATAAGAGTAGTCAGTCCCATTGAAAAGGATGGCCTATTAATGGAATGACCTTCAGCTATGAACCCTCTGAATCCATTGAATCAAATTAATGGTGCAATGAAGGAAACACCTACCAAATGTATGAATCATAGCGATTAAGCACACAGAGATAGTGGAATATCAAGCAAAATTCAAGCAATTAACACAGAGATCAAACAGAAGCAATCAAATCAGATCAGTAACAGACATAACCCGCTCTGATACCAATTGTTAGGATCGGATGGGTGGATGGATCAGATCTAGAAGGGGGGGTTGAATAGATCTAACACCAATTAACGCGGAAGCTTAAGCAATTAAAAATTACTTCGAATCAGAGATCATTCACCCCAACAATTTACTGATCTGAAGAGTGATTAGTGCGTGTGAGCAAATCAATTAGTAGTGTGAACGAAATTCCTATGCATACATCTAGCGTATACAAATCAAACCACAATTCAAACCATTGCACAAAGGATTTTTTAGGTGGTTCGGAAATCACCTCCAGTGACTCCTACGTCCACCCCTCACACAATGAGGCCACACTACTCAAACCTTGAGTACAACTCACACAGGAGCACGATGACTCCAAACACCTTTGAGCACGATGACTCAAGAAACACCTGGAGCACGACAACTCCAAACTGAGCACGACGGCTCAAACACAACCGAGTACGATGACTCCAAATTGAGCACGACGGCTCAAACCACACCGTGAGTGCGATGACTCACAAACCAGAGCTCGATGGCTCCCAAAACAAAAGCTAGATCAACACAACAGAGATCAGATACTCTAGCAATGATCTGATTCAAGACAGTTCGTACATAGAATTTGTACAGAACTTCATGCACAAATCTCATTGACGAAATAAGGAAGAACAAACTCAGAAATAAGGCAAATAGATGTAGAAAGAGTGTTCTTCGATGAAGAGGCCTTGCAGACGCTTCAATTGAGGAGCCTTGATGGAAATCGATGGAGATTCTCCTCAATTGCGATGCTCTGCTTTGATGGCATCTGAAATGCCAGAAATCCTTCTTCTCCTGAGCCTCTTCAGTTGGATGCTCCCTTGCCTTGCACAGCAACCTTCTCTCCAGGGATCCCCTTGATTCCCTTGTCCTTCCTCTTGAAAGGATGGCTTGCAGCTTCTGGAGATGGAGACAGATCTGGAAAACCCTCTTTGGCCGCCAAAAGGCTTCTTCTGGAAGTGTATGGGCTCACTTACCTTTGGGGTACAAGGAACATGGGTATTTATAGCCCCATATGTCCATAAAGTGATTTGGGGTGCATGGGCACAGAAACCTAGGTCAAATCCCCTAAATCCCAAGCATCCACATGTTCAGAGAAATTCACGTTTTTGAGTTTCAGCCGGAGTGTGTCGACCTGCCCTGATCTAGTGTCGACCTGTTGTCCCAATCAGGCAAACTGATCTGCTGGAAACTGGGTCTAGTGTCGACCTGCCCTGATCTAGTGTCGACCTGCTTTGATCTAGTGTCGACCTGACTTGATCTAGTGTCGACCTGCTTTGATCTAGTGTCGACCTGCTTTGATCTAGTGTCAACCTGCTATCCCAGTCAGGCAAACTGATCTGCTGGAAACTGGGTCTAGTGTCGACCTGACTTGATCTAGTGTCGACACTACCCAGACAAAAATGTGTGAACCTGAGAATTTAACACATAAGCCATTAGTACAAGATATTATCATTAAAATGAGATATTAACATTAAAAATGTTGTTTAAGCATTATTGTGATATGTATAAAATGTATACTGTTCAACATATCATCATCAATCACAATGTCATCATTAATATCACAACATGTCATCATTAAATCACAACATGTCATCATTAAATCACAACATGTCTCTTAAAATCACAACATGTCATCATTAAAATCACAACATCTCATCATTAAAATCACAATATGTCTCATCAAAATCAAAGTATGAGTGATGTTCATTGGCATCATTAAATACAACTTTAGGAAATTCCAAAACACACTCACCCAAACCAGAGGGTTGCCAAAGGTAAGATCGTTCTTCAGCTTGAGATCGGACCTGTACCATGTCTTCCGAATTTCTAGTCCTCGACGTCGATCCGCCTATAAGGCCATCCTCGTCGTCCTTGGTTAGAACAAACCTTAGGGTCCCTTCCACCGCCCATCAATGTTTCAAATTTCCTTTCATCAGATTAAGAGCATTCCTACCTTGGAAACTCTCAACTCCTCACTTCGGAGCAGATGCCTCATCTTTTCGTTCCGGACAAGGGGAAGAAGCCAGTCATGTCAATTTTGACTTTCCCTTGCCTTGTGATCTGAGCGAACCTTCCCCCATCAGCAGAAGAGTTTGACCATATTCCATGTCCCCAAGGGAAGGTTGGGAGTGATGGCTAAGATTGGTTACATACATGGCTGAGATCTAGGTAGAAATCAGGGTCCCATCCGTAGTGTGCAAACAAGAAGTTGGTTGTAGAGCCGGGCCGGCTTAGGCTTTCATCCGGACCCCGTTCATCCGGATCCTTTCATTCCCTATCAGCCTCTTACTGGATCCTGAGTGACCACCACTTCGTTCGGGGACCCTCCAACTGGGAACTCGGGAACCCGTAGTGGAGGAGCTATCTGACTCCGAGAGTGAAGAGGAGGATGAAGAGTTCCTCGAGTTGAAGAAGTCTGCGATGACTTTGGCCTCCTCTCTCTCTTTGGTTCGGATGACCCCTCTTCACCTCCACCACCATCTCCACCTTCTTCATCATCTTTATCCCCCTCACAATCTGCCTTGACCGCCTCCTCTTCTCTTCTTGCTCCCCCTGTCCTTCCTCCATCCCTCACTTGGTCAGTCGAGGCTACCTTGAGTCAGCAACTCATGGTTCTTGGCCTTGATTCCAAAAAAAAATGCCAATTTTGAAAATTGGAAATGCGAGGTCCCATTGAGCACCCTTCCTCTGTGGAACCTCTTCCGCTCGGCCAGGGCCGATGCTTTCCGGCCTAAACTCCCATTCTTGCCCTTCTAGGGGCACCTCCCCTGTACATAGTTTTGTACATAGCAGTTTGTACATAGAGGCCTAGATCTAGTTTAGATTCAGTCTTAGAGTCCAGTTAGTTCGGTTTAGAGTCTAGTCTAGTTAGAGGAGTCAGTCCCTCTCAGCCATGTGTGCGCAAGGAGAAGGGTAGGCAGGTTCCTGCCCGTTATGTCATGGCCTTGGCAGAGAGGTGTGTCAAGTTAAGTCAGATCCCAGAATTCCTGAGAGCCTGCCCTTGTAGAGGGTGATTTTGAGGAAGGTGACTCTATAGACGATGGTTTAGGAGTTTATCTGCTAGATGTTGATGAAGGGGTGAGTCGGGAGATCCTGGTCGGAAGAAGAGGACCCAGTGAGCTCCTATGTGGATGGCACAATGAGGTTCGACGAGCCAACCATGGCTACCGACGAACCCACCAAAGATGTCAATCTTGGCACTGAGGAATCCCTGAAGATGTTTAATTGTGCCAACTTGAGTGTTGAAGAAGAAGAAGCTCTGGTAGATATTCTTAAAGAATTCTCCGACGGCTTTGCTGGTACTACGAAGATATGCGGGACTCGACACCTCTTTGGTCGAGCTCGGTTAGTCTTAAAAGCCGACGCGCAAGCCGTCAAACAAAAATTAAGGAGGCTACACCCCAAGCTTGCACTCAGATCAAAGAGGAGATTGACAAGTTGCACAAAGCCAAATTCATTAGGGTTGTGCTATATCCACAATGGGTAGCTAATATCGTCCCTGTGATGAAGAAGGATGGTAAGGTTAGAATCTGTATAGATTTCCGTGACCTTAATCGTGCTTGCCAAAGGACGATTTCCCTCTCCCACACATAGATGTCCTCGTGGACAATACTACCGGCTTTGAAATGTTGTTTTTCATGGATGGTTTCTCTGGTATAACCAGATCCTTTGGCGGAGGAGACCAGGAGAAAACTTCTTTCACACACGCCTTGGGGACCTACTGTTATGTCGTCATGCCCTTCGAATTGAAGAATGCGGGAGCAACCTATCAAGGCAATGATGGCATTTTTCATGACATGATGCATGTGCACATGGGGTCTATTGGACGATGTCTTGGTTAAATCAAAGACTCGACATGGCCATGCTGAGGTCCTCTGGCAGTTCTCCAGCGGTCTAGAGAACAAATCTTAAATGAACCGCGGAAATGTGTATTTGGTGTCTCTTCGGGAATTTGCTTGGGTTCATAGTAAGCAAGCGGGAATTGAGATTGATCCTAACAAGGCCAAAGCAATAATCAATATGCCTCCTCCTAGGAATATCAAGAAGTCAGGGCTGATCGTAGACTTCAGTTCATTAGGAGATTTATCTCCCAGCATTCAATCCTTGCAAGCCCTTCTATGAGATGCTTAGAGGAGAGGCTAAGTTTGATTAGAATGATAAATGTCAAAAGGCCTTTGATGAATTGAAGAGTTATTTGTCAATCCCCCTGTTCTCGCTCCCGTCCCGGTCGGCCTTTACTGCTCTATGTGTCAACCACTGAAGATTCAACTGGAGCAGTTTTGGCCCAATATGACGACGAGAGAAGGAAGAGCGGTGTATATTTATCCAAGTTGTTCAATGAAGCTGAAAGAAGTACACCGCCATGGAAAGAACGTGCGTGCCGTCGTCTGGGTTGCCCAGAAGTTAAAGCACTATTTCCTTGCTCATGAGTGAAACTTCTAGCGCATGGACCCATTCGGTACTTGCTTGAGAAGCCCGTCCTGACTGATCGGTTGATGAGGTGGCAAGCTTCCTTAATCAATTTGATATCACCTACGTCAACCAAAAGTCAATCAAGGGGCATGCTATAGCTGAGCATTTGGCCCACCACCCTTACCTTCATGCTCTCCCGTCGATGAAAGCTTTCCCGATGAAGAGTTAGGAGCCATTATTGATGGTGAA
>CM024756.1:104156786-104207526 GCA_014218235.1 Colocasia esculenta
CACATAAGAGCATGTACTCCAATATGGATAGTTAGTTTCATTGCATTTTACACAAACCCAATTCTCTTCTTAAGGATGTGAATCTATCTTCAGACAAGGGTTTGGTGAAAATATCAGCCAATTGTTTTTCTGTGGGAATGAAATTAAGTTCAAGGTTGGTTTCTTACCTTTCAACAATGGTAGGGGTTTTCTTTATCACAGGTCTTACCATGGCTCTGTTTAGAATGTAGCATGAAGTGTTCACTGCTTCTGTCCAAAAGCTTTTGGAGAGTTGGCCTTCAACTAGAAGAGTGCGAGCCATTTCCACCAATGTTCTGTTTTTCCTCTCCACTACTCTATTTTGTTCTGGAGTCCTTGGGGAGAACAAATGTTCAATCCCTTGGTGCCTGCAAAAATCAGAAAATGCATTTTATCAAATTCTCCCCCGTGATCGGTGCGGATTGAACATATTTTATTCACATTGTCATGCTCAATCTTGTTAAAGAATTCTTGGAAGATTGTAAGTGTTTCACTTTTGTGTGCCAAGAATTTGACCCATGTGAACCTAGAAAAATCATCTACAATGACAAAACAAAACGTTTGCCATTGAGACTTAACGTTCTAGTTGGTCCAAAAGGTCCATGTGCAACAATTCATATTGTTTAGATGTGCTTACCGGTGCTTTGGATTTGAAAGACTTTCGGGTCTGTTTTCCCTGTGCACATGCATCACAAAAACTTTCATTGTGTTTAAGGAAATGTCAGGAAGTCCACTTACTAATTTGAGCTTCATGATCTTGTGCAATACGTTGTAGCTCGCATGACCAGCCTACGATGCCACAATGTCAATTCATCCTGTCTATTTGCAACAAGACACAAGTTGTCATTTTCTGGATCATCTAGATCAACTAAGTAGATGTTATTCACTCTTTTTCCAGAAAATTTTACACTTCCTGTTTCCTTATCAACAATTTGACATGAATTCGATTCAAAAATGACGTTGTGACCTCTATCACATAATTGACTTATACTAAGTAAGTTGTGATTAAGGCCATCAACCAACAGTACATTTTCAATTGAATTGGAGGGACACTTACCAACATTACCTGTGCCAATGATTTGGCCTTTGTTGTTACCTCCAAAAATGACTTGTCCTCCGTCTTTCTCCACTAGGAAACAGAATTTAGATTTGTCGCCCGTCATGTGCCTCGAACAGCCGCTATCCAAGTACCATTTGTTTTGATGTTGGGCTGCTAGGCATTCCTGCATATGTGGATCAGATAAGAGGTTTTGTACCCAAATTACTTTGGGTCCCAGAATTTCATTTATGCAACAGAGTAAATGCTTAGGAATCCAAACTTGTTTGAATTTCTGTTTCTTTGGATTATTCCAGCATTGTTTTTCATCATGACCAATCTTTTTACACACATTGCATGAAGGAACTTTCTTTTCAATTGTTTGTAGCTTGATAGACTGTTTATTGGTTGAAGTTGTTCTTGCCTGTCGACAGGCACCATTCCATCTGTCGACATGTGGCTTTTTCTTTTGTTTGGGTTGCAATGCTTTGGCCTGAGATTGACTTGTTTTAAGCTTTGTGGGAACATGCTTGCTTGTGCTTGGGCTAGGATCAACAAAGGAAGTGATCAATGATTCTCCTATTTTCTTTTGTTTGACAGGTTGATATCCTAACCCATGCTTGGTTACATGTATTTTAGCACCCAAAACCGCATCTAGATTTTGCTTCCCTTTTACAAATTTCATTAAGTCCTCAGATTTTTCCTTCAATTCCTTTTCAGTTTGTTCCAACTTTTTCTTTGTTTCTAGTTGTTCTTCTTGAAGGGATTCAAGAATGCTTAAACAGTCTTTTTCTTTTTGTGTTTCTTGCAATCTCATTTTCAAGCAATCCATCTCTTCATTATGAGTCTTTTCATCAACTTTCATCATTTCTATTTCTTTTGTCAGGAATGCAATTCGTTCATCATTGTTCTTATCATGCACAAGGGAGTTGCATTTCTTTTTTAATGCTTTATTTTCAGATCTATATTCACAAAATTTTTCAAATAGAGTAGTGTATGCTTCTTCCCATTCACTTGCAGTGAAATCATCAAATGAGAAGTTTACCTCGGTGGAGTCATCACTCCTAGCCATTAAGCATTTCACTTCTTCATCATCGGATGTTTCTTGTGCATCTTCATCTTCATCTTCATCACTCCAGGTTGCCAACATTGCTTTGGCTTTCTTGGAGATGAATTTTTCTTTCTTCAGCTTCTTCTTGAGTTCCGGGCATTCTCCTCTCATGTGCCCCTGTTTCTTGCATTCATAACAAACAACATCAGATTTTTTGTTGGACTCATATTTCTGTGAAAAATTTTTCTTATGATAGGGTTTGGAGTTACCTGAGTCTCTCCTTTTGAACTTTAGAAATTTCTTGAATTGTCTAGTGAGCATTGTCATTTCATCATTATCACTCTCACTAGATGTTCCTTGCTCATCACTATCTTGTTGAATGGATTTCTTGGAGCTTGTTGATGTTTTGTTGGATGCTTTTAAAGCAATTGACTTCCTAGGATTTTCTTCTAATTCTTTTCTTTTGATGTTGATTTCATATGTCATTAAGGAGCCAATTAGTTCATCCAATTTCATTTTCGAAAGGTCTTTGGAATCCTCAATGACAGTGGCCTTAGTATTCCAAGATGAAGTAAGGGATCGAAGTATCTTTCTTACTAAGTCACTTTCAGAGTATTCCTTCTTAAGACCTTTTAGCCCGTTAACTATTAGCATGAATCTTGCAAACATGTCTGATATGTTTTCATCAGTTTTCATCTTGAACATTTCATATTCAGACACTAACATGCTAACTTTAGTTTCCCTTACCTCGGACGTACCTTCGTAAATGAGTTCAAGTTTGTCCCACATCTCTTTTGCTGTTGAGCATGTGGAAACTCTTGAGAACTCCTTTGGATGCACCGCACATTGCATCATGTTTAGTGCGCTCCAGTTGAGAGTTCCTTTAGCTATTTGGTCTTTCGTCCAGTGTCTTCGTCCTCGGGCAACACATATGGTCCCTTACTGACTATCTTCCACAGCTCGTAATTTTGAGCTCTCAAAAATACCTGCATGCGATTTTTCCAATAAGAAGTGAGTGCCATCAAAATAGGGTGGCCTGGTTACTGAATGTCCCTCGGCCATATACCCTTTGCTAGAATCCATAAGATCGAAAATCTCCTGATCGCTAGATCAATTACGAAAACTGTAAATCGGAGAAACCTTGCTCTGATACGAATTGAAGGTTATGCGGAATAACACAATATGGTAATCTAGAAGGGGGGGGGGGTTGAATAGATTACGACAATTTCTATTTCTGATGGCTTCTTTTCGAGTGCAATAGCAATCTTAATGAACCTTGATTAGAATTCGATTGAATATGAGAGCTTGAGTTGATATAATAGAACAGGGTATCAAGCGTGCGTATGAACAACGTGCCTGCCAACATCTATCGCAAAACGTGAACAAACCACAGGACACGATGATTTAAGGTGGTTCTGAGTACACAACTCGTGTATCCTACATCCACCGTCCACACACACACACGCAGAAATGACTGCTTATGAGCGAGTTCAACACAACAACTCAAACACACACACGTTGTCTGATGAACCACGATCAGAACAACCACAATTTCGTGAATCAAGCAAGGGATGCTTGAAACACAACCACACACACACAATGGAATGGAAATTATGAGATGGAGAAGAATTTAGAGTTGGGGAACAAATCCAGTTGGAATTCTTCTCGTGGATCGTCTAAACGCTCTTCAAACTTCGATTGGATGTAGAAGGTTAACTGACGACGATCCGGATTCAACTTCGCATGGATGGCGATTTCATGACGATCTGGGCAGAAAGTTGAAGCAGAGCAGCAAATTGGGGCTTTTCCTCTTGGTCCCTTGGAGGCTCTTGGTCGGGAGGCTGCTCTCTACGAATTGGCTCCAAAAGGATGCTTATATAGTGTTAGGTAAAGTGGGGGTCGTGGAGGAAGGAAGCACCCAAAGGGGCCGGAGTTGGAAACTCTAAATTTCATGTTTCCGTCGTCTGTCGACAGGTGCACTTGCATCTATCGACAGGCGCACTCAGGCTGAGAACTGGTTTTCAGAAAATCTGAATTTCTGAGTGTATCTGTCGACAGGCAATTTGCATCTGTCGACAGATGCACTCAGAGATGCAAACCTGAGTTCTGTCTTGGAATGACTGTGTGAATCTGTCGACACATGCCCTGAGCCTGTCGACAGATAAACCTCTTTGACAGTTTTTTGTGCTATTTGCTCATCTCTTCAATGCTCCATCTTTCATGCTTGTGCACCTACATGCAAATACATTGTTAGTGATATACATTGTATGATTTAGCAATGTTTAACTCAATTACTTTCATGGTGTTTTTCATGTTAGTTAGCACATCAATTTTGCATTAGATCAATGTTCAAGGATATTAATGTGATCATCAAAAACATGATATATGGAAACCCAACAGTTGACTTACTTTGTGTTTTGTGGAGCGGTAGCTGGACTGAGTATCCGTAGCTACGAGACTGAGAGGTAGTTCTTGTGTTGTCCAGGTTGGATACTGGCGTCATAAACCAGTAGTACGTTCTCGTGTGGTGGCGTCGTTCCTTTCCGACTCACGCTTTGCCACTGGTTTGGTTTGCGAGCGATGACTCACTAGTTGTGGGTTGAGACTGGTGACCCGTTGGGGTGTGCCCTGGTATAGGCACAGTTTTGGTTGTGGTTGGACTTGCTGTGGTGTGCCCTGTGGTGGCACTAGTTTGGTTGTGGTTTCTGTGGTGGTACCTCGTGGTAGTAAGTACCTATACCCTTTATGGGTATCGATTTCTCGTGGTACATTGTGTACCAGTCTTTTCAAGTGTTGAGGTGGAGCTGCGCTCTGTGGAGGTCATGTGGTAAGGCCTTCCACTCATTATGTTTTACCCTTCCTTGGTAAGCTTTTGATTATGGTTTTAGAGTGTGATGGACTAGCTCATTGTAGCCAGTCCTAATACCTTGTGTGTGACTTTCGACATATCGTGGTTTGGGGTATAATGGACTAGCTTTTGGTCAGCAATTTAGTTACATGTGTGTTTGAAGTTTGCTTGTGAAGCTTGTAGCCTAGGCAGTGGTTTGCTTGTGTGGCCTATAGCTTAGGCGACCAATTGCTATAATGATTTGTCTGTAAGGCTAGTGGCCTAGGCATATCAGTTGTTGAGTGGACTAGCGGTGCTGTGCTAGTCCTGTTGTTCCTCTTTTGCTCTGAGATTTGTATTAGCTGTTAAGATTATGTTTAGTTGTTGTTAATCAGGTATTGCTGTGAGTATGAAATGGTTTGGCTATCGGTGTTGCCAGTGAGACCCTCTGGGGTTGAGGTCTCTGTAGTTTCACGTGTGGTTTTTAGGTGGTCCCTACTGAGTCTGTGACTTGTTGAGGCTCACTCCCTTACAGTTCTTTTTAGGGCTGGCTGTTTATATGGTTTGCGGATACGTTGTGGCAGACTTGTACCACCAGCAATAGTGTTAGTTGTGTTGTGTGAGCTTGTGCTCCCTCGGGGTATGCCCCAGGTAGTTGTACTTTTTAATTGGACATGTAACAATGTATTGGGATAGTTGTAAACTTTTTATATGCAGGTATGAGCACATGTACTTTCTTGTGTCTTATACTGTTGTGGTTGTCTTTTATATTCTTACTGGACACATGTACGAGCTATCCCTTGCGAGACTTCGGTCCGATCGCGGGAGGCGGACTTGGATATGGAGCCTTATTGGGCATAAATATCCAAGGCCGTTACAGTTGGTATCAGAGCTTGATCTAGTTAGAATATGAAAAGACATTAAGGTTACAATGTCCAAAGACGTGGTTTAATGTCCAGTAAGTCTGCAGTTTTGCGTGATTTTTAGTATGGTTTTCACGTGAGTTTTTGATATGTGAATTGTGTATATAGCTGGTTAGATTGGCGGTTGTGGGCAATGGAAGAGAAATGGTATAGTTAGCGGTATAGTTATACTAGTGTGCCAGTTTGCAGTAAAGGTATAATTGCTTAAAGGTTCTTACTTATAGAAATTGAAGGAATTAGTGAATTTAGTTATGGAATCCAGTGAAAGTGTTTTAGTGAGGATTAGAGTTGGCAGAGACAGGTATGAAGTAATGATGTGATGGGATAGCAGAGGGAATAGTGTTGTGATAAGGAATAAAGCATGTGATCAGGATTGTTGAATGTGTAATTGTGGTTGAGAATTTTAGCAGAAGTAGTTATTGTATTTGAGATTTACGTTAATAAGTACTAAGGAGTAGCTTGGATAATACTGTGATTAGTGATGTGCTAGGTTTGGAATGATTGGCTGAGGTAGTTTAGCTTCAGATGGGATGCTGGTAAGCATAGGAGTAGAGATTAAGATGGTCTTCAAGTGTGCTTTGTGATTAGAGATGGTTACAGTAAAGAGTTTAAAAATAGGGCCGTTATGAATAATGATAATAGAAAATTTGATATAGAGATCTATGTAAGCATGTGCAGTAGTGATCAGTTGGGTAAAGAAAGAGTAAAAGAAGAACCGCGTATAGTCAGGCTTTTTTGAGAATTTTATAAGGGAGATATTCGCTTGAGTGGCGGTTTGTGAAGATTTCACAGAAAGACTTGTATGAGGATACAGTGGTAAAGATGAGAGCAGTAATGGTAGCATTGGTGTGCAGATTGTGGGATTAAGAGGTAAAGTTTATGTCAAAAATAGATGAGATTAAGACTGAGTAATTAGAATAAATTGGAGCTATGTAAGTTAGAATAGAAAAGGATGAGTTCGTTGAGAAGCAATGGGGAATAATAAGGTAAATGGTGAATGGACATTTGTGAATGAACTGAAGCAGTGAAGTTGTTTATATTTGGCAGTAAATCAGTAATGTGGAATAAAGGAATTAGGCAGAATATAAAGGAAATAGTTTCAGTTTATGGCTATGGCAGAATTTTACTAAGAGGATTGCAGTGTAGATGATATAGTGAGATTAGTCAGTAAGCAGAATAATTGAGAGAAATATTTTACAGAAGTGGTATTATGATGAAGTTCAGTATTAATGATCAGATGAAGAATGAATGTGGCAGATTATAGAGCAGCGATAATCAGATGGTTCAGGGATTGTGTAGTAAACGTTTGTGTATAATATGTAGAAAAATGATTTAGGTGAATAGATGAATTTTCTTATAAAGATATTTCCAGAATCTGAAGTAAAAGTCACAGTAGATCAGTTAAAGAATAGCGAGCAGATTAAAGCATGGTAGAATAAAACAGAAAGAATAAGGAAAGGTATAATCAATTTAGCATAGAGAATTCTAATTAGATATCATATATTGAGAAAGACTTCAGTAGAACTAAAGACAAATATTAGAGTATGTACAGTGATAAGTTAATTGGGTAAGTCTTGTTTCCCGATAAGAAAGTACAGTATCACAGTAGTGAGAATGGAAATTATGAAGAGCTATAAGTTTGTTTTGCTGAGCTAGTCAGAGGATATTGTGTGAAGTAAGTAAAGTATGGCAGTAATAATATGACAAGATTCAGTTAAGCAATGTTATTATATATAAGAGAAATGTAATGACAACTAGGGAATATGACTTAAAGCAAGATATGTTACTAGTGGTATGGCAGAATTCAAAATTTACCAGAATAGAAATAATAAGAATAGTAGATCAGAAATACCAGAATTTTCTTTCAGTGTCAAGTAAACAAAGAAGATGAACTAAGAAGCCAGTAAAGTGAGAATTGAGACTAGAGTTCATGACGTATTTTGCCAAATGTTAAGTATGATCAGATTAACGCAACGGAAGCATGAAAGGTTTGATATTCGCAGGTCATTCGTGGTTTAAATGATTAAAGAAAGTCTAAAATTTTTGTACAGTTGAGCAGAAAGGCAGAGGTTCTTAGTCAGATATAAGTTATGACAGTATGTACGAAGAGGAAGGAATGTGAAGATGATAATGCAAATTATTCAAGAAGGAATAGTTAAGAATGCGAATACAGATAAAGCAAAGTATCGGTTGGCAAAATAAGCAGATAATGGAATGGCATCAAGAATCCAAAAATGTAAATAGAGTTTAGTGTGGCAGAGCACCCAAGGTAACAGAGTAAAGTGGAAGAGTTGAGCAAGAAAGTGCCCAGAAAGAAATATTGCAAACACAGCTCGAAAATGTGGAAGCAGGTTGAGTCCAAAGAGATAAAGCACCGCCGTCAAGGTAGAATCGCCTACAGTTGAAAGGTAAAGAATGGCAGATAGAATTAATAGAGCAGAGCAGTTGTGAAATGAATTAAAAAGAATGAAAAGGAGAACAATCGTGGAATAAACAGACGGACCAGTTAGCGCAGATGGTTAGAAAGGCAGGTGCAGAGGAAGAGTATCCTACTTGTTTTGTATATGGTTTTATTTCTTTTTAGGTAATAGTCCAGCTTAATGTGATTTGTTTTGAATGTCGAGGATGACATTTCTTTTTAGGTAATAGTAATGTAACGTCGTGCATTTTTGGATCCTCGTGGATCCCTGTTTAGCAGTTTGGAGGCCAGTGTGTGGCCTACTTGACTGTGTTTCAGGTGTGTGCGCGGTTGTGAGGCTTGGTACGTCGGCAGGTTAGGCCCAAAGTGCTCACAGGTTTTTGTGCCTGTGAACGTGACAAGGGGTTGCGTCGCATTCTAAATGTGACGGCCTTGGTGGTCGAGTTCACGTTGTTGCTGTTTTAGGTTGTTGTCTGCATGCGCGCCATGTGTCACATGCTGGGTGGCCATGCTGACGTCGACAGTGGGAAGGCGACGACCTCCTACGTCGCGTTCAGGTCGCGACATAGGGCTACATCGCGTTCCCAACCGCTGGGTGTTTTTAAGTTGGTTTCAGCCAGACAGAGCTGTGGCAAGCTCTGCTCGGCCAGGGGAGGCTGCTGCGGCAGTTCTCTAGGTAATTTGGCGGTTTGGTGGTGCATTTTGCGTGCTCTCACTACGAGAACGTCGCGTGGAGCAGGGGAGACACCGTATCGTGCTCGGTTTGCGCGTTCTTCGTGAAGGTAGGGAGATTCCGCCCTACTTTGTGTTGTGAATTGCGTGTGGAGCATGTTTTAGTTGTTAATGCTTTATGAACCATAGATACCATGTATAGGTGATGAAATGAGCATGAAAACCAAGTTGGTTTACCATTTAGGGTGGTTTGCATGGAAGATCTGGAGAGGGGTTTCGAATTAGGGTTTTCGCCTGTGAAGGTGACGGCCCAGGGTGTCGCGTTCTGAACGCGACAACCCGATACGTCGCGTTCAGGTCTTGAACGCGACATATCGAAGGGTCGCGTTCTGATGGCGACCAGGGACCCTATCGCGTTAGTAGGTCCGAGGGGTTTTATGTGATGCATGTTGGCATATTTACCCAGTTATTGTGGTTCGTTGTGCATGGCAGTGGTGTGTGGTGCATTGACACCCGTAGTGCTCTTTGAGCGTGTTGTTTATGTAGTTAGTGTGATGTTTATCATGGTGTGAGTGTGTGCATGGCACATACTCTAGCCTGGTTTATAGTTCGTGGTGGTGGTTGGGCAGTGAGGTTCCAGTGTGAACCTAGCCTCGGTCTTTTGACATCTTCTTTAAGTTACTAAAGATGGTTTATTTAGTAAAGCATGAGTATGGTTTCATGATAATGGGTGATGAATGGTTGTGGTGTATAGAGGTTAAGATGGTATGGAGGTCATGGTATGACCAATGACAGGCCGAGTTGTAGTGTTTAATGTGATTCGTAGATGTGTCTGTGTAGGTTAGCTTGTGGGTCACGGAGTGACCAGGTCAAGCTGTTCCTCACATTTACACCGTGGTTTGTAATAAAGATATATATTGTATTTATATATCATGGTTTATGCGTTTCCAAGTTTGGTGGTCCGGTGCCTATTCCGGAATGCCTCTCTAGTCGGGTACCCCCTGTTTTGTGTGAGTCAGGCATGTGTGTTTGTTGTGCTCAGGGTTTGTCCCGATACTGTGTGTATCGTTAAGGTCTGTGTCGTCTGTCTTGGACACCCTCACTCCTGTATTTGAGTTGTGCATCTGACTGAGGGAAAGACGGTAGTAGGACAGCGACTTGTGAGAGTTTGTGTTTGTCACTTGTAGCGCGCTCGTGGTTGGGGGTATGGACACCAGTAGTCGACACTGGTCCCCAGCTGGTCTTGTTTTCCAGTGCCTCACTTTAGGGAACTTAGGCTAGAGTCCCTAGAGGCGCCAGGCATGGGCCCGTGACTATGTGGTCCGCGGGTGTGTGTTGGTTGGTCTCCACAGTTGGTTGACTTACTTTGTGTGTTTGTGGAGCGGAAGCTGAACTGAGTAGTCCGTAGCTACGAGACTGAGAGGTAGTTCTTGTGTTGTGTTGTCCGGGTTGGATACTGGCGTCATGAACCAGTAGTCCATTCCCGTGTGGTGGTGTCGTTCCTTTCCGACTCGCGCTTTGCCACTGGTTGTAGTTTGTGTGCGGTGGCTCACTAGTTGTGGTTTAAGACCGATGACCCGTTGGGGTGTGCCCTGGTATAGGCACAGTTCTGGTTGTGGTTGGACTTGCTGTGGTGTGCCCCGTGGTGGCACTAGTTTGGTTGTAGTTTATGTGGTGGTACCTCGTGGTGGTAAGTACCTATACCCTTTGTGGGCATCGGTTTCTCGTGGTACATTGTGTACCAGTCTTTTCAGGTGTTGAGGTGGAGCTGCGCTCCGTGGAGGTCGTGTGGTAAGACCTTCCACTCGTTGTGTTTTACCCTTCCTTGGTAAGCTTTTGATTATGGTTTTAGAGTGTGATGGACTAGCTCATTGTAGCCAGTCCTACTACCTTGTGTGTGGCTTTCGACATATCGTGGTTTGGGGTATAATGGACCAGCTTTTGGTCAGCAATTCAGTTACCTGTGTGTTTGAAGTTTGCCTATGAAGCTTGTAGCATAGGCATCAGTTTGCCTGTGTGGCCTATAGCTTAGGCGACCAATTGCTATAATGATTTGCCTGTGAGGCTAGTGACCTAGGCATATCAGTTGTTGAGTGGACTAGCAGTGCTGTGCTAGTCCTGTTGTTCCTCTTTTGTTCTGAGATTTATATTAGCTGTTAAGATTATGTTTAGTTGTTGTTAATCAGGTATTGCTGTGAGCATGAAATGGTTTGGCTATCGGTGTTGCCAGTGAGACCCTCTGGTTTGAGGTCTTTGTAGTTTCACATGTGGTTTTTGGGTGTCCCTACTGAGCATGTGACTTGTTGAGGCTCACTCCCATACAGTTCTTTTCAGGCTGGCCATTTGTATGGTTTGCAGATACGTTGTGGCAAACTTGTACCACCAGCAATAATGTTAGTTGTGTTGTGTGAGCTTGTGCTCCCGGGGTATGCCCCAGGTAGTTGTACTTTTTAATTAGACATGTAACAATGTATTGGGACAGTTGTAAATTTGTTATATGCAGGTATGAGCACATGTACTTTCTTATGTCTTATACTATTGTGGTTGTCTTTTATATTCTTACTATACACGTGTACGAGCTATCCCTTTCGAGACTTCGGTCCGATCGCAGGAGGCGGACTTGGATATAGAGCCTTAATGGGCATAAATATCCAGTGCCGTTACACAATTCATGTTCAGCCACAGATGGATCTAAACCCGACATTTCTTTATAGTACCAAGCAAAACAATCTTTGAACTCTGAGAGTAGTTTTTTATATGCTTATCTTTCTTCATCATTTAACAATGCACTAATGAACACAGGACGAGGATCGTCTAGTGCCCCTAGATTTATTTCCAAAAGTTCATCCACAGTGGCCTACTCGCCATCTTCTAGTTCTTGGGGTGCAGGCTCCAAATCGATGAAGTCTTGTTCGTCATCTGTGTTAGTCATATATACTTCCCATTCTTGCTCTTGACAGAGGGGATTTTCATTTTCATTTTCCATGGGGGTTTGCTCCTTTTGCTTTTCAATTTCTGTTCTCATGGGATAGGGTTTATGCTGACCATGTTCACGGCATAGTGCACCATAGGCCTTCACGTGTCTCCCACCGAGACCTCTTCTGTCATTGTGAGAAAATGGTGGTTGCCCCTAACATTTGTAGGGTACCACAGTTCTTGAAAAATATTACCCGTCAGACTACTCTGAGTGGGGGATATTTTGTTTTGACACAGGTCTTTGATACACTGTGGCATATCTTCGAGTCTCCAATTATTTCTTAGGACCCAGACATGGTGTGTTCCAGACCGAAGTCATCTCGTAGAGGTTGTTTGGGTGTCGGCTCTCCTTTAAAACACAATCGGTCTACCATCTTATGTCGAGCTGCAAAGAACTTTATTGGCTCAACTGTATAGACTTCATGTCTAGTTTCATTTGTATATGATCTTGTGGCAGCGGTATTCCGGCCCCTATCAACCAGCTGATGGTATTAGTTTCTAACTTGGCAATTGGTCTTTCCAATTTGAGAGGTTTTTGATTTGTATCTCTTGACTGTTGGATTTGCATGAGTGCTGCCACCCTCTCTTTGTTGACTCTTATTTTGCCACTGCCTTTCGGGAAGCCCCTGCAATTTGTTTGCCTTTATCTTGTTTCTTAGGGGGATCAACTACCTCCTCAAAGTATAGCCTAGCATCAGCCAGGTGGCATTCATACACTTTAAATGGTTCTGTAATCATGGATTGTACCCCCCTCAACACAAACATGAATACTAATATGATAGCATGGAAATAGGATGTGATCGCCACCTAGGGAGTTGCCAGATGAAGAGAATAACGCGGGCTAACTACTCTAGGAAAAGGGGGAAGAGAACAGAGGAATACCTGATATTGCGGTCGTTATGACTGACACGGGTAGCCTGATAATGCGTCCGCCATGATGGACGCGTCTCTTGTAACGTCGTCCACCTCCGTCGCGTTCTCTTCTTGTGCGAGAGATGGTGAGTAGGACCTCCTTCCCGTCCTCCGGCCGGCCAGAGGATGAGAGCTCCTCGTAGAACTTCACTTGAATGCCTACCAATCAAAGAGAGAGATAACAAAAGCCCTATTAGAACATGATTAGTGTAGTATTTGCTCTAAAAATGAAAGGAAATGAAACAACATGAAGGGAACGAACCTGGGGGTGGTTTTAAACCCCAAGGGAAAGGGAAAAAAACGTGGGAGGAGATGGAGTGCAATCTATCTAGGAAATAAAATAACAATGCATGAAGAAATGAGGAAAAGGAGAGAGGATAAGGTGAGCCCCATTGGGGCGACTCCTGGCTTGATGGATGTCCCAAATGTCATCCAAAGGCTTCAAGGAGATGTTGGAGTCACCGTTCATGCGTTCCTTGCTCCGTTTATAAAGAAATGAATGAATTTTGTGGAACAAGATGTGAAAGGAAAGGTGGGGATGAGGGCTGCGAGTCTAAGCATGGACCAGAGAGAATTTTGGCAGCCCTTCGGGGTAAAAATCATGGGTTGTTTTCCTTGAAGAGAGGCCTTGCTTTTATAGAGCCTTTAAGAAGATAATATCTCCTTGGAATGAGAATTAATTAAAATGGGAGATAAACCTCACCCAAATCGGATGGAGAGTCCTTGGGGTCCCCAAGGAGAGTCCTTAGGGCCCAAATCTCGCCCAAGGGGTTGAGATATTCCCTAAGGATAAAGTTTAAAACCCATGAGGGGATAAATAGGAGGTGGTTGCGGAGGCCTGCATGCGCAGCTGCTGTCGCGGCGTATCGTAGGGCCGCGACATGGAATCGCGACAGGGCAGAGCGTCGCGACAGTATTGCCCACGTGCATGGATAATGTATGGGCTGTCGCGGCATCCTAGACCATCGCGACTCAGAGACGCGGTGCCACGATGCGTCGCGACTATAAAATCAAAATTTATGTGCATTATCAGCCAACCGCATGAATGGATAAGAGTTATTGATCCTTAAGGATTCTCTCAAAGTGATAATGGGCAAGATTTCAAGGTAATTTAAATTGATAATGGGCTCAAATCAAGGCTAATGATGGGCTCAAGGTGAGTGACCAATTAGGGGCCCACTGAAGTGACAAGAAATGTGGTTCAACCCATTAGTCGCAATTGGGTGTCTACAGATTGTCCCTCCTTGGCTTCCACTTTGCAAGGAAGCGAAGCGGGAGTGTAGTGGAGGTGTCAAAAAGTGATGGCGGGCGGAAGTGATGCGGAGTGAACGGAAAAGTGGGAGCAAGGTAAAGAGACACCCGATCTGACTAACGAGCAATTGGAATCTTCATGAAAGTCCCAAGTTAGCTGCTCGAGCAGAATGCAAAGAAAATCACAAGTCTGGACGAGAAGGTGAAAAGAAGAGGACGATCAACCTCTCGATTGAGAGGTAACTAGCCGATTGGCCTGCAGGTTTCATTTTGGACGGACATGTGCGTGCCAGGCAAGTAACTCATGACTCTATCCTGGGAGCGGTTTGCAACCAAAACAGATCAAATAAAAGGAAAAATTTAGATAGGTAATCCAGACAGGAATTCTTGTCAAACTGCGGGAACAACTCACTCGGAGGCAAACCTTCCGATTCGGAGTGGAATTGGATTTCTTACTTGAAATATGAAGGATGATTGGGTACTCAACAAGGGCTCATCAAAAGTCATGATTGAGTCAGGAAACTCAAAGCCCTACATGATGCATGCTGGGCTAAAGTAAAAGAAATCATCAAAACGAATGCAAAGAGAAGAGAAAATATAAAATATATCAAAGATAATATTGTTAAGCTGAATAAGAACGGGTCAAGAGACTACCCACAACCGTAGTGCAGGCCTGAATCCATCGTCCCCGAACTTACCCCACTCAACGGCCTATCCAGCGATTAACAATGTGCACCTAGATTATCACTGTTTTTGGTAAAGGGGAACTCAAATCCTAGAGCACATTGAGAACCAGCCGGTCTTTGAAACGATATAATAAGTAGAATATCATATAGTAATGCAAGGAGTAGGGACAAAAATACTTACCTGACTTACCTGTGATGACCTCTTTTTGCTGGTTTTCTGATTTTTTTATTGATTTTTATTGATTTTATTTTTTTGACAATGAACAGACATAACAAGCACGAAACAACAATATACACACAAAAATAATCAAGCAAACAAATATACAAAGCAAAACATGGAAACAACATAAAAATAAAGAGGCGGCAGCCTTGGTGACCGCAACATAGTCGCGGCGCCCCGCCATGTCGCGAACTGGTCGCGTCATATCGCGGCGTCGCGACTCGACCCGAGCCCAGAAAACGCAGAAAACCGAGGTTTATCCTTGTCCTAAGACTTCTAGACTACCACTAGGACTCCTAAACCTCTCCTAATCTTATCCTAAGACCAGAATCGGGATTAGACTGGGTTTGCATTTCTTTAAGCTCTATAAAAGGAGGATTTGGGAGGCTAATGTTGCCCAGCTAGCTAGCCAGAGGGGGGGGGGGGGGGGTGAATGGGTTATTAAAAATTTGATCTTTGATTGAAACCTATTCACTAATAAGATTACACAACAACTTAAACGAAAGTTAGGGTTAAAGGAAATGAAACAGCAAACGCACAAACACAGCCACAAGACACAAGGATTTTATCCTGGTTCGGAACTCCTTTCTGTAGGAGACCTACGTCCAGTCCCTGAGCAATACCTCAGGATAACACTATCAAGGGTACTATCCCCCTCACGGATCCGTACACCCAGCCACAACCGGTCTTCCTTCAACCTGAAGGGAATACAACCACCCTGGATACCACCAGGCTTCTTCTTCACACAGAAGGGAATACAACTAATAAAAGTAAGCACAAGAACATGCTTCAGGAACTAGCTCAAACAGCTATAGGAAGCAAACAAGCCTCAAGAGAGAAAGGATTTTGACACTGGTTTCTCTCAAAAGACTTCACTAGCTCTCACAGGAATTTCTTTTGCAACACAGAGAGCAAAAGAGCTAAGAACTATTGGAGTGGAGTGCTTCGCTCTTGTTTTCAACTATTGAAGACTTGAAGAGTGGTTATCTCATCACAGAATGTTGTTCTCTTCAAAAGTGTTTTCTTCTCAGTCTTGTAGTCTGTATTTAAGCTTCTACTTGAAATTTGAACGTTAAAGAAACCGTTGTCTCTCATTCTGGTGTACGTTAGACTGGTCTGCAAGGAAGCTTCTGATCTTCAGTCTTTTATCCTTTAGTACACGCCAAAGAAATGTTTGATATCTTGTATCTTTTGTGTCCAACGGTACAGATAAAATCTTGTCAGGTATCTGCAAGCATATCACCAATACTAGGAGACCGCAGGGCTGTTCGTGATTGTTAGTCACAGTTGGAAAGATATTGCTATTTTTAACAAAGCTCCTTTCTGTCAAATAAAGATGTAGAAAGAATGCACAATAGTGGAAGATATCATCTGCATGCATGAGAGATACGTTCAGAGTGCATTGAATGCATAGCAGTCAAACAGGCGAGACACGACTTTGACTATTCAACGTATATTAAAGAAAATTGATATGAACAGAGTCGATGCTTTATGACTTATGAAATCGTTATAAGTTGATAGGTAAAATCGTTATGACAGAGAATCATTAAATTCATAATGAAATGTTGTAAGCACTTATGAAATCGTTGTGCAAGACAAAACGTTATGAACATCAAAGAAATCGATGTGATTACTTACCAAGTCTGTTACAATACAAAAATCGTTATGAGTTCTACAGAAATCGATGTGATTACCTAAGAAATCGTTGTGGTAGACAAATCGTTATGAACAATACAGAAATCGTTATGAGTTCTACAGAAATCGATGTGATCCACTAAGAAATTGTTGTGGTAGACAAATCGTATGACAATACAGAAATCGTTATGAGTTCTATAGAAATCGATGTGATCACTTAAGAAATCGGTGTGGTAGGTAGACAAATCGTTATGAACAATACAGAAATCGTTATGAGTTCTACAGAAATCGATGTGATCACTTAAGAAATTGTTGTGGTAGACAAATCATTATGACCAATACAGAATCGTTATGAGTTCTACAGAAATCGATGTGATCACTTAAGAAATCGTTGTGGTAGAAAATCGTTGAACAATACAGAAATCGTTATGACAACTTAAGAAGTCGTTGCGACGAGCAAATCGTTACGAGGTCTTAAGAAATCGTTATGACAACTTAAGAAATCGTTGCGACGAGCAAATCGTTACGAGGTCTTAAGAAATCGTTATGACAACTTAAGAAATCGTTGCGACGAGCAAATCGTTACGAGGTTTTAAGAAATCGTTATGACAAACTTAAGAAATCGTTGCAATGACTTGAAAGAAATGAAGTGAGAGTTTTACTGACTGTCTTTGAACTTCCTTTTACTTTTATTTCCTGTCCTCAAGGCTCAGTAATTTATTAGTATTGTTTTGTTAATCATCAAACTAATGTATATAAGTGAATAATTTTATAGGGGGAAAGTTTGGTCATCAGCTAATCCCACAGCAACCCTTTGCTACTTCCTTTCTTCAGTTTCTCCCTTTTGCAGTCATGAAAGATGAAACTACTCCACCTTCCAGGAGGATATCTCTCCCTACCTTCGGCCCAAAGGCAGCAGGGAGTTGTATGCGGATCTCCAGCAACTCTCCTCCATCCCCGGGCATATATGCATGCGCCCGGAGCTCCAGTAAGTGCCTTTCTTTTCAATTTCTGAACTTTTGCTCGTTTTCACCTGTTTCTTCTTTTTTTTTTTTTCCTTCTTGTTCTCAAACCCACTCTCCCTCTCTACTCTTCAGATCTACCGGCATAGGAGGTATTCCAAATACCGTGGCTCTCCGCATGCTGAGCTACTTCCTCATGCTTCTATCTGCCATCTAAAGGAGTGGGGTTGACTACCGTGCTCGTCCTTGCCAAGAAATATGACAAAATCGTGCACGTGGGGATAGTGTCCGGCACTAGCGGAGCTGTGGCATCCACAGACTCACACGTTTGTCTTCCACACATTTAGGCCACCGTCCTTCTGGAGGAGCTGAAGATCATGCTCGGCCTCCCACGGTACCAAAGGGGCGAGGAGTTGGCGATTTCATACACTGTGGCGCCGATCAATTCTTGGAGCATCCTGCAAAAATCACTACAAGGAAGATGATTTGTACTCCATGACGAGCGGGATGCATGTCCATCTTCTTCCAATTGCGCAGTGGATCATTCCCAATGTAAGCACAAGACCAAGAGCTACACAACCATCGCTAAAGTAGCCGCTATTTGCGTCTGTGGCAACATCCTCTTCCCGGAAATAGACGACGCCATCTCCTTTGCCAACCTCAGCATAATCGACTCAGTTTCTGAAGGTAGGAGCATTGGCCAAGCGGTCTTAGGATACCTATATGCTGGGTTGACTTCTGCAGCAACGAGGGACCGTTCTTCGGCTCCGTATAGCCCTCGAGCTTTGGATGGGCATGCACATTCAGTTCCGGCAATGGAGGACTTGGCACGGAGTGCAAGATAATACTCAACCATCTGCTGGCTTTCGTGGGCGGACCTCTACACATGAGCACCAAGGCGTGGTGCAAGACTGCGCAGCTGAAAGGACTGAAGGCATGGCGCGATTACTTCAAAAGGATGACCGTGGCAGAGTTTGACATGCGCCCCCGTTTCATGTCGACCGGATGATCCACCTACCCCAGCGCACTGGACTCACCCTACGACTGCTAGGCAATGAAGCATTGGTCAATAAACCCAGACGATGCTATCTCAATGTGGTGCAACGCGCACGGTGGTGTTCCTTCCTATCACACTACCCATCTACTCAAGAGAGGAAGAGGGGCGATGAGCAGGACGAGCGTGATGTGCGCAACGCCATCGTCCACTGGAAGGATGCGCAATGGTGTCATCCAAGCGGAAGTGGAAGAGGACGAAGATGTGATCAAAGAATACGTGGAAGCATTGAAGAGCTCCAACAGTGTAGTGGGGATCTTGAGATTTGATAGGCTTGATTGTAGGAAAGATAGCAGATGGTAGCTAGGGAAGAATTTTAGCATTTATTTGATTGTAGGAAGAATTAGAGAATGTAATGATTTGAATGAATGAAATAAACAAGATTTTCCTGCATGCACAATGGGCTCTGTTTATGACGCGATGAGGCGAAGTGACGCCTTTATAACGCGTCGGAAAGGCGGTCGCGACATGGTCGCGGCCACCAATCCGACGCGGAATGGAGGCGACAACCCGCCCTGACGCGACTCAAACGACTTATTCAAAATGCAGGGGTGCCTTCCTTTCCCCCTTTCGAGCATTCAAACTTTGAATCCCCAAACCTTCCGTCTACGATCTTGCTCCCTTTGCTCCTCTTGCTGCTCACTCGCTCCACAACTCTTGCTAATCTCAGAATCGCCATGGAAGGAGAGAAGAAACGTCGGCGAGGGCTCCTCACGGAGGAAGAGCGCAAGCGGAGCGGCGGAGCTCCCGGCGCCGAGCGGAGGTGCCCCCGGTCGAGGAGGAGGAGGCTGCCGTCGAGATGGATGGGAGGAGGAGGCGGAGGCCCCGATGATGAGCGTGGAGGAAGAAAGGAAGAAAGAGCCAAGGCGATGAAATCGGTAAGTGGATCGCCCCCTAAACCATGAATGAATGCTTGAGAGGGGTAGACGGAGCCCCTAGAGGGCAATGTAGGGCGTGAAGCCCGTGGGAAAGGGGATCGGAACACAGGGAAGGCGGCTCCGGCCGTCCGATCCTGAGAACGCGTCAGCCCGACCTGTCGCGACTGGTGTCGCGATGGGCTTGGGCGTCGTGACCATGTCGCGATGACGCCGGTGGACGCGACCTAAGGTCGCGGTGCACGCCGGTCGCGACATGGTCGCGGGCCTCTCTGAGTGTCGCAACTCTGACCGAACGCCAAAACTTGACTGGTTTAAAAATAGAAGTGTTTGCAGGGTGAGATGAGGGCCCGTGTGTCCTGGACAATGTGTTGGTGTTTTCCTAGCGTTCCCCCCTTTCCAGAGAGAGAGGGTAGAGGAGATGGGATTCGGGGAAGTGTTTAGGATGGAGAGAATGAGGCGGATCCGGCTCTCACTCAGCTCTGCGGAGCAGTGGGATGCGGAGGCGACCGCAGCCTCGAACTTCGTATTCCCATGGGGACATATGATCCCCAGTCTTGAGGATGATGGAGTCGGGTCACAGGGCTCAGAGTTTATGGGAGACGGTGAGCGGATTCACTTACCCATGCTATCATGACCTAGCCAGCTACTCTAGAGCTACCGTGAGTGTAGGTCCTCTCTAGTTCTAGGGTACCCCTCCAGGAGAGTCTAGGGTATTTATGTGGGGAGGGAGAGGGGAGAGTGAGGATGAGCATCTGGATAGGTTGGTTCGGGTTAGTCGGAGGGAGCTAGCAAGCGAGCCCGGGGCGCAGGCGGACTTAGACTGCGTGGTTTCCTTGTCCTTTGCCTGGCAGACTTTTGTTTGCTACGAGGGGGGACACAGTCCATTGCCGCTTTCCTGCCTCTCTGGAGGTCTGAGCAGCCTCCTTGCGCCACCAGTTCGACAGCATGGGCGCCTCCGAGCGACAGACATCGACGACGGGGTTCTTCCCCTTTCTCCAGGACATTTCTCTCCTAAACCTTTGAATTAAATTGAATTTCGCTTTAAACTACGCTCTAATCTCCTTCTTCATTTGCAGGTCTGGGCCTATCTAACCTCCCGCCCTAGGGAGAGGGGATCTCACACGGCCGGGCCTTGTGCCCATTGCACGTCGTTGGGATCCTCGCCGGGGATTCTCGCAGCCTAGGTGCCAGCTAGAGCGCCTGCAGAGGCCATGACAGCTCCCTCACCTGGATGTGAGTACCCTAACCTTTCCTTTTGGTTAATTGCTTAGTTTCAATGCTTGATGACTGACTGACTTGTTTTGCAGGTGGTTTGGCATCCATACTCTGGGATGAGAGCGATGAGGGACAGCCTGGTTGGTGCAGGCCCGCCCCTACTTTGTAGGTCAGTGTGGGTGTATGCACTCAACCTCGTGCTACCTCTGCATCTGTTCTTGTGCCAGCGTTCTCTAGGGTTCCGACAGAGTGCCGTGGAGTTCCCTACCCAAGACCGATTCTGCAGACCGGGTCGGAGTTTCCAGGGGCTTCACGACACTACCGATTGGCGTGAGCGGGCGAAGGAGTAGATCAACAACTGGGAGCACCGAGGAAAGGCCGTAAGGTCGGATACTACCACCGATGACGTGTACCTCCAGGCATATGCCTTGAAGTACGGAGGGAAGGTGTACAAGAGTGCCCGACACTAGGTAACCACCCTAAAACCACAACCCTGTGAACTTGATTTTATAGAATTGAGTTAATGATTTGAAATGTGTTGCAGGTAGATGTAGCTAGGGCTGTTCAAACTTCGGTTCAAATCGAAAAACCGAACCGAACTGACCGTTCGGTTCGGTTCGGTTCGGTTCGGGTTGGGTCCCTATGTAATTCAGTTCGTTTCATTTTTGAAACCGAATATAAACGATATATATAATATAGATATATATATTATTTACTCAAACAAAAGTTAGCACAGTTGGTTAACGCATGGGCGGGAGCTTTTCTTGTTGGCGCGGGTTCGAACTGGGTTCTTCGGAATGGTCATTTTCTCAAAATAATGAATTTTTGGCCAAAACTGTATTTCTTGTAGCAAACCTGGTTTCGAACCCATAACCTTGGGTGAGAGGGTACAGCGCCTTGGCCATTGCAACAGGCGCGCTGTGGCGATTTAAACATGTATTAATTCGATTTAAACCGAACCAAAACGGTTCAGTTCGGTCGGTCTGACTTGGGATTCGGTTCGGTTCGGTTTGACAAAAAATGGACCAAACCCGAACCGAATCGAACCGTGTTCAGCCCTAGATGTAGCTGGTGAGATTGCATCGCTTCGAGCCTTACTCTATTCGGCGATGCAGGGGGAGGCAGCGCAGAGGCAGACCACAGAGTTGGTAAGTACTTACTCAGACTTCAATACTTAATTGTATAGCTGATTTTGGAAACTGATGTGTACTTTTGTGTGCAGAGGAGGGAGCTGGAAAGAGGAGGAGCACTGGAGCAGGCGGTGCTTCCTCTTCCCGAGCAGCAGGGAGCTCTCCATCGCTTCTGGAGGCTCAGCTGCAGGAGCGGTGCTGAGGGCCGAGGAGGCACAGAGGCACCTGGAGGAGCGAGTAAGTACAGCAAACTTCCAGATTGAATCTTTATTTTAAGAATTGATTGTTGATGACTTGTTCTCTTGCAGGGAGAAGGATCTGCAACTCACCACCGTGCATGCAATGGAGCTGCAGGGGCAGAGGGACCAGTGCAGGGGCAGAGGACCAGCTACAGGGGGAGGTCCAGACCATCTGCGGTGAGAGAGACCAGCTGCGTATTCGGGCGGAGGCAGCTGAGGTACAGGTCGCGGAGGTGACTAGGA
This sequence comes from Colocasia esculenta, assembly GCA_014218235.1. Taxonomy (NCBI): domain Eukaryota; kingdom Viridiplantae; phylum Streptophyta; class Magnoliopsida; order Alismatales; family Araceae; genus Colocasia; species Colocasia esculenta. The sequence continues at coordinate 104,179,134 of CM024756.1, forward strand.
GTTGGAGGCCCTACACGTGCAGGGACCGTCAACAGATCAGGCGGAGCTGACCCAATTACGCGCCGACCTGCAGGCGCAGTAGGCAGTGTCCGGAGCCTCCAGGAGATAATGACGGCCATAGGCTGTTCACATAGTAGGAGTAGTAGGAGCGGGCGAGCGTCAACAGAGCGAAGGGGTGCCTCTGTTGGTCAGTATCTGGTGGGTTCCTCAGTCGTCGGAGGAACGAGGAGGAGGAGAGGAGCCGCCGAGGCGAGGCGAGTGGCCCAGAGCGGTAGGGGTGGCGGCGAGATGCCGCCACCACCGGACCGGCAGGAGGGATCCGGGGAGAGTGGTGGTGGTCAGTGAGGAGACTTGTGAGCCACCTCCCCATCTTTTGTACATATTGTTCATCATTTAGTGGAATTTTATTTTGTGTCAATCTTATGGAATGAATGAATGATTTGCAATTGACACGAGTGCGAGATGAGATTCAAACACGAGAGAGAGAGAGACGGAGAATACTGAGCACAGCGCTGCGTGTCCCTTAGAATTACATGTCCTGCATACTTAGCAAAACAGGTTAAATATGCTTTTGACTCAGCCCTTGCACTTAAATAAACATGAATCTAACTTTGTAATGTCAAGGGGGCTGAGCTTTATTAAATAGGCAGAAAGGAAAATAAACAATGCATGCTAAAGAAAGCGGTATGTACACACATTCTTTGGGACTTTTAAAGATTTTTTATTTTTTAGGTTTTTGAGATTTTCTGATTTTTTTGGAATTTTTGAGATTTCTATTTTTTAGATTTTTGAGATTTCTGATTTTTTAGATTTTGAGATTTTCTGATTTTTTTGAATTTTGAAATTTTTTGATTTTTTGGATATTTGAAATTTTCTGATAACAAACCTCTTGCTTTTTGAGTATTTAGCCATGGATCTCATCCCCATCTCTTGTTTGGCGAATAATATCTATGTGCAGCGTGCATTTATCCTTGGCTTACTAAGGCTTCTTGCCCCTTGAATATTGATGTTCCAACACAGACCAGGTGTGGGGGTCTTTGATCTTTTAGGGAGAACAGGAGATTAGCAATGAGACAAGACTTGATCTTGGGTCGGGGTTTACTGGCTTGTAAGATTTGCAATGGGTATGTTACATGTGCAATCTGGTTGTGCCAGGGACTTTAAGGTCATTGCTCTTTTGAATTAGGGGCATACGTATGACCGGGCTCAAGGGCGTCCCGCGGGGAACTGTTCTGCCACTCTTTGACATGCCCCTATTTTCTTATCATTTTCTTCACTTTTTCATCATTTCCTTTTGCTTTTTTTGAATTGACCGTCCCTCTTTGAGACTTTATACATAATCCATACCGCTTGCTGTCTACCTACTAGCTTCCCCTTTGCCCCTGGACCTTGTCCGAACGAGAGAGAATTGACCTCAGGTTCTCTAACGAGGGCGAGCGAAACACCATAATCAAAGGGGAATTGGCCTTAGGTCGCCATGTTGCGTTGTGTGTGGCTGGACACAGAGATCATTTACCACAATGAGGGGGGTGAGGCATATGGCCAACAACATATGGCCAACAACCCATTCCATGGGTAAGAGAGCTCCTCACCTTCGGCATTAACTAGCCTATACGTGTTTCCGGGGTACACTTCTTTAACGACGTACGGACCCTTCCCAGTTTGCTGACAATTTGGACCTTGGATCTCCAGGTTTTATAAAGATTCACTTCAGAACCATGTCTCCTTGTTGAAATTTACGCTCAATCACTTTCTTTTGAAAAGACCTGAGAGTCTATTTTGATATGAAAGAACATGATCGGCTGCCGCTAGACGCCGTTCGTCTAAGAGTTCCAGCTGTACAAGTAAGCCTCCCGATGTTCATCGGGATTAAGTTCCTTGTCTAGCTAAACCCTTAGCGAAGGAATGAGGATCTCGTGCGGACATACCGCCTCCATCCCATAAGTAAGTGATAATGGAGTTGCCCAGTGGGCGTGCGAACGAAGGTGCGGTAGGCCCACAGCCTCAACTAGTTTTTCAGGCCAATCAGCAAATTTATTAGACTCACAAGTTTCTTTAGAATTTTCAAAACGTTTTGTTTGTGGCTTCGGCCTGGACGTTGCCCTGCGGATAGTATGGAGACGAATGATGCAAGGAAATGTTGAATTTCTTACATAGGTCCTGAAGCTCTTGAGATATGAACTGTGGTCCATTGTCGGTGACGAGGCTGCTTGGCACTCCGAACCGCGTGATGATGTTCCTCATGATGAATTTGCACACGGTTGAACCTTTGATTTCTGCAAATGCTTCAGCTTCGGCCCACTTGGTGAAGTACTCAGTAGCAGTGAGAATGAAAGATTTTTGTTTTACCTGAGCATTAGGATCACCAAGAGGCCCGATGATATCAAAGGCCCACATGGAGAAAGGCCAAGGGGAAGATAGTGGATGTAAAAAGGAGGACGGAGCATGGATTTTGTCGGCATAGATCTGGCATTTGACACACCTACGAACGTAGGTGGCACAGTCTTCTTCTAGGGTCGGCCAGTAGTAGTAGCCCTACTAAGAATTTTCTTAGCCAACATTTGGCTATTGACATGCCCTCCGCATTCACTGGAATGGAATCCTTCCACTACCTTCCAAGCTTCTTCGTCCGACAAACATCGGAGGAGCATTCCATTTAGAGCGGTCTGTAGAGCACTTCACCAATAAGGGTATACTTTAACGCCACTCTACAGATGGCTCGCTTGTCCTCTGCTTCAGCTTCTTCGGGAAGGTACCGTCTCTGCAATACTGCTTAATTTCATGGTACCACGGGCTTTCTTCTTCCATCATCTCTCCGAACACAAGCAATAACTCCTTTGCTTCTTTCTCTCTGCCTTCAAAACTAGAGAGCTCCTAAGGTTAACGAACCAAGGATCCTGAGGGAGGGAGCCTCTAATCTTTAAACGGTGATTGTCTCAGCGCTGCGGCTGAGAGGGAAGGAAAGAGAGGAGGTGAGGGATGCGAGGGCATCGGCCAGGATATTTTGAGAGCGAGGAGTATGAATGTAGATGAGTTGACGGAATTGCTTGGCTAGGAGTGTGACCAGATCTTGATAGGGCTTGAGTTTAGGGTCACGCGTGCGGTAAGTGGAAAGGACTTACCGAAGGACGAGTGAGAATCTCCTATGATCTTGAGATGACGCGCGCCTAAGAGGTAGGCAAGCTTAAGACCGGCAAGGAGAGCCTCATACTCGGAGATATTGTTGGTGGCATAGAATTAGAGCTGATAGGCTAGAGGAATGGTGATCCCTTCTGGGGTGAGCAAAACATCACCTATGCCCCATCCCCTAGAATTGACAGCTCCATCAAAGTGGAGCAACCAGAAGGGATCGCGAGAGATGAGTGACAAGTTTTCATCGGGGAATTCCTCCTGAACCGTATCACTATGAGGGAGAGGGAGATGAGCAAGGTGCTAAGCAATGGCAAACCTTTTATGGCTTTCTGAACTACAAAGGCAATGTCGAATTGAGAGAGGAAACTTTGCCAGCATGCTAATCTCGACAAGGACTGGCTTCTCTAGAAGATACCTAATAGGATCCATTCTAGAAATCAAACTCACATATGGTCTAGGAAGTAGTGCTTCAATTTCTGCACCACCCAAACTAGCGCTGCACAAGTTTCTCCATGGTGGTAAGTTTGAGCTCGGAAGGATTGAAGAGCCTAGATAGGTAGTAGACTGCCCTTTCTTTACCAGATTCATCATGTTGAGTAAGGACAGCTCCTAGGGAGTCCTCAATAGTTGACAGATATAGGATTAGGGGTTTTCCAGGGATAGGGCTGCGGAAACGGGCGGATTCATGAGATAACTCTTGAGTTCATCGAAGCCTCTTGACACTTAGTGTTCCATTCAAATGGGACTCCTCTTTTCAACAATTCGTAGAAGGGATGGCACCTTGGGAGTGCTGAGATATAAATCTCCTTATGAACTGAAGCCGACTGATCAAATCTCGAAGCTCAGATATGTTCTTGGGAGGAGGCATCTCATTGATTGCCTTGGCTTGTGTGGGTCTATTTGAATCCCCCGTTTGCTAACTATAAACCCTAGCAATTTTCCTGAAGAAACCCAAATATGCACTTCTTCGGATTCATCTTTAGCTGATACTCTTGTGTGCGACGAAAAACTTTGGCAAGTACGGAGGAGTGTTCTCTTCAGGTCCGAGACTTCACCATGATATCATCCACGTAGACCTCAACATCAATGTGTATCATGTCATGGAAGATAGCTAACATCGCCCTTTGATAAGTGGCGCCGGCATTCTTCAGTCCAAACGGCATGACCACATAGCAATATGTTCCCAGGGGGTGGTGAAGGAAGTCTTCTCTTGATCCTCCGGGGCTAGACGAATTTGATTATAGCCTGAATACCCATCCATGAATAATAGAGTTTCGAACCCTGCAGTGTTATCAATTAAGACATCCAAATGAGGGAACGGGAAATCATCCTTTGGGCATGCCCTATTTAAATCCGGAAGTCTATGCAGATGTGCACCCTTCCGTCTTTCTTCATCACCGGGACTATGTTCGCCACCCACAATGGATAGAGGACTACAGGATGAACTTGGCTTGTGTAGTTTGTCAATTTCCTCTTTCATTTTCAGAGCAATGTGGGGGAGGAATCTCCTTAACTTCTGCTTAATGGCAACTGCCCTGGCTTCAAGATTAACCTATGTTCTACCAAACGGGGTCAATGCCGGCATGTCATCATAGGACCAGGCAAAGGAATCCTTAAATTCCCTCAACATTTCTATGAGTGCTTCTTCTTCTTCAGGAGGGAGACTGAAAGCTATGGTTAAAAGCTTGGGACCCTCTTCTGTTCCCAATTACCTCTTTGTGGGTTCGTCTACTGCCGAGGTGGGTTCATCGAATCTCCTCATGCCACTTGCATACATCTCGGAAGCGTCCTCTATCTCGCAATCATTTTCATCCAATAGGTCGTCTTCGGCTAATATCTCATAAACACCGAACGATCGTCTAGCCCTTCCTCTAGGTGCAGATCCTCTACATTTAGAACCATTGCCTCTTGGACAAACTCTTCAACAGCTAGAAGAGCGCTACAACTTTGCAAGGTCTAAGAGATATCTAGGGGTATGCCATACCCTTCTTCTTCCTAGACGGGGACGGGGACTTGCTAGAACTACCCTGGAATCTAAACTAGATTGATATTTACAGAAGGTTCTGGAGGAGTGTCCAGAGGTTTATGGAATGGAAAGCAAAGGTGTGGCAGGGTCATGAAGGCCCTCCGATGGACTGGAGGAGGGGGCGGGCCACCCGAGCTCAGGGTGCGGCAACAAAGTCGGGGTGTAGGGGAGCAGAAGGCCCCTCACCGGATGCGCCAAAATGGCCATGTTTGGCCAACAGGCGACGATGCAGCTGAAGCAGAAAGAGGAGAAAGAGTGGGGATCGCCGATCAGGAGGAAGAGATGGTGATGGGGATCACCGTCAGTAGGAGAGAGGGAGCGTGGTGGTGATGGGGATCGCCGTCAAAGCAGGGGAATGCAGGGGTGACGGGGTCGCCGTCGAGAGAGGAAGGGAGTGTGGGAGTGACGGGGATCGCCGCGGGGAATGAGGAGTGCGAAGGTGACGGGGATCGCCGTCGAGAGCAAGGAAATCTGGGAGCAGGAAGCAAAGAGTGGGGAGGAGACGGGGATCGCCGTCTGAAGAAAGAGGGAAGGAAGGGGACGGGGATCGCCATCCGAAGAAAGAGGGAAGGAAGAGAACGGGGATCGCCGTCCGAAGAAGGGGGAAATACAGATGGAGATAGACGAGGAAGGATGCACGCATTTTTTTTTTTTTAAGGAAAAGATCTACATTATATCGGGAGGCTTCGGGAGAAGGTCAGGACCGAGCCATAAGGAAATGGTGAAGAGGGTGAAGGGGAGATTAACGCTTCAATGGCGTCGAGGGAGACTTGGAGAATGAAGGGGGGAGACAAAGGAATGAAATTGGAATTATAGACAAGAATGGATGAAATGAAGTGATTGGGAGGCCGAGAAAATCTTGGCCAGAGTTCCTTAGTTAGAACGGCTGAACTTACTATCTCAATTTCCTCACCAAATCCAAGCAACTGTCGCTTGATGGTGGCTGCTGATGCTGATGGAGGTGCTGCCTAAGACTGCAATATGTCATCTTCGCTGAATAAGCGGTTGACCGCTAAGATGAGATCCTCCAATTCTGGTTCCTCTGTCTCGACTTCAGGTTCATGAACAATAAACTAACTGCTGAAATCAACTCTTCAAGATCTGGTGCTTCTGCATCTGACTCGGCTCTCTCTTCTTGCTGGGTTGCTAAGCTTCTAGGGCTTGGTATGCTGACTTTGGCGCCTCTTCCATCGTGGTGTTATATCCAGGCTACACTGGCCCTCTGACAAAATGATCATATAATGTCCAGGTGAGGGGGCCATGGTCTGACTGTGAAGAAGATGAGAATGTAGCCCATTCTGAGTATCCTAAACCATGTTTTATGAATTCTTTGTGCTAGCCACTGTCTTGGTCCTCCCTTGGAGATGAGTACCTAAACCTTTTCCTGACTGATAGCCGAGTCTGAAATGATATCCCATCCTTTTGCATTGTGGACATATCCTTTCTGACGGCTGCCACTGATGGGGACCCAATCGGGCGATTAGAAGAGAAAGTATAAGCCCATGGATAGTTCACATCAAGCACTGAGATAATGGGCTTATTGGACGGCCAGACTGATGGCAATACCCTCTCAATAGCTTCCACTGTGTGGGTTGTGGCTACGCTCTTAACTTTGACTATCCGCCCTTGATAGGGGAACTTTAAACATTGATGTGCCGTGGAAGGTACCGCCCCTAGTGATTCGATCCACGGGCGTCCCAAGGTGGCCTTGTAAGTATGATCGATGTTCAGCACATAAAATTCGACTGCCATGACTAGTGGCCCCAATTCTGCTTGTAAAGTGACTACCCCATGGCAAGCCCGTCGGGAATTGTCATAGGCAGCTATGGTGGTGGGAGTAGGCTGCAGTTGACGTTCTGAGATGTTGCAGGCTCTTAGGGTGCTTGTGGGGATACATGATAGATGCTTCTCCTATACCTCCTACGCCGCGTCAATGGCCACTTATTAATTGTGAGTGTCACACATAAGGCATTTTCCTGGCTTCAGGGGCAGCTAATTCGCCATCAGAAAAAATTATCGTGGGTCCCTGTTCACAATGGAAAGCACAAAGGCAGGTTATCGGGGTTCATGTCTTCACTGACATGACCCTTTGCAGGAAGGCCTTTAGGGCATCCTGGTGAGTTTGGGCTCTTGATCAGCTCCAATATGGAAATTTTTGCGGGAGTTTGATCCAAATGTTTCAAAATATCATATTGGTCCAAGGACGGCTCTATTTCTTCCATGTCCTACTGTGCTGGGTAGTGGACTGCTGTGCTGGTTGACCTGCATAGGTGCGGATGCTTAGGGTACATCCGGTGGAACATCCGCCCGCTCCGCAGGCAAGGTTTAGGTGGAGTGGAGAAGGTGAGGTGTCAAGGATAGAGGGATTGGATAGCAATGGTGCTGGAGTAGGGATTAAAGGGACGTTGGTGAATGAGGGATAACGGGTGATATGACGAGGGAATCATAAAGCGGAGAGGTGAAGCGGCAACAGTTGTGACGACCCTCATTATACGGTACGGTTATACCAACCCACGTCGGTATAGCAAACGCCATCACAGTGGGACATTTACCCAACATTGACATTCAGCTGAGATACACATGAATATAGAACAGAGTAGCGGAAGTAAAAGAACCACTGTCTTCATTCATTCATCATCCACATTTAACATACATGATTCAAAACATTTAAAGAGCTAAAAGTCCACATATTTCAAATTGCTGAAAATTAAATACATAGATGTCCACACTTATACATTCTTCCATGATAAAGATAGTACAATGTTCAATTCACATACTATGAAAATCACAAAAGTCACAAGAATTCCAGCAACGCTCTAATCTCCGCGCTCGGAGTCGGTCTCCAACGTCTCCTCCACTAATGCCTCGTCACCAACTACACCTGTACGCCGAAGCAAGTAGTGAGTCTAAAAGACTCAGCAAGTAACTCTACACATACCATACATGTATATGTCATAGCAAGTTTTACATACGCATTTACAAAACACAACATGTAGCATGCTTATCATTTAAAATTTACAACCTATCATGGTAGTTCCATTAATGAAACACAATTCATGCTTTCAGATTTCCTAATTCAAATCTCCTATCTCATGCTCTCTAATCATTCCTACACATGGAAGTTCTTCTTTCAATTAAACTAAAACATGGAAGCAATTTAGCAAGACTAGTTTACATGCATGGAAGAAAACATTTCTAACATGGTTACTACTTATTCTTACACATGCACATGACCACTTTACATGCTTTAAGCTTGCAGTTTTGATGTGGTTTAACACTTTACGATCTAACACATGAAAGTTACATTCTCATTCCAAACCACAATGTGAGAGTAAACATACATGGAATGATTTACACATAAATAAGGATTGTCCCTAGCATGGATTCTACACATTGAACACATATAAGACATGACCATAACCACATTTATATTGCTGTTCTAATCATGATTTCAGATCCTTGTATCATGGATTTCAATCTCACATCCTTACATTTCAGTTTCACATTTACACAATTTCTTGTTCACATAATTCACACTTTACACATGCACTTTTACACATTACACATTCACATTTACACATTCACATTACACATTAACATTTAGTGCCGTGACATATAGTCCAAACCACCAAAGAAGGACACAACACATCACATCACATAGACGCCATCTAGGCAATACAATGGCGACTCTTGGACTGCGCAGACTGGGAGAACAAGTCTCCACCCTAACCAGTGGTACTTGTCCACCTCCAGGATTTCCCCCTAATGCCCTTAGGGTCACATCACTTTGAACCTTCTCAGGGGGACTTTTCCCTGATACGGCTCCACTGCCCTCTGTGGAAGCAATGTCACACTTGGCACAATTTACACATTACACGTTTTTACCGAGTTTTGCACATAGGTTTACACATGCCACTCTCATTTCATTCACTTTCTTACTCACATGCACATTTCTCTATTTTTCCTAACATGACACTACAATTCAGAAGTTTAGCACTCAGGAAATTTCACTAATCAGGTTGCTATATATGAAATCAAATCATTTTACAAAGGCATGCTTAGTTTCATATTTTTACATGAAAAATTATATATCTTTATCTGGTCCAAATGACCTGAAATTTAACCACAGGCTAATTTCGGGTTTAGGATTCTTCATGCAAAATTTCAGATTTTTTGAATCAAAATGAAATTCAGAAAATTAATCATCCATGCCACACTAATATTCATAATATGATTTTAACGTGGAGTTAAACAAAATCACAAATTCTAACAGCTCATGTCTGCACCCTAGCATGCACAGGGTCACAGAATTTGTTCCCGAATTTATCGAGCAACACGCATTTACTGGAATTTAACATGACCTACGCATGATTTCTATTTCCCAAAACAGATTTTTTTAAATAATCATACAAGCATGGAAAAATGTCAGAAACTTAGAGCACAGATATAACATGCATACGTGGTCTAACAAATTTGGGCAACAAAACTTTGCCACTGATCATGAGGATCATGGTGAATACACATGGTCATTCTTTTCACATACTCATTAGATAAACAATTAAACTCAACCGCCCACAAAATAGGTGTACATTCATTCTCCCATTCATCACATTAGCTAGTGTACATATATATCAGAGTTACATTATATCCTCATCGCAAAACACGTTGAATATAACCATATAGAAGGGCAGAACAGCTTGCTGTTCTGCTCAAATGAACTTGGCGGCGGTCTCTAGCCACTAATTCAATGTCAACGGCATAATCGATGGACGCTAAGCATGATCTTAGCGGCAAGGGATATTGCCGTTAATGTCAGGTCTGTGCAGAACACAGACCCGAGCTCCAAAGATGGGGTGAATTTGGGGGTCTAGGACACGAGGGAAAAAGTATAAAAATGGTAAAACCATCCTAGACACATACATGAACACTATGGGTAGGGTACTTGCCTTTTAGAAACACTCCTAAGGGATCAAAGGTGTTGGTGAAGCCCTCCTTGGGCAGTCCCAAGAAGTTCCTAACAGTCCCAAGACAGCTTCCCTCCGGGTTCTTGAGCAGTCTCGCAGCAAGTCGAGGTCGGGGAAGCCTTCCTCGATAATCCGCAAGCTCTTGATGCAGCAGAAACCCGGAACAAGCTTTAGATCTTCAGATTTAGGTTTGCAAGATGGGGTTTTCCTCACAGACCTCTAGGGTTTTCCTCTTCTTCCTCTCTTGAAAAAAGCAAAGAGAAGGGTGGGGAAGCATTTGGGTTCAGATATATGTGAGGGGGCTCCTCTGTCCCAAATGTTGATGTGAACCCCCTTCAGACCGTTGGGGACAGCTCCCCAATGGTTGAGGTGGCTTGCTCCGAAATTCTGGGCTCTGCAACGCATGCAGGTCAGAGAAATTGACGTCCACATCGCTGGACGCTGGAATTAGTGTTGGCGTCCATGTGATTGACGCCTACTAAAATCAAGCGTCCATTGATATTGACGCCAATCTGGCCTTCGGCCAGAACTCTAAAACATGCAGAAACTACGCACATTTTACACCTATATACATGCTATATGTATACGTTATCATGTACACACTACCATCATCCATTCATACACTATTTACATTTAGTCTATACACATGCATGCAATAGTATACTACTAGTACTTACGTAAATAGTTACATACGCACATACACAACATGAATTATTTCATGCAATACAATAATGCAATAAAATTCGAGGGCCTTACACCTCTCCCCCTTAAAAGAAACTTCGTCCTCGAAGTTAGATCGACGCTACTAACAAAAGAGGATACTTCTTCTTCATCGCATCCTCAAGCTCCCAAGTAGCCTCCTCTCGTGAAAAGTTCCGCCATAGAACTTTCACCGACGCAATACTCTTGTTCCGGAGATGCTGAACCTTCCGGTCAAGAATAGCTACTGGTTGCTTGACATACGACAGATCTGGCTGAATCTCCACTGGCTCATGACTAATCACATGAGACGGATCTCGGACATACTTCCTGAGCATCGAAACGTGGAAAACGGAGTGAACACTAGCTAACGCTGGGGGTAAGGCTAGCTCATATGCCACGCTGCCCAAACGTCTGAGAATCTCATATGGGCCGATGAACCTAGGGCTCAACTTACTATGCCTGCCAAATCTGACGACTCCTCGAGTAGGCGATATCTTCAAGAAGACGTGATCGCCAACCTTGAACTCCAAATCCTTCCTCCTGTTGTCGGCATAACTCTTCTGCCTATCCTGTGCGCAACAAGCCTCTTCCTGATCAGTTGGATCTTATCCGAAGTTTCCTGAACTAACTCCGTCCGATCAACTGCCTATCACCAGTCTCCTCCAACATAACGGAGATCTGCAGGGCCTACCATACAACGCCTCGAATGGAGCCATACCAATACTCGCATGAAAGCTGTTGTTGTATGCGAACTCCACAAGAGGTAAATGGCGCTCCCAATCATCCTTCCAATCCAGAACACACGCTCTCAACATATCCTTGAGTGTCTGGATAGTCCGCTCGGACTGTCCATCAGTCTGGGGATGAAACGCCGAACTGAGCTTCAGCTCCGAACCTAAAGCATCCTGAAGACCCTTCCACAACCTCGAAGTGAATCTCGGATCCCGATCTGAAATGATCGACTTCGGCACACCATGCAATCTAACGATACCGCTAACATACAATCTAGCCAGACTCTCTACTGACTGCTTCTTCTTCATAAGCAAGAAATGAGCAGTCTTCGAGAATCTATCTACAACTACCCAAATCGAGTCATTGCCCCTTCTAGATCGAGGCAAACCCGAAACAAAGTCCATAGTGACAGCTTCCCACTTCCACACTGGGATATCCATCCTCTGCATAAGGCCAGATGGTCGCTGCCGCTCGGCTTTTACTTGCTGACACACCAAACACCTAGACACATAATCCGCTACATCCTTCTTCATGCCGGACCACCAAAATGATCTCTTCAGATCCTGATACATCTTAGTGTTACCCGGATGAATAGAGAATCGCGATCTATGAGCCTCTGCTAACACATGCTCACGGACATCTACTAAATCAGGGACACAAACACGGTGCTGAAATCTAATCACACCGTCCTCATCACGAGAAATGCCGCCTTGCCCACTAACTCTAAGAGTCTAGGGTCGGCTTCCTGTTGCTCGATCACCTCATCCAAAACCGAGGACCTAAGAGATAACTGAGCTACAAAAGCCTGACATAGCGAGGGCTCTAACTCAGTCAACGCGCAAGCTGCATCTTCCAACATCTTCCAATCCTGCTGGAGAGATGGCCTCCTTCTACTCAAGGCATCCGCTACAACATTCGCCTTCCCAGGGTGATACTGAAGGTCGAAGTCATAGTCCTTCAAGAACTCGATCCATCTCCTCTGCCTCAGGTTTAATTCCTTTTGGGAGAAAAGATACTTCAAGCTCTTGTGGTCGGTAAACACCTCAAATCTGACACCATAAAGATAGTGCCTCCAGATCTTTAGTGCATGAACCACTGCTGCGAGCTCCAAGTCATGAGTCGGATAGTTCCTCTCATGCTCCAACTGACGAGAAGCATAAGCCACTACCCTTTCTTGCTGCATGAGCACACAGCCTAAACCAATCCGAGACGCATCCGTGTAGATAGCAAAGCCTCTACACCGCTCGGCAAAACTAACACCGGAGCTGACGTGAGCTTAGTCTTCAATAATTGAAAACTACTCTCACACTTCTCGGACCAAACAAACTTCACTCCCTTTCTGGTAAGCTGAGTCAAAGGGGCGGCGATGGATGAAAATCCCCCAATAAATCGCCGATAATAACCAGCTAACCCAAGAAAACTACGAATCTCCGAGGGGGTCTTGGGAATTTCCCAATCCACAACTGCCTGGACCTTTGCTGGATCAACTGCAACACCAGCACCGGAGATAACATGCCCGAGGAAATGAACCTCGCGCAACCAAAAATCTCACTTGCTGAATTTAGCATACAACTTGTGCTCACGAAGAACCTCTAACACTACCCTCAAATGCTGACGGTGCGTGGCCTCATCCGGAGAGTAGACCAACACATCATCAATAAACACTATGACAAAGCTATCTAGATAAGGCCTAAACACCCTGTTCATGAGATCCATGAACGCTGCAGGGGCATTGGTCAATCCAAAAGGAAGGACAAAAAACTCATAATGTCCATAACGGGTTCTAAACGCCGTCTAGGACACATCCTCACTCCGGATCCTCAACTGATGATAACCAGATTGCAAGTCAATCTTAGAAAAGACTGATGCCTCTCGCAACTGGTCAAACAAATCATCAATACGAGGTAAGGGATACCTGTTCTTCACAGTCACTTGGTTCAGCTTTCTGTAGTCAATGCATAACCTAAGTGACCCGTCTTTCTTTTGACGAATAATACAGGTGCGCCCCAAGGGGAAACACTAGGGTGAATAAATCCCTTATCAAGCAACTCCTGCAACTGCCTCCTCAACTCGGCTAACTCCACAGGTGCCATCCGATATGGAGCCTTCGAGATAGGAGAGGTGCCCGAAAGCAACTCTATGGTAAACTCTATCTCTCTATCTGGTGGCAAACCAAACAAATCATCAGGAAATACGTCTGGAAAATCCTGCACTACCTCAATCTCTGCAAGAGCAGGTGACTCATCAGCCTCTGGCACTAGCACCACGCTGGCAAGGAAAGCGTCACAACCCTTGTTCACCATGCACATCGCCTTCATGGCAGAGATGACCATTTCCCGCCACGTTCCTTGGCAAGGGATGAGAGAACTCGCCCTCACTAGGAATGCGGAAAACAATCCTCTTCCGACGACAATCCACTAACGCATAGTGCTCCTCTAGCCAATCCAGACCAAGAATAGCATCATAGTCCTTCATCTTTAGCAAGAAGAAACACCCATCTAGGATTCTATCCTCAATGCACACAGGTAACGACGGAATGCACTTCCTAGTCGATACCGTACCTACAGGGGTGTGCACAGACAAAGGGACTTCTAGATCCTCAGACTCTACACCTGACTCTAGGGCTAATTGCCTAGCGAACCGCTCAGAAATGAACGAGTGAGTAGCACCCGTATCAAACAAAACCCGAGCGTGCACACCTAAAAGCAAAACCGTACCTTCGGTGACATGCTCCGCCTGCTCGGCGTCCTCACAGCTAAAGCAAACACTCGAGCTGGGGCTCGAGGCCTTCCTGGTCTTCCTGTAGCTGCGCTGCTGCCGCTACTCTGCTGGGGCTGGCGCTCCGCGCTGAACTCCTTGCTGAAGTCTTGGGCAATCCTTGATCTTGTGGTCGCTGCTCCCGCACTTCAAGCACTACCCCGCTACCAACCAACCTTGGAACCACCATGGTCTTCCCGCAATGGGGACACTCTTCTTCACACCAGGGAACGTACAGAGGGTACCTGAGAACTGCCGACTGCCACTGATCGTTGCTGTGTTGGTACACCGCTTTTCTTCTTGTCTTGTCCTTGGAACGTCGCTGCTGGCCTCTTCTGCGAAGCTTTCTTCTTCCAGGTATTGCTCCATTTCTCCCTCCTGCCTACAAGCAGCACTGAGGGCCTCGTCCAACGTGCGGTGGTCGAACGCCACAAGTCTCGTCCGCAGTGATGGCTTGAGTCCCATCACGAACTTCTTTGTCTTCCTGCGTTCATCTGCCACGATATGAGGTGCATACTTAGAGAGTTCAGAAAATCTTCGCCTCATATTCCAGCACGTCATGGAGCCTTGAGCCAAGATAGAAATTCTTGCTCCATCCGTCTTGACATGCTCAGGGACAAACTTGGCCCGAAAGAGCCTCACGAACTCGTCCCAAGCAACGTCGATAGCTCCGTCCTCAAACCGGGTACGCAGCAATGAAGACCACCATACATCAGCTCTTTCCTGCAATACACCTTCATAAGCTCCATCTAACAGTTCTAACAAACAAACATACAATCATACAAATTAACACATACCTGTAGCATGTAGGTGGCTAGTGTGACCTGTCCTCATCTGCACACCTGATGGCTCGGAAGATCTTTTCTATCTCCCTCATCCACTTTCAGCCACAACGGTTTGCTCTCCCCCTCAAAAGAGGGTGGCAGCATCCTCTTGAATCTCTCCATGGTAGAGGGTCCACCATGGTCCTGAGCTGGTACTTGAGCCTGCTACAGCACAAACAGCAATTCACAATAAACACAATATCACATAATTAAATAAAACAGACTATTAATCATTCTATTAGTCTACCCTGAGCCTCCAACTGTGCCTGGAGTGCTGCCTGGGTATGAGCCTGCGTCTGCATGGCTTGCACCAGACCTTGCATGAATACTCCATAATCTACAGGCGGCGGTGGGGGAAGTACAGGACCTTGCGGTGCCGGGGCCTGCTGCTCCGCCCGCTCGTCACGTCTCGGCTCGTCCTCACGCCGGCACTCCCCACGCCTACCTCTCGAAGCCATGGCTGTAATAAATTTCAGCCACCATTAGAGCTAGGTTACTAAGTTTTCTAACCATTTTCTTATCTACTTTTCATTCGTTATTAATCAATTCTACACATGTGGACATTTCTATGTACTTAGCATGTAATGAAGATGATGACTTATGTATATTCATGTGCAATCTCAACCGGGCTCTGATACCAATCTCTGTGACGACCCTCATTATACCGGTACGGTTATACCAACCCACGTCGGTATAGCAAACGCCATCAAGTGGGACATTTACCCAACATTGACATTCAGTTGAGATACACGTGAATATAGAACAGAGTAGCGGAAGTAAAAGACCCACTGTCATTCATTCATCATCCACATTTACATACATGATTCAATAACATTTAAAGAGCTAAAAGTCCACATAATTCAATTGCTGAAAATTAAATACATAGATGTCCACACTTATACATTCTTCCATGATAAAGATAGTACAATGTTCAATTCACATACTATGAAAATCACAAAAGTCACAAGAATTCCAGCAACGCTCTAATCTCCGCGCTCGGAGTCGGTCTCCACGTCTCCTCCACTAATGCTCGTCACCAACTACACCTGTACGCCGAAGCAAGTAGCGAGTCTAAAAGACTCAGCAAGTAACTCTACACATACCATACATGTATATGTCATAGCAGTTTTACATACGCATTTACAAACACAACATGTAGCATGCTTATCATTAAATTTTACAACCTATCATGGTAGTTCCATTAATGAACACAATTCATGCTTTCAGATTTCCTAAATCAAATCTCCTATCTCATGCTCTCTAATCATTCTACACATGGAAGTTCTTCTTTCAATTAAACTAAAACATGGAAGCCAATTTAGCAAGACTATTTTACATGCATGGAAAAAATATTTCTAACATGGTTACTACTTATTCCTACACATGCACATGACCACTTTACATGCTTTAAGCTTGCGGTTTTGATGTGGTTTAACACTTTACGATCTAACACATGAAAGTTACATTCTCATTCCAAACCACAATGTGAGAGTAAACATACATGGAATGATTTACACATAAATAAGGATTGTCCCTAGCATGGATTCTACACATTGAACACATAAACATGACCGTAACCACATTTATATTGCTGTTCTACTCACATGATTTCAGATCCTTGTATCATGGATTTCAATCTCACATCCTTACATTTCGGTTTCACATTTTACACAATTTCTTGTTCACATAATTCACACTTTACACATGCACTTTTTCACATTTACACATTCACATTTAGTGCCGTGACATATAGTCCAAACCACCAAAGAAGGACACAACACATCACATCACATAGACGCCATCTAGGCAATACAATGGCGACTCTTGGACTGCGCAGACTGGGAGAACAATCTCCACCCTAACCAGTGTACTTGTCCACCTCCAGGATTTCCCCCTAATGCCCTTAGGGTCACACATCACTTTGAACCTTCTCAGGGGGACTTTCCCTGATACGGCTGCCTGCCCTCTGTGGAAGCAATGTCACACTTGGCACAATTTACACATTACACGTTTTTACTGAGTTTTGCACATAGGTTTACACATGCCACTCTCATTTCATTCACTTTCTTACTCACATGCACATTTCTTTGTTTTTCCTAACATGACACTACAATTTCAGAAGTTTAGCACTCAGGAAATTTCACTAATCAGGTTGCTATATATGAAATCAAATCATTTTACAAAGGCATGCCTTAGTTTCACATTTTCACATGAAAAATTCATATTATATCTTATACTGGTCCAAATGACCTGAAATTTTAACCACAAGCTAATTTCGGGTGTAGGATTCTTCATGCAAAATTTCAGATTTTTCTGACTCAAAATGAAATTTCAGAAAATTAATCATCCATTCCACACTAATATTCATAATATGATTTAACGTGGAGTTAAACAAAATCACAATTTCTACAGCTCACTGTCTGCACCCTAGCATGCACAGGGTCACAGAATTTGTTCCCGAATTATCGAGCAACACGCAATTTACTGGAATTTAACATACCTACGCATGATTTCTATTTTCCCAAAACAGATTTTTTTAAATAATCATACAAGCATGGAAAAATGTCAGAAACTCAGAGCACAATATTAACATGCATACGTGGTCTAACAAATTTGGGCAATAAAACTTTGCCACTGATCATGAGGATCATGGTGAATACACATGGTCATTCTTTCACATACTCATTAGATAAACAATTAAACTCAACCCCCACAAAATAGGTGTACATTCATTCTCCATTCATCACATTAGCTAGTGTACATAATATATCAGAGTTACATTATATCCTCATCGCAAAACACGTCGAATATAACATATAGAAGGGCAGAACAGCTTGCTGTTCTGCTCAGATGAACTTGGCGGCGGTCTCTGGCCGCTAATTCAATGTCAACGGCATAATCGATGGACGCTAAGCATGATCTTAGCGGCAAGGGATATTGCCGTTAATGTCAGGTCTGTGCAGAACACAGACCCGAGCTCCAAAGATGGGTGAATTTGGGGGTCTAGGACACGAGGGAAAAGTATAAAAATGGTAAAAACCATCCTAGACACATACATGAACACTATGGGTAGGGTACTTGCCTTTTTAAAACACTCCTAAGTGATCAAAGGTGTTGGTGAAGCCCTCCTTGGCAGTCCCAAGAAGTTCCTAACCAGTCCCCAAGACAGCTTCCTCCAGGTTCTTGAGCAGTCTCACAGCAAGTCGAGGTCGGGGAGCCTTCCTCGATAATCCAGCAAGCTCCTTGATGCAGCAGAACCCCAGAACAAGCTTTAGATCTTCAGATTTAGGTTTGCAAAGATGGGGTTTTCTCACAGACCCTCTAGGGTTTTCCTCTTCCTCTCTGAAAAAAAGCAAAGAGAAGGGTTGGGGAAGCATTTCGGGTTCAGATATTGTGAGGGGCTCCTCTGTCCCGAAATGTTGATGTGAACCCCATTCAACCGTTGGGGACAGCTCCCTAATGGTTGAGGTGGCTTGCTCCCGGAATTCTGGGCTCTGCAACGCATGCAGGTCAGAGAAATTGGCGTCCACATCGCTGGACGTTGGAATTAGTGTTGGCGTCCATGGATTGACGCCTACTAAAATCAAGCGTCCATTGATATTGACGCCAATCTGGCCTTCGGCCAGAACTCTAAAACATGCAGAAACTATGCACATTTTACACCTATATACATGCTATATGTATACGTTATCATGTACACACTACCATCATACCATTCATACACTATTTACATTTAGTCTATACACATGCATGCAATAGTATACTACTAGTACTTACGTAAATAGTTACATACGCACATACACAACATGAATTATTTTCATGCAATACAATAATGCAATAAAATTCGAGGGCCTTACTACAGTAGGTGTGAAGAAGGGAGGTATAGGGATGTAGGTGTGGGGGGTAGCAGGTGTGTTGTGGAAATGACCAGAAGCTGGCCACTTCGTGCTCATCATCGAAGGCCCACTGAGCTTCTGGTGGTGGGTGATGGATGACTGGGTTAACATGCGCGGGTGGAGGAGGTGGTGGAGTAGGTTAGGGATTTGAGCTGCAGGATGCTGTGGCATGGGGTTGCGGATTATGCCAAGATCGTTCGCCGGCTACTGCGGCTGCTGTTGTTGTTGCTGTGCTGGTACTGTTGCAGGAAGGGCTGGAACTGCTATGTTGTTGTTGGTGTTGTTGGTGTTGTTGTTGTTGTGGCTGCTGTCGCCTTTGCTGTTGTTGCTGTTGCCTCTGACCTTGTTGGTCCCTTAGAGTCTGGATCAACCTTCTCATCTCTGCCCAATCGATTTAGTTCTGCTCATGAAGATCATATATTATATCCCGAAACTGGAAGCAATCTGACACATTATGGCCTGGATGGCGATGGTAAACACAATACTTTGTTTGGTCCACTGTCATATTCCAGTTTGGCTTCTCAGGAGGGAGTCTAAGGGCATTGAGGGACATGAGGGCTGCAAAGACATCAGCCAAAGATTCAGGTAGAGGAGGATATTGGGCTCTCTTGGGTCCGTTGGGCTTTCTAGGGGCAAATCCATTTTGAGGTGGAGGGACCTGAGAGTACTGGCGCTGGTCTTGAGGAGGGTTCTGACCTTGAGGAGATTGCTGCTTGTTGTTGTTCCATGGCTGCTGAGGTTGCTGGGTATACGGAGGTCTGCTTACCGGGCCTTGGGGGTTGCTCACTGCACCCACCTGCTCGTTGGTTTGGATCCCTTCAGTAATGGGCCTTGAGGCTTCTTGGCATAACGAGCTTTAGGGGTCAAACATAGAGTGTATAGGCGAGTCTTTGAGCTGAGTCTAAATGAACGGGCTTGGCTATAAAGCTGGTGCAGGGTAGAAATGTCATTCATAGCCAATATAGCCCGATAGGTTGGGGTAGCATTGGAGATTAACAATTTGACTTTCTCCTCTTTTGGCATAGGGCAACGGACCTTGGCAGCCAATGAGTGCCACCGGTCGGCATAGGTCGAGAACTCTTCGTCAGGCTTCATCTTTTTAGCTACCAGATCAACAAGAAGTATTCGGGTCCGACCCGATCTTGAAACTGCTGCAAGAGCCTCTCTTGAATAATCTGGAAATCCTCGGCCTCTTCAGGTAGTAGGGAATAAAACCATTCTAAGGCCGGACCATCTAAGGATTTTCTGAACAAGTACGCCATGAGGTGGCGGTCGTACTTGTGCGGCACGGACTCATAAACAAAATCCTTTAAATGAATATATGGTCTCCTACCCCAGAGTATCGCCGGTAAATAGGGAGCTCTGACTGGGGTGGTACCGGAGGTACTGAATGACGGGAGTGTGATGTCGGCCACCTTCCGAGGATCAATCTGCCTTTTGAGATCGTGAAGCTCCTTTTTCATGACAGCCCACTCTGCAAGGAAGTCAGAGGGGGCTTGGGCATGGTGTGTAGAGACAATGGAGCGGGGTTGCTCGAAGGTATGGGACCTCTCACGGGCAAAGGAGGCAGGCTCGGCCGTATAGTATATTGAGGTTGGAGGGGATCGAGGCCTAGCCTCTCGCACCGGAAGGTAGCTCGGTTTCGAAGAAATGGATGGCCCGAGGACGGAGGGGGGTGGGGTCTGCCCCTGAAGAAGAGAGGTGGGGTGCTGAGGCAACATGGGCGGAGGAGACCGCCGACTGAGCTGAGTTACGAGTAGAGGGAGACAAGGGTTGTTTGCCCTTGGCAGCAGCAATGAACTCTCGGACTTGATCTGGAGTTAGATGAGGAAGCAGCTGACTAAATTGGGAATGAGGGTCATCTTCCTTAGAGGAGAAGGAGGACGAGAATGACCCCCAATGACAAGAGGAGCCTGAACATGCCCTGGGGGTATGGCCGTTGAGGGTTGGGCCACATCCTCGAGCAGTCCAAGGGGCAAGGCAAGATCAACAAGGACACAGAACTATTCCATGTCGAACAAAGGGTTATGATAGAGTACAAGGAAAGGAGGGGAATGACTCGATCTCCCTAGGCAATGACGCATGCACCCCCTAAATAACAAGGGGGTGATACTGACAACACCTAGACTCTAGCACAAATCAAGAAAGACGGAGAGGAGGAGGGATGAACCGAAGCACCCAAGTTATCATGATTAATGCGCGAATTTGTTAAAGTTCGCACTTGACCTTTAAATGAATTGATTAAGGGTGTGTCACTCGGTCAGGTGGATCCTAACAGGTATGAACTCGAGTCCTTCGGTGTCACTAAGGGTGGCATACTCACACGTAGGATGGCTCGAACTAAAGGTGCAATGGGTACAACCAGCCGGTGAACCACAACGTGCGTACGGTCACGAGGTCTTACGAAGGTCCTCGGAAGGTGGGCCCGAGTCAGCCTACAAGTACTCGTAGGTGAGAGGACTCACTCATCCAAGGGGGACCTAACTAATGGGATGAAAAGTGTATGCAAAGGGGCCTAAATGCCCGAAATGTATGTAAGAGTAGTAAATAAAGGGCAAATAGAGTGACAAAACAGCTCTCGGGTCGAGTCGCGGGCGGCCGTGTACACCGCGACCATATCGCGATAGAGCGGGCTGCCGCGATAGGAACAGAAACCCGAGAGAGCAGTAAGTCACACACACAGACTCAAACAAACTACCCGAACAAATGATAAGGGTACAAAATCACCAAAATAGTACAAAATGGATCATGGAGCACTCAGAAACCGATCCAGGGATGAAAACAGTAACATACAAAGCGTACCTGTAGATGCGACGCTTAACTCCGACGGGAGCCTATCGCGCCCCGAGCACTGCCGCGACCAGATCCGAAAACTTACAAGGGAAAATAAACGGGAAAACCGAATCCTAACAGGATTTTAACAACCAGAAGCACGACAACAGATGGCAAATGAACATGGAACATATGTGCATGGACTTGTAGAAATTGGGTAAAGTAGATGGGGGAAAGATTGCACTAACATGCTATAGCGTCCTCTTCGGGCGACGCGATCCTATTGCGTCACCGCGATACGCCGCGACACGAACCAAGAGACACAAAGCAATGCAGGAAACAATGGAACAACAGATATGTGTATATTATATATACATATATATGTGTAGATATATAGTTATATAGGACATGTATACGTATATAAATAGATATATACATGTACATATATATATATATATATATATATATATATATTTCTATATGTGCTTGTTCCCATATATATATATATATATCAAAAATATGGAATAAACAAGTGTTTCCACGACTCTACCGCCCGGTCAATTCTGTTCCACTTAATCTCTTTTTCATGGCCACATATCTTTACAGCTAAGGAATGGGAAATCTTTCTCCTGTTACATGAATCAAATGTTTCATTTCATCTGGGAAAAGCCATCTCTTTCTCAACAATGTCTTTGTCATTTGATCCAATAGCCTTCCGTTAGATAGGAACAGATTTGATAAATACTGATAACTATATATATATATATATATATATATGGGAACAATAAATATATATATATGAAAAAATATATGTATTTATGTTGTATATAAAATATATAGATACATATATTATATATATATATATATATATATATATATATATATATATATATATATATATATATATATATATATATATATACAACATAGAATATAGATGTATCTATATAAATTATAATATATATATATATATACATATATGGGAACATATATAATATATATATGTATGTATCGATATTTGTATATATAATTTATATTGATATATATCTATATATATATATTGTTCCTATATATATATATGGGAACAAGCACATATATATGGGTACATATATATAGGTACATGTGTATATCATCAACCATTTTAGAGTGGGGCTCCTGCTCCCACCATGTAAGGATACAATGTGTGACGAATACTTTTGAATACCATTTTCCTTCACTGCCTAAACTTAGCTTACTTCTTAATGCAGAAGATCACGTCGCCTTCGGTCTAATTAGATTCTAATACAAGATGACTAGGTTCCTACAAAAAGAGCCACCGAAGATGGAGAGGTCCTTCCCTATGTCTTTCACACTATATAAGGATCAAATGGTTGTGATGTCGAGGAGGGGTGTAGGCAAATTGATTAAGGTTGTCATGTTGTGAGTAGGGGTGTCAATGAGTTTGGGCTAGCCCAATTTAAACCCAGTCCAGCTCAACACTAAGATAACCCAACCCAAGTCCAACCCAAATTTAATAGATCAAAGTAAAGAAAACTCATGCTGGTCCATTGGGGCCCATTTCAGCCCATCAAACTCCATATGAAGATAGATTCACTACTTAATTTAGCATGTTTTAATTTAGAGGAAACTGTTGGTGTGGTGGGGACCGATTATTTATTTAAGTATGTTTTTTATGCATCTGTTGGTGTGGTGGTTACCCAATGAGAAAACCCGTGTCCAACTCATCAAGTGATGGGTTTGACAATGGGCTTCAAAGGAGATCTATGGGCCATCATATTTTAACTCAAATTGAGTCTGAAGTGGACTGTCCATTGGGCTTCAGATTAACCCAACCCATTGACACCCATAGTTGTGAGGACATTGTCGTGGTCTTAAGTGGTCTCGCTTAATTGTGATCCTCTCAGACGTATATAAGGGGAGACAAAAATCTCACATGTCCGTAAGCAATTCCAACCTCAGAAAGGAGGAAAATATTGTAGATATTGTATCATAAATCGAAGAAAGTATAAGAAGAGGAGTCGGAGGTGACTATGGTAGTGGTCCTTCGATTTGAATGTCACCCAACATTTTATGTACCAACAAAGGAGTATGTTTCCATCTATATATACAGGCATTCATCTCTTCCCTCCCTCCCTCCTCTCTCTCTCTCCTCCCTATTTATCGCCCTGCCCGGTGAACTCTTCCCTCTCGTCCTCTCTCTCTCTCTCTCTCTCTCATCAGCTAGCTCGCTGTGGTGAGATTTTTGTAGGTGTCTTGTTTTTTTAATCAGCAGAGTATTTTTATAACATTGAAATACAGGAGATGGCCAAAGTGTTACTCTTCATTTTAGTGGTTGCAATCGTCACTATACGTGGTGTAGATGCGGTGAGACTGCCTCAATCTCTGCAGGAGCCACAACCTCCACAACGCCTCCCCAGTTTCCAGGTACATTTTGTTGGTGTCTATTTAGGTTTTCATTCCATTCGGCACCCACTATAATTACATGCCCTACGTGTGTGCAGGACTCAGCAGCATCTCCACCACTACAGCCACATCCCGCCTTCATTCTCAACACTCGTCTCAAACGACTGCAGTACTGAAATTGACCCTCAAGGGTTTAGCAATCATTGTGTGTGTGTACTTATATTTGTATATAATATATATATATATATATATATATATATATATATGAATAAATATATGTATTTATGTTGTATGTAAAAATATATATAGATACCGTATATCTATATCTGTATCATCTATATATATATATGTTATATTATATTTATATATCTATATATGTACCTATATCTATATAAATTATATATACAAAATCGATATCTATACATATATATTATATGTATCTATATATTTTTTATATACAATATAAAAAAATATATAGATACATATATATATATACAACATAGATGTAAGATCGATCTATATAAATTATATATACAGATATATAAGTACATATATATATGTATATATGTACCAATATTTGTTTATATAATTTATATAGATATATATCTATATATATACATGCACCCATATATATGTACCTATTATATATATGTGCTTGTCCCCATATATATAAGAGGAGCGAGAAAGTGGTGGCAATGAAGAACAAAAGAAAATAGAGAGATGAAGAGAACAAAATTATATATATTTATATATTATATTGATAATATATATATATATATATATATATATATATGTGCTTGTTCCCATATATATAATGCGTATAATTATATATACATATATATGTGTAGATATATATAGTTATATAGGAACTGTATACGTATATAAATAGATATATACCCATATATATATATATATATATATATATATATATATATATGTACCTATATGTGCATGTTCCCATTTATATATATATATATGGAAACAATATATATATATAATGAATAAATATGTACCTATATGTATATATATATATATATATATATATATGTACCTATATTTGTATATATAATCTATATAGATAGATCTATATATCTATGTTGTATATATATGTGTATCTATATATATTTTTATATACAACGTAAATACATATATTTATTCATATATATATAATTTCTATATATATATATATATATTGTTCCCATATATACAATATATGGGAACAACCACATATATATGTACCTATATCTATATATATAATTATATATATATATATCTATATATATACATGCACCCATATATGTACCTATATATATGTGTTTGTCCCCATATATATATTATACTTCTGGTAAATTTCTTAAAGTTGAAATCATTATTCAATTATGAAAAAGAATACTTAGCCATTCTTAAAACTATTAATGTTTTAAGAATTGGTTACTCCCTGCAAAGTTTAATATATTTTAAATATAGATTTTGCAGGTAGTATCAATGCTTAAAATATCATCCCCATCATCAGATCCATATATTTTAAATATAGATAACATTCTTGTGTTTAAATGTGCTGAAGCTATAATTCTCTGGTGTAGAAAAATTCTGCTTTGCCTATACAATATACTAACTTAGCTAATGATGAATTATTTAATCTAGCAGTTAGTAAATTAGAAGGTAGTTTAGTTTTTATAATGGAATCAATTCAGAATTCTTCTGAAATGATAGCAATACGCAATATTATGAATTTTGGAGAAATGATAGGTCATTTCCTTAATCTTTTATTGCAATTGATCTGTGCTAGTACTATTAATGATACTAAGATTATCAAAAATTTAGAAACTACATTATCTCTTATGCAGATATGCAACATATGTTATATTGAACCCTTTTCCAAATTATATTCTTCATTAGTATGGAAATTACCCTTAACAAAATGGAAATATTAGGAACTTGAATATTTTAATAAGTTACCACCTCCTTGGGATACCAAATGTAAAACTCAATACCATACAACTGTCCAAGAAGTTCAATCGATATATTAAGAATAAAAAAGAGGATCAAAATAGCCATCGTATTTGTTGGTTTATGAAATTAGAAGAATATTATTTTGATATTTATTTTTGTCTAGGATATCAAAATTATTTACTGACTATGTTTCTCGTCTTTTTCAACATGCAGCACAATAATCAGCAGCAAAATAGGTGAAAGAGCTAGTGATCAAACAAACTTCTATTATTCAAACTTCGCATACCCTCCACAACTCGAGAGGGCTAGGTTATATAACCTCTAGCTGATTCATAAAATAATTCAAGATCATTTTGGTCGAAAGTATATTCATATAGATTGTTTTGATTCACATAAAAATGTTGTATCGAGTCATCATTTCTAGAGATACCATCTATATTTTCTAACTCATATTCTGGTTCTTCGATAGTATCAATTTCTTCAATAACACTTTTAATCTCATATTCATAATTTACTATTTCATTTTCTTTAATTTTTGTTCCTTCAATTACATCATATAATTCATACACTGGATCTATCATGTGTACAGTATTTTGCTTTTTATTCATACCTACATCTGAAATCTTAACAAAGATACAACAATTTTATGATAATAATTATGAAATTTTCAAAGAACATAATTATAACCCAACATTTGAAATCAAATCAGAAAACGAATCTATTAATATTGATACAAAATCTCACATAGAAAACATTTTTGCAACAAAACCAAAGGTAGAACAAGGAGAATCCTCTACAGCACACGATAGAGGATTCTCTCTCTCTCTCTCTCTCTCTCTCTCTCTCTCTATATATATATATATAACACATATATAGATATATATATATATATATATGTCTGCGTACGTTGTATACGTATATATATAACACATGTATATAGATATGTATATGTATATAACACGTATGTATATGTATATAACACGCACACATATATGTGTGTGTACTATATATATATATATATAACACGTATATAGATATGTTATATATGTATATAACATACACACATATATGTGTGTGTGTTATATATAATATGTGTGTGTTATAAATTTTTATGTTTTTATATATATAACACACATAACACACACACATTTATATTTTTATATTTTTATATGTAACACATGTATATAGATTTGTATATGTATATAACACGTGCACACATATATGTGTATATATATGTATATGTATATTTATATTTTTATGTATATAACACACAAACACACACACACACACACACACACACACATATATATATATATATATATATATATATATATATATATATATATAGTTGCTCGTACATCGCATAGACATTGAATTAACAATAAAATAAAATAGCGAGGTGTTATTATTTTAATTCGATTTCTTATACAATTTATATTGTTATGTCAATGTTGCACCAACATCTTTATCATTTGATGTTCTGTTAATGTCAGTGTTATACTAATATTGAGTTAATTCGATGTTCTTAATTCATCGATACAAGTTAGAAGTTTTTTAATTAAATATTTTTTAACTTATATGTTATTAAATTCGATGTATGTATGCATATCAATGAGTAGGTTTTTTAATTTGATTTTATTTAATTACTTAAGTTGTTCTATGTGAGTTAAGGTGAGTTGGTGTAATCTAACATTACACATAATTTAGGAGAGCGTGTTAAGTCTGTGTCAATAAATCTACTCATTTAAAATTTTGTGATTGATGTGTTTGTTCTCATCATTTTGATGAGAACATATATATCTAATTCAAAGTCTTGAATTATCTAATTTAGATAGTCCGTAAATATTTGATCGCATTTAGGTGGTCAATTATTATATGTGTATATACTGTATATTGAGACTTTTGGTTGCATCTACTCACTCATATCTAATATACATTTATTGATAATTAGTATGTTCTTAACCACTTACTTGTAAGTGTTTAAGACAAAATTTTAATCATAAATTTTTATGATATATCGGAGAGGTGTGAAAAGATACACTGAAAATTTTAACATATATCACTTCAAGAAAAAAAGATATTAGCGTCAGAATTTTGCAATGTTCACTCAAAATCAGGCATAGCAAATTTTGCATGTTCTTATTGTTCTAATTATTTTTCTTTGATTGGAAATCTTTGCCTTGGTAAATTTGAGGTTATGTAAAGCTGGATAAGCTGGGAATGCCTGGCTGA